>JAIUCV010000009.1:24069748-24654677 GCA_026724425.1 Erythrophleum ivorense
ACTTATACACAATTCAATAATACGATTAAGGAAGCTAATTTGTCATCACATACTCAAATCACATTCTAATTGTCACATAACATATTCTCTCATTCATACATAATGTATTATCATAATTACATATGTTTATAACATCATAATATATATACATCCATTAATTACATCATTTGCCAATTGTATGGCCTTAAAGTAGTAAAATTCATGTTCTTGGATGTCATACTCTCATCTTCAAGGCGGTTGGCTTCCATTACCTGGTCCACTTGGTCCACCTAGCGTGTGTAGATCATTGGAGAGGAGGGGATGAGATTCAAAGAATCCCAATAGCTCATCTCCCATTCAATCATACATAAAAGATGCAAACAACTCTTATAAATGCATGTATGGTCATATTGGCATGTTCAAACATTCAAGAGGCATTTTCATCATTTAAGAAAGTCATACATAGCATACAAAGGCTTGCCAAGCAAGTGGATTGACCTCACCCAATTTCTTGTGGATGTTGGACTTGCCTCACCCATGCTTTAAGAGGTTTTTGGACTCAACCATGCTCTTGGAAGTCAACCTCACTTTTGGGAGACTATTTACTTTGTCTCAACCAATCTTAAGGGTTCTTGACTCATCCTCATCATGGCTAAGTGTTCTTGGCCTTACCACACTCAAGCAAATTTAAGCACACATCATAAACAACATATGAAAGCATATGTAACATCATGGCACCATAAAATCAGAGTCATACTAGAACACTTTTCAGGCTTAAAAATACACATACACATATTCAAAGACAAGTAAAGTAAATAATCATGCATGAGAGAAGGAGGAGTGAGCTACTTTGGATGCAATTACACACTTTTTCTCTTGAATCCAAGCTTCTCTTTCGGCCACACACACAAAAAAAGTGTGGGGGATGATTTCTCTTGGCCTAAACACAATTTATGGAAGCCAATTAGGTTCATGGAATAAATTCTAAGGTTACACAATTTGCTTAGACATTAGCTTGATCTATAAACCTCATTATGGTTCCATAAATGCACCTAATGAAGTAACATCCCTCAATTAAATGAAAATCAAACATTACACAAGATGCATAACTTAGGGTTTTATTGCACCTTGGTTTGTAGGAAAGTTTCTATCCATACTTTAAGGTGTTTAAGATTTTTTATGAGTCCCTAAGACATCAAGGAAGCCTCCCACATGCATTTCCCATCAAAAAAAGCAAAACAACTTCCATGGGTACAATTAGAAGTCATGTCTCGGCCAAGAAGAGGGGAAGCACCTAGGGAGTGTTTTAATTTCTTCCAAACTTAGATTTGCATCATATATGATGGGAGAGTATGAGAGGAAGCCTTGGAAAATTTTTAGGAAGCCTAAGTAATGAGATGGAGGTATAGGTTCCATATTGTAACTTAAAGAAAGTAACATATAGCTAGGTTCCTCAAATTTGATTGTGTGATGGCTCCAAGGAGTCTAAATGGAGTCAAGAATCATAGATGGAAGGAAAGAATGGAACCAAGATCATAAATTTTTAGTGTTGCTTCATTAGGTGCTTTATGGAACTATAATTAAACCATATGAGTGCCAAAGTCCTTCTAGAGTGTGTGTGGCATTAGAGATTATTTTAAGAGTATAATTAGATCCCATTTGATGTATTTAGGCCAAAGAAATTGTCACACCTACACTTTACATACACTATAACTTACCATATGAAAGGGTCTTGTACTACTAACAGAAGACCCTGTTGACAAGGTCTTACGTTTTACAAGGCGAAATCCAAGATCCTATCGACAAAGTCTTTAATTTCCTTATGTGGAGTTCAAAATCCTGTCAACAAGATCCTAGACCTAAAAAGATAATGGTCATACTTAGACAACCTTCATCATTTTCACAAGAAAACCATAAGTTGATGATGCTAATGTGCTAGAACTACTTCCATGGTTATCATAATCAATTTCATGTAATGCAAACATAGGAGTTTACTTGTACCGGGAGTTCAGTAGCCCTAATAAACATTACAGTTAACTTACAGTAGATATCTCATGTATAATATTTATACAAATCAAAAGAGAGATTTATACTACAATGTTACATCCTCACTGGAGTCAAACTTTACATTCAACCCTTGTTCAAAGGATTCATAAGACCAATTACAATCAATATGTAATCTATTGGTCAGTTTGTTCGTTCTCTATTTGTCTGGCTCCATTCGTAGCATAGTTAATACTTGTAGAATAGTCAATTTGTGGTGAGATAAAATCTCAGTAGCTAACAATGTACTCAAAAAAAAAACATACATATAAATAGCACGGATTACTATCCAGGATACATTCGATGCAAACTTCGGTGTCAGAGCATGTAATATCTAGGTAGCAGCATATTCTCATTCGTTAGGCTAAGTAGCAGCACATTCTCATTTGTTAGGCTACGGTAGCAGCATTTTCTTATTCGTTAGGCTACGTAGCAGCACATTCTCATTCGTTAGGCTACGTAGCAGCATTTTCTTATTCGTTAGGCTACGTAGCAGCATATTTTCATTTGTTAGGCTACATAGCAGCATATTTTCATTCGTTAGGCTACCTTGCTTCGGTTATTGGCCAATAATAGCAATCTGGTACTCATAAAGAGTCATATTAGTAGATATACATGCAACCAAACATAGCATAGGGACTTCGGAATTTCATCCAGTGCATTAACATAAAAAGTGAGTATAGTGTTAACTACCTATTTCGTCACTGTCGTTTGTCACGTTATTCCTTAGCCCTAGTTGTCCCAATGGCCTTCCTAAATTTCAATCATGCATTGTACTAATTAAGAATGAGTCCTGGTTAATATTTACATTGCAATTAAATTACTAATCCCCCCATACGAAATTCCTAAATCCCTTTTGCTAATTAATTATTGGAATTCCTAATTGTAAACAATCACATCTTCATTTTCTTTTCCTTCTCATAATTAGTTACTGTCTAAGTTATCCATGTGTGATCCAGTGCTATAAAACTAAGTTCTTAGCCCTTATTTTCAAGTTGGATTCTTATATTTTCCATGCAAAGTCACACTACACAGCAAAAGAATGAAAACTACCACAGTCTCAATTGAACTACATTTTCGGACCTGTTTTTGTGAAATTTCTTTCCTCCACTAAATGACCTCCAAAAATCATAAAATTGGCAGAGTGACCCCTCATTATGTTAATTATAAGTCACAGAAACAGTTTTCAAGAATTCCCAGGGATAGCCCCTGAACTCCTACTGTTTTGGTCACTACTTCAGTTGAACTCGCTGTATACTGCCCTTGCTGTTTCTGGCTTTGTTATCCTACCAAATGAGCCCAGAAAATTCTAAGACTTTGTAAACCTGACGTGATATGTCTTAGCTACCTCTCCACCAAATTTCATGCACTAATTCCTACATTTACCCCTTTAACAAAATTCTTTATGAAATCAGCCTCAGGCTGTCCTGTACAGAAGCTAAATTGAATTAGTGGGTTGTTTCTCTGATTTACCTTGTTCCAAAAATTCTGTAATTTTCCAGATTTCAAGTATAAGGGATGGACAACCTGTTCATAAAAATTTCGGCTTCAAAATCCTTTTCTAACTAAATCAACAAGGCCAAAACATCCCAGTCCAGAACAAGGGAGCAACTTGGAGCTTACCTCTTTTTGGAGTCCTTGTACTTTGGTTTTTCCTTCTCTTCTCTCCTCTCCTATGGCTGTCCGAAATTTCTTCCTTCCTTCCACTATTTCCCTCTGCCTAAAATGAGTTAGAGTGAAGGGTAATTAATGCAATGGACAACTCCTGCTTTCCTCCGCTATTAGGTGGCATGAAGGCAGATTACAATTTCATGAATCGGTGCAAGTGGCTAGGTGGCGGCAGCTATGTATCATACCCTTACTTAATCTATATATTAAAGCAATATTTAATTCCCACTATCACAGCACAGACGGCACCAGCACATCACAATTTAATATACATATATATATAAAAGTGGGTGGAGCAAGCATGAGGTGTCTTCATCTTAGATTACTCAAGCCATTCATTACATGCAACCTTCCTTCTTAGCTCCACCACGGCTGAACATATTTCCTTAATGCAATCAAACATCATCTACCACATATACTCACACACCTTACACATGGAAGCACAAGGTGGCATTTGGTAAATTCCCACATCCAAAGAAGAAGCAAGTCGTGGTCAATTAGTATATATATTTACATCACTTCCATCTAATACATAAATTGTGTATGATGCCTAATCCCCATAACTAAACATAATGCCAAGTGACCAAGTGAATGCTTATGCTCTTGTGTGGTGATGGTGTCAAATGGGTGTAATTAAAATAATTAAAATAATTAAAATCCCTTCTTTCACTTGGATGGATTAAGTAAGGGTAAGATACATAATTAAAATAATACATTAGAGAGAAAGTAGAAGTCGCCCTATTGTGGAAAATATTGTAGAATCAAGACTTAGATGGTTTGGTCATGTTAGGAGAAGACCTATGGAAGCCCCAGTTTGGAGAGTAGATGAGATGGAGAATAGTCTAATAATTAGAGGTAGAGGAAGACCAAGACAAACCATAGGAGAAATTATTGAGAGAGATTTAGATTTAAATGGTTTGTCTAAAAATATGATTTACGATAGGTGCTTATGGCGTCGATTGATCCATGTAGCCGACCCCACTTAGTGGGAAAAGGCTTTGTTGTTGTTGTTGTTGTTGTCTTAAAATCCCTTCTTTCCATGCTATTTAACTGAGTGGACTGATATGGGTTATGTTAACAGTTACAGGAAGTTCGGATGTGACAGAAATCAAGCTCCACCCCCTTATAGATGTTTGGCCAAGGGAGAGGAAGAAAGTCCAAAGAGAAAATTGTGTTCTTGCATACAAGGTAGCTCTCTCTCCTTTCTCTCATACATGTATAGGTATTTTCTTGTTTTTGAATGTGTGTGTGTGCATGTTTAAGCTATGAAAAATGTTTCTAGTAGATATTTATATGCCATGATGCTTTGTCTATGTGCTTGAAAGATGCTTTATGAATATGTTTTGGCTTGTATGAGTTTGATAAAGCCAAAAGTCCCTTAACTAAGGTGAGGATGAGCCAAAAGTCTCTATGAATAGGTGAGACAAAGCTAAGAGTCTCTAGAAGAGAGAAGTTTAGTCAAAGTGCTTGAAAATGGGTGAGATAAGTCTAAAAGCCCTAAAGAAAATGGGTGAGGCTAAACCATTGTCTTGACAAGCCTATTTATGTTGTATATGACTTCTTGAATGAAGGAAATGTTCTATGCATATTTATGAATTTCAAGAAAGCCACGCATACATTTTTAGACTTGAAATTGCATCTATTATATGTGTTTGAAAGGGAGATTAGATTCTTAGAATCTCATTTTCCTCCCTATTGTCTAACATGTCTAGGGTGGATCAAATGAGCCAAGAAATGGGAGCCACCATATTTAAAGGCAAGGAGATTGGTAAGGAATTTGTTAAGTAGTTGTTTTGTAACTACTTTGTTATCAAAAGATGTAACTTAATGATGTATATAATGTATAAGCCTTTGAACACTTGTAAATGTATGGATATATGGTGTATGTATGAGATTTGGATCCATATGAATGATCGTGTATGTTTTTGACATGGAAATGCAAAAAGACGCATGTATGTCCCTTGTGTATATCATCAAGTGGGAGAGTGAATTTATGATGTATGAGTTTTTGGACCCTTGGGGCATGTTTAGTAGGCTATTTTTATGCTTTCCCACATGCTCAAGTAACCCTAAAAAAGCTAGAAGCCAAATTGACCCATTCTTGACCCTTAAAGAGGTATGAAAATGCCATTTTGCAACCTTATGTCACAAACTAACCAAATGGAGGAATTTCCCTATGAAATTTGGCATGGCATATAGATTTCATCTAGATCGTTTTTGGAAGCTAAAGACCAAATTATTTGGAGTTCTAGAGAATTAATTATGAATTTTTAAAGTTACCAAAAAGCTATTGAACTGATTTGGTTATTATTCATATATTTAGTTTTGTCTCCTATGTCATTCAAAGGCCAAATGGTATCCAATACTTATGAAATTTCACAAGAATAAACTAGACATAATAAGCTTTCAAAGCTACCAAGATCACCTCATTTAGAGGTCTAAGCAAAGAGATATGAATTTTTGAAGTTTAGAGTCAGTACCAATAACGCAGCAGTACCTTTGGTACTATTCCATCAATTTTCAATAGCTAAACATTTTTGTTTTGGTATAAACTTATTTTTATCTTAAATTTAACATCTGTAGATTTCCATAATGGTATAGTGTGTTTGATTTTGATTTTTTTTAGAATTAGTTATACATTTCTAAAGTTGACACCAGAAATCTGGTAGTAGAACCCGAGACTGAACATGCGATTTTTATGTATATATGCTACCAACTCAGGATTCTTGTGATATTTTAAAATGGTTTTGAGTTGTATGAACATAATTTAATTGGAGAATGATATGGGTGAGTTATATGGTCCATAGAATGCAAAACAAAATTTTAAGTACTACATAATGTAAGATATTCCATTATTTTAATTGAATTTTTCCTCTGAGAATTGCTATGCCAAGCGAAGGAAACTCAGATATGAATAAGAAAGGATAGATAAATATGGTGTTACAAGATTCCTGTGATACAATTTGTTACTTCAACTGCTTATCTACCAAAATACTTTTTTCAAGAAACTAAAACCATCAGAGAAAGGGCTTGAAAAGGAGAAGAAGTTTGGTAACTAACATACCATGAAATTAGGCACTTTTCCTTACCTATTTTGCTTCTTCTTTTCGTCTCTTTCCTCCTCCTTTGGATGTGCTTTGGTTGCTGGTTCAAAAATGTTTAGATCAGTTATAAGGGTGGCAAGGCCACGTGACCTAATATAAGAAGAAGGGAGGTGATTTAAAACAATTCTAAAAATTTCTGTTACATTCTAGCACTAACTCCTCTATTTGAACTCATTTTAGATTCTTTTTAAGAACTGTATTTTTTATAACAAGATTGAGGCTCTCTAGTTTATTAAATATTAAAATTCATTAGATTTAAAACAATCCAGAAAAAGCTCTGTCAACTGATGTGCTATACTATATACTGTTAAGGTTTTAGCCATTTTGACGATCCCTATGGTATTTAGAACTTCTAAAACCCTAGTGAGCTTAATTTTGACATTTGAAACTCTCTTCTTTGAATTTCTAAAATTTTGTCTAAAATTATGATTTTGCCACTACTTTATTGGTTTATTTTGTTTAGTCACTTGGACTCTGATTTTCAAGTTGTTAATGAATTTATAACCTCGTTTCTAGATGTTCTAATTAATATTCTACCCTTAATTTCCTTAATTCATTTTGCGTTAGGATCCTCTTTCATTATCATATGGATTCTAGTGCAGTTTTAAAGAACTAGGTGTTACAGAAGGCATTACAAGTTATTACTGACTTAATATTTTCATTAAATGATTTAATTATTTTAAATCAATTTGATCCCACCATCATTGGCCTATTATTCATGCATCTAATGCATCACATACATTGGATTTTATTCATATGTCTCATATATCACATAATGCATAAAATCAAAGATGACATAGTATAGCCTAAACTGCCTAGATCCTCTTAAACCAATGAGAGGACTAACAACACAACTTGGACTAAAGCCACTTCTTAAAGTCTCTTAGTTGTCATCATACAGTCTCTAAATTATTCTCTTTTTTCCCTCCTCCCTCTCCTTTTTTAAAATTATAATTCATAAAGGAAGCCTCAAGTTACATTTGAAGGGAGTTAGATAAGAAGAGAATGTACAAACCAGAAAATAAAATAAAGGCATAGCAAGTGAGTTATATTTTTAAAAAACAAATAAATCAGTATCATATATTGATCCATATGAGCACGGCCATACATTTATTAGTCCCATTTAATCAAGGGACCCATGTGTAATATCTAGTATTTTGACTTTAGACTAAATAAAATAGTTAGTATTTTTATATTAAGTTTGATCCTTAGATTAGAAAAGACCAAATGAGGCAAAAGAGTAGAAGCCCAACTAGAGCATAAAAATGAGCTAAAAAGTTATGTTTCAGGCCTAGAAGAGGCAATAGTAACAGGCCTGATAATGCTATAAGGAAAAATCAAGAGTTTAAATATTTAACAGAATATTAAGAGAGTAAGATATTTTCCATCATTATATCACTAAAATGAGGCTACCAAGTTAATCAAACCTGATAAAATTGGTTAAAACCTTAATTGCATGCAAATCGAAATAACTAGTGGCACAGGTGTAGAATGAGCTGCTTTAATTGTGTTAAGCCACTATGAACCCAAAGAATGATTATATGAGTACAAGGGATCTTAAGACGTCCTATGTCTTAGAGTTATCTAGAAACATTGTGTAACACCCCAAAATTAATTAAGGTGTTAATAATGTATTTGGACTAATTAAGAATAATTATTATGGAATAATTGGGTAAGCAATATGAACGAGAATTTATAGAGAGATAATATAGGTTCAAGATTTCATTTGGGTTAAAGCTTAATTTGGGTCCAAAATTAATTTAAATAAGCCATGGGTAAGGATTTATAGAGGCCCAATAATTTTAGGTGCAAGCCCAACTCCTTATCATGAGATTTGGGCCAAGAGAGATCACCTAGTAATAACCCAATTTGATTTAGTAGAATGGAGGCCCAAGACCCAATTTACATGAGCCCTTATAGTTGGCCCAACACACACTATGCAGACCCAAGTTAGATTGACTCTTGGAACTTGGCCTAACCCATCAAATTTCTGCAGCCCAACTTATGAAATAAGGCCCAACAAGAATGAAAATCTGAACCCACAAGGAATTGAGCCATTGGGTCAGTACATCCCACTTATAGAATTAAGTTTTCTGCAGCCCATTTCATCTAATACCAGCCCACATGAAATAATAAGCCCAATTGGACCTTGGGCTGATGGGTCAACCCATTTTTCATTAAAAACCCTAAGGGTTCAGTAGCCTCCTTCCCCATTGAGCAGAAAACACAAGAGGCAAGGGAGAAAATTCGGAGGTTTAAGGGAGGCTAGGGTTCTACCAACATGGGAGCTCCATTTTTGACTCATAAAGGATGATCTAGCCAAGGTGAGTTATATATAACTTGACCCTCTCATCCTCCTCTTCATTTTGGTCTGATTAATTTCTAGGTTTGAGCATTTTCATCTTCTTCTCAAATCTGAAATTTGGTGTTGGGTGATTCCTTGCAAGATTTTCGGACTTGGAGGTTAGAAGAAGGATTGGGTAAGCTTTTCCCTTCCATTTTGTGTATCACTTTGCTAGAAGATGCCCCTAAGGATGTGTTATCATAATGGGTTCTGTTATTGTGTGAAATTACAAGGAGATAATGGTGGAAAACCTAATTTTCTGGGCTTGATGATTGAAATGCGAATTTTGGTGAGTCCATGGTGGATTTTCGGAGGTGAGGCTATGGCTGTTGTTAAGTGAGTATCTCTTTCCCATTTTGATGCATTTTCTGTTAGTTTGAGACCCCTATAGTTGACCTATGATATGGGCTTTAGTTTCATGTGAAATTACCCAGAAATTGGAGTGAACTATGGCAATTTCTGGTGTGGGAAAGTTAGAATCCGAAATTAAATCCCTTGGTAATTAGGTGAGTAACCTTTAGTCTATCATTAGTAGTTCAACTCTTTGGATATTTGATTTTGATTAGAAATGATGATAATTATGCTTGTTATAGGCTTGGTGTGCATTTGGATTATTATGATAGCTAGGGGAAGAGTAATTGGTTTCATTGAGATAACTGGGGTTATTTTCCACTTCCATGTATATGTTCATGTTGATCTGATATTGGTTGCACATATATGATTTTGAAATGTTAAATGATTAGTTGACTACTTGAATTGTTATTGTGATTGGACCTTGTGAGTCCATGGTGGAGCTGTGGTGCGGCTGCCACCCGTGCATGTGCTTTGATCGAGCACTGGGTTGTGATCAGACCCCAGATGCATTGAGCCCTGGTTGTGCTCATTATGGAGTAGGTGTCATGGACGGACCTCTCCTGGTGTTATTGGCCATTAACATGTTGTGTATAATTGCTGGTATGGGACAGTAGTCATTGGTAGTTCAACTAGTTCATTTGCGAATTGAATTTATGATTCTGGTAATGATGACATGAAATTGCATTAGATTGATTGACATGTACATATATATGGAATCTGCCCTTTTGTTACTGAGATTGTATATCCACCCCGTTATGGGCTAACATTTTCAGGGACCGGACCTCTTAGTGGCAAGGAGAAAATTAATGGGAGTTTACTAAATGGTTTGGTAGCACATCGGTTTAGGAGCTTTGACAAAATGTATTGTAACTAAATTGCTAGTTTTGTATCATTGTTGCATTGCATCATGAGTTGCCAAGTATAGGGATTGTATATGTAATTTGATTATCATGGAATTAAACATTATGATTGTAATTGGCTAATAATGGATAAGTGATTTGATTTTATATGAAGATTAAGCATTGACCCCATGCACCTTGTGACCATAATACATTTGCTATCATTAATCTATGAACTCACTAGTTTATGGTAGCTAGAAGGTTAAGGATCCACATTTGAATTTCGAATGGGTAATGATAGATATATTAAGTAGATTAGGTAAAAGAAAGACACTAAATCCTCACAAACTAAGTTAAAGTAGCCTATAGTATTACTAGAGGGGGAATTAGAGAGTATGAGATGAAATTTTAGGAGTTGTAGGAACAGAAGGGAATTGGCCACGGCCAACATTTAATTGGCCTAGGCCAAATGGTGACAGAGAAGAATTGGCCACGGCCAACATTTAATTGGCCTCGGCCAAATGTGGTGAACCTGCCAGAGAAGAAAACAGAGAGCTATTAGCCGCGGTGAATAGTGACGTTAGCCGCGGCTAAGTCTGAGAGATAGATTTGGGGGTGTTCCAGAGGGTATTTGGCTGCGGCGAAAGGGGTATTTGGCCGCAGCAAAATGTGAAAATTTTGTGAAGGCGTAAGGAGTTGAACCGAGAGTAATTAGCTGCGGCGCAAGTGAATTTAGCCACGGCGAAAGTGCTCTATTTCTCATATTCACCTAGAAACCTTAGTTTCTCTTAAGGTAATGCTAAGGAATGATTTAGAAACACTCCTAGGAGGATTTTATAAGTTGGAATTGATGGATGGGAGAATCAAAGGCTCCTCATTAATAATTAAATTCACTCACATATTCAAATAATTGTGGTTGTCTAGTTAATGACCCTAGCAACATTAAGGTTTCAAATTTCCTCACTTGTTCCTAATGTAATTAATTTTAATGACTTCAAACCTTGATATATGATTATTAATCATGTACTTAACCTTAATACTATAATTGGAAGTTAGGGTCGTTACACATTGAGTTTTGGGGCCAAAATTAGAGTAAAACGAATATAGTGGCAAAATCATAATTTTGACCAAAATAGTATAGAAAATCAGAGTTTTGTTTTAAGTGAAAAATAAATGAAAATAACGATAATTCTCATTAGCGTAAGGTAAACAAATGCAAAGTTTAACCAGAGGGCCACAGTTTGGCTAAAATCCCTAAATTGTGCAAGAATAGGCAAATATTAGTCGTATCATAAAGCAAAAAAAATCAAGTATTTAGATAACATGAGAATTAATATAAGAAACATATATCCCTCATCATAATATGATAAAATAAGGTTAGCAGATTAATCAGATGAGGTTGTTCAATTAAATTCCTAATGGTTTATAAATTAAAATGCCCAGTAGTAGTATTTTTTACCAAACTTTTCTAACTATTTGAAGTCCCTGTAACCTCTAAGTAGATATTTTTAATAAATAAAAGAGTCTAAAATTTAGTATGGAGTAGTTGGTTTCTGAAAAGATTGAGAAACGAGCTCAAACAGAAAAATTAAATGTAAGGACATAATGGTCATTTTAGAAGTTATTGAAAATATCTTAGATTTTTATAAACATCATGCCACTTCTTCCTCCCCCTAAAACTGACATATTTAGCAACAACTCAGACTCATACATGGTGGTGTGAAGAAGGGAGGAAAGAGAAGGAAAAGCAAGGCATAATAGGTGAGGTTTTGTGCAAAATTTAGCCATGGTGTAGTTATAAATCTTCCTCTCTTCATGTTCTTTTCCATTGTGGGTTTGATTTCTCAAAAAGGGGAAGTTTGTGGTTGTCAACTAAAGCAAAAGAGGTATTTTGAGGAAACCAAATATATCACAATAACCTACATCCAAGGAGCTTCCAAATAAGGTGTGATTTAGCTATAGAAAAATTGTTATTTTGGAACCCTAAGGCATGGTTGGTTCAACCAAAAGAGAGAAGGAGAGAGAGAGAAAGAGGCATCAACTTGAGAAAAACTTAATGAAATCAAGGGTATAGAAGGATGAAAAGTAAGAATATGCAACGAAATTGACCTAAGTAGCCATAAAATGCAAAGTACCATCACCTATGATTCAAGATAAGTTGTGATCCATTTTTAATGAATGTGATGATTTAGGAAGATTTTTAGAATGATTTTAAGACCATATGAGTCATTGGATTGGTTAAAATTATGATATGTTGCATTATAGAACCATAAACCTTAATTAAGCATAAAATGAGTTATAGGTTCCATAAGCTTGCACAAAATGAGAAATGATCATATAGCTGGTCTAATAAGTGTAAAATGACCTAAGAATGATATGCAAGTCATGAAATTAGAGCTAGAAGCAATGAAATCAATATGGCCACCAGGGGTGCAAAATGGTAAGATAGAAGTCTAAGTAAAATAAATAAGTGGTATAGCTATATTTTGATGTAGGTCATATTTTATGTTAGAAACTAGTTAAATGAGTTGTTTGCTAGTTAAGAAACTTTTGCAAAAGGGAAAAATTATATGAATAGCTAATATGACAAATTTGGACCAATGAATAGCCAAAACTGACCCATAATGAGTCTGAAAATATATCCTTGCCCATGGAGGCCTTAATGGACAAATTTAGGCATGGGACTTGGTAGACAATTAAAGGTCATCCTAAAGTTTGATATGTGGCATAATTTTATTTTTGGATTAGTGCAAAATATTTTATGAATTTTCAAAGTTACCTAAAAAAAAGTACCCTATATCAGTTTTGCTCTCTAGATAGCCCTAAGTTTTGACTCTTTTCAGGGACCAAATGATCTAGTTTAAACTTGAAATTCTTATAGTAGTGAGGGCGCATTAATAGCTTTCCAACAAGTCTTGGTTTGCCTAAGTTGGACATTCCTAGCTAAAGTTATGAATTTTCAAAATTGGTCCTGAAAAGTTATCATGCATTAGACTTTAGCCCTATAGCAAATATGATTTTTGATACATTTTAGGGATTAAAATGGATTAGTTTTGAATTGAAAATTTTATAGTAAATATTTCATGAGTAGAGCATTCCAACAAGTTATAATTTGTTAAATTTGAAGGTCCCTAACTTAAGATATAATTTTCTAAAGTAAGGGACTTAGATAAAGATTAATAAAATTTTAAGGAAAAGCAATGAGTTAGAACTAGTAAGTGTTCCAATTATTTATATTGTTGCCTATTTTGATGATTTATGCAATCTAGTGGCTTTAATGCATCCTTGGGCATTGGAGTAGAGAATAAGTTGAAGTAGAGCAAGAGAAGTTCAAAATTGCATGTCATTGGGCTTAAGTTTTTCAAGTAGCATCTCCTTCCTTTATGTATGCATATTTGTTACTTGAGTGTTGGATGCTTGTATGTGTGTTATATATGCTTTATAATGATCATGTTTTATGTTTGAATTCAGATAAATGACTATCTTATATGCCCTTATGGGAAGAGTGTGCTCTAAGGCATATGTTATGTTTAGAATGGGAGTTGAGCGCATTAGTTCCTCCTTAAGTATGCCTAGAGAGGGATTGAGCATAATAACTCTTCCCTAAGTAAAGCATAGTCCAGTACAATGTTTTAAAAGTCCATTAACTGAATATTTTTTATGCCAGCTCTAGTACGTTATGAGATATATTTTTATGCTTGCTTGTGTCCTTATGCTTGAGTGACTTATGCATGCATTGAGTGTGGAGTTTGCTATTGAGATTCTTCCAAGAATATTATCCTATTTTATTTTCCACATTTGCTAACCCATGCCAAGTGAAGGGACTAGTAGAGACAAATGGAATGCAGTGATTATAGGAAGGTTAAAGGTTTGGCAAGAAAATTATAAATGCATCTAAAAAGTTTGATGTATATGTATATAGTTTGGACCTTATGTAAGGAATGACATAATATGTATCTATGGCTAATGATTAGATATCTTATTGAGTTTATGCCTTAACTTGAGTTATACATGTATGTAGAATTTTCCAAAAAGGACTAGCTATTAACTAAGCCTTAAAGTGCTAATTTATGTTAGAAATGGATAACATGAGCAGGACTGTAAATTAAGACCTTTGTAAGGTAAGAACCCCTAAATGACAAGGGGAGACTTTGGCAAAATTTTTTAGAAAAGTTTTAGTTTATTCCATTGCATAATATTTCAATTATGCAAAATTTGTAGTAACAGAATTAAAATATATAAGAAGGTACATTATAAAAGCTAGATGTTTCACTATAGATATCACTTTCCTACATAGGAGGGATAAAATGCCATCTAGATCACTCAGATCCTTATGCATGATTTACAATATGCCTAATTATTGCCTTTTAGGCCATCCTTATCAAAAATGACAATAGATGACATCAAAGTATATGACTCCTTATATAGGGAACTATAGTGATTTTAGGTCAAAGGACCATGTACATCATGATCACTATAAAAATTGCTTATGACACACACTAAGCAATCCATGTAGCATTCTCATAACGAGTTTGTCTAGCATATTTATTCTCTAACATGCACCTATGTAATAACTTAATATCTTATATCTAGAATGATGGTTATTAGCCAACATACATACTAGTCTCGTTGTATTATTATTGTCCCAATTTACAATAATACTTGACTAGGGGCATTTTAAAAATGATAAATTATCTTAAGGATAGTTAATATTTTTATTTATACTATGCATATATAACATAAAATATAATAACTAAAATGCATTCATAAGCAAAACGTAATAAAATGTATATAAAATAAAATCATCTTATGATTGGCTTCTAAGCATACATTAATGCTTTTACCTTCTTTGTTCTTATAAAATTGTATCCTTCTTTCTTTATAGACAATTTCTTATAGGGTCTCAACCTTCTAAGAACACTATCTTTGTTAATGAAGGCCATCTCCTATTGGAACTTCATCCCATGAGAACCCTATCTCTTAGATACTATTTCCAAATTGGGATTCGAAAATCTTATCTCCTAGATACCATCTCTTATCATGATTACATTCCTAAAGAGCCATGTTTCCATCTTTAGATCTTTTTGGCACTAGCATCAAATTAGTATCACATACATAATCATCATCTTATTTAAATGATATTCCAAGTTATCTAGGTCATGTTTCATGGTCAATATAATTATTTCTTTAGACATAAATAAAAAATATAACATCAATAAACATAATTGTAAAGTCTCATTTAGCAAAGCATAGGAAAGCCATGGATAATTTACTTTTGACTAATAGTAACATAGTCTTATATTAAATAAAGAGGTAATTAAACTATGTCAAGTTATATCAATCATGCATGCTTCTAGGCTATGAACTTGTGATCATTAGTTGTTTGAACAAATTCTAATAGAATCCTTTTTTTCTTTGTTATCATATCCTTTAGTGTTTTTAGTGTCTTAAAAGTTTATATCAAAGTATTTTATAGCTAATGTCATCTATGCATTGAAATGGTTCATGGTTTAGTCATCCATGCATAAGGATTAAACTTAAATCAACATGCTTCAATTGTCAAGGTTATCCATGCATGCAAATAGTTTGGAGTTCAGTCCATGCATGGGTCTTTGTATTAATCTTTGCTCAGAGAATTATGTGAGATATTACTTAACTTAAGTTTTCTAGGTTCTAGAAGAATTTAAATGGGCAATCAAATATGCATGATTGTCTAAACATCAAACATAGTATGTGCAAAAGCAATCACTCATCAATCATGCAAGCATACACTTCATAATATCACGAAAATCTAACTTTATCCACTTACCTAAGAATCATATAACCTATGTAGTTTTACATGGCCCAGCCATGCAATTCTGGAGCTATAAACAAGAGCAAAACACTGGGAAATATATTGCCCTATGCATTTTTACACAACAAGGTAATATAATCCACCAGTACCAAGGTTGTGAGACAGCACACAACCCATGTGCATATAACTAGAATTTGCATAGCACCATGCAAATTTACAAAGGGGTGTGCATTTTGTAATACCATATTAAAAGAACACTTAATATATATCACAATTGGCATAAAACATTCATTTTCATGAAATTAACACTTTTAGTAGTGAAAAAAACCGTTATCAAAAGCCAAATTAATTTATTTTTGGTAAAATAGACCATGTGGGTTTACCAAAGCCATCTTCCATCCATAACATACTTATTCAACCAAGAGCATCACACTTTAAAGCTTAAATTTTGGGTTGGAGGCATACATCTCAAAATGAACATCACACTTGCATTTTCCACAAGTTCCATATTTTGATATAAACTTTAAAAATTCATAACTAATTCCAAAAAATTCCAGATCATGCAAATTAAGACTTTTTGGAAAGCTTAAGATATCATCTAACTACTGTAAACATTTTAGATAAAAAATATCATTTAGCTCATGAAATTCTAATGGAATAGTAACTAGGTCTAGGACACATTCTACATTAAACTAGAAACTTCAAAAATTCATATCGCACTCTACAGAGCTCCCAATTGGGTGCTCTTAATGGCTATAGAAAGCTAAGGATGTTAACTATATGCTTATAAAATTTTATCAGTATTAGACTTCATTTAGCCCCTGAATGACACTAAAACCAAATTGACTATATGTACAATAAGAGTGATAGTTTTTGTATAAGTTAGCCAAATTTAAAAAAATCATAATAAATTCTTTAGAGCTCCAAAAATAGTATTATTTAGTTTTGTAAAAAGCTCTAGATGAGATCTATATGTTTTGCCAAATTTCATCCCAAAAATCCATTTGGTCAGATTTTGATTCAAGGCAAAAGTATGGTTAAAATTGTGATCAAAATGGGATCAAATGGTACCAAATTGCTTCCTACATGAATTATGACCATTTAAGCAAGTCCAAAAGCTTAGAAACAACATATAAAAGCATCATAATAAGCTTAAATGATCATAAAACTCAAATTTAGCATCCCACTTGTTCTTATACATAAGCATATCATGGCTCAAAGATGTCAAAGTCATACATTCTTATACATTTTGGGTCAACCTTTTGTTCATACATCATATTTATATGCTTTTACACATGATCAAAGATTTACATCACATAAATAACATATACATACACATTTTGACATTAAATTACACAAAAAGTTATTCTATTGTCAAAGTAATACAATTTACACTTCTTGGCCTCTATTCTTGGTTCCATGAACATCACCTAGACAAGAGTAGATAAAGATTAGGGGAGAGTGAGATTCAAATAATCTCAATAGCTCATTCACCCTTTCAAGTAGGCATATATGGCATGTTATCATATCAAAGTACACAAGTATGCATCAAATGCTTCTAAGAACCAAACATAAACATGTTTTCAAGATCACATAAACATACCAAGATCAAAGTCAAACTCTAAGGACTTTTGGTCTAGTCTCACCCTATTATTTGGGACTTTTGGATTAGCTTCATCCACTTTCTAGGGACTTTTGACTTAGCCTTGTTTATTCTTGAGACTTTTGGCATTGTATCACCCATTCTTAGAGACTTTTAGCTTCAGCTCACCTGATCCAAGGGACTTTTAGTACAATCTGACCCATAAAGAGCAATCTTTTATTCAAAACACAATTTAAGAAGCATAATGGTACCAAAGCATCAAACCAATAGCTAATGGCATGTCTTATGATTCAAACATACATACAAGCATTTAATGACAATCAAACAACCAAGAAATGTATACAAGAATGGATGAAAAACTACCTTAGTTTAAGAAACACAATCTTTTCCTTGATTCCTTATCTCCTTGGTTCGACCTCACACACACACTTGGAGGAGACTTGGTTTGCTTGGCCTAGGCACATCAAACAAGACATAAACACATCAATGGAACCATCTCTAGCCTCACATAAAGTCTGCACAAGCTATTTCTAATTGATGCCATGCTTATGGTTCCATACAAGGGCATAATGAAGCAACTTATATAATCCATGATCTTAGCTTCAATTTCTCACTCAATCTAAGTCACATGACCCCATTTAAAGTCATTAGATCCATCACAAACTTAATCCAAGGAACCAAATATCGAGTTGCTTCTTTATGCCTAAAAGGAACCCAAACTTCTAACTTTCAAAATATGGTTTCTAAATTCAAACCAATGATTCCTTTGGTGTTTATGATTCAATTCTAGACCACTTCTATCATTGGAATTAAGAAAAAACTCTCCCTAGGTATAAGAATCACTCCTTTAGCAAGACTATGCTTAAGATAGGAACCCATGGGGTTTTATTGATTTTTCTAGTGAATTTGCCACTTATGAAGCTTCATAGATATCTTGAGAACTCAAACATGCTCTTACATAAACTAAATCATCACTAGAAAGTTTCATAAATCCTAAGGTGCAATCAAAACCTAAATTTCCATAACTTGTTATCTATAAGTTCTTTTTGAGTTCTATTACTTTCATATGATTCTTTAAGCTTCAAAACCCCAATTTCTATCAAGTTTAGATCAAAATCAAATCCCTACATGGAGCTCTTATGCTAGCTGAAATAATGCATTGATGGAGGAAGCAAGAAGAGCAACTTAGCTATGGAAAAACATGCCTTAATTTGTTCTTAACTAAGTGGTGTTTCTTATATTGCTTTGTTTTTCTTCAAACTTTCCCTTCCCTCTATTGAACCAGCCACAAGACACCACTATTTAAGACATCAAAACCATGAGAAGAGAGAGGAGAAAGAGCAGAAGAACATTAATGAAGGGAAGAACATGAAAAGTAAGCAAAATCTTGCACTTTTCAAGCTTGGTTTCCTTCTCCTTTGCTCCCTCTTTGGTGCCCCACTTCCAACAGGTCTTGATTCTATCTTTGGCTAAAGGAAAGTTAGTTAGGGTGAGTGGAAGAAGATGGGTCGTGATTTATAAGAAGGGAGGGGCTATTTTATAACATTTTCAAAATTCTAACTATGTCCTTAAATTTTACTTTCTCTATTTGAACTCATTTTAATTCTTTTTTTAGAACCATATTTTTCATCATGAAATTTAGGTCCTCTAATTCATAAAATGCATTTGGTTTCATGAGTGGCTCGTCGTGCAACCCTCAAAATAATACTAGGTTGATAAAATATGTAGCTAATGGCACAACCTAGGTCATCTCCCTTGGAATTGGCGTTTAATATTTAATTGAGTTTTCCAAATATTAAAAGACTCTAAAAATTCCTAAATTAGGGGGTTTAAACTAACCTAAAACTAAATTGTATTAAAATTCCTAAATTCTACCTAATTGTATGGATTATGGTTGAAAGATGGACTTGTGACTAGCTTTGGATTCGTCCCTTGGTATCCACTATCCTTATCCTAATCTAATTGTGATTAATTCTGGTCTAAGAGTCCCTAATTGTGTTCATAACAATTTATCTTGAGTTACCACGTAAGAATCAAGAGATTAACGATCTAACGTTGAATTGAGACCTCAATCCCACATTAAACTGTTAATTCTTGTCTTTAAGATCTTGAACACTCAACTTGATTGATTAACTAATTTGATTAGCATCTGAATCATCCTAAATATTTAATTAACCAACTAAACATTAAGGAATCCTCAACTCAAACAAATAATCTCACTCATGTATTTTATCGAACACCTTCGAAGCATACATGGGAAATTCAGATAATATTGGAATTAATCAGATTAATTAATCAACAAAAAAGGTTCCCTAATTAGTGTCTAACCAGCCACTAATTACAATTACACAAATTCCCTATCAAATACAACTTAACCAAGACAATAAATGAAAGAGAAAAAGTGTAGGAAAATAGAAAAGTCTTAGCCCAAAATTCTGAATATTCTTCCATGGATTCAAGCTTCTCTAAGGATTTCTCCTAGCTAGCCTTTAGAACTTCATGGGATGATGGAGATGGAAGATGGAATGGAGTGGTGAGAAGAGGATGGAGTGGACGATGGAATGGAAGAATGAATGGGATGGATGGTGTGGATGGATGATTGCCCCTTGAACGAATGAATGGCTTGATATATATAGGCATGAGTTTCCGGAAATATAGAGACGTGGGATGGGTGCATTGTGAATGGATTAAGATATACGAATGGATGAAGGAAGCGTACAGACTTGTAGAGACGTGAATGAAGTGTAGAGGCGTGAGATGGGATGAAGTCTAGACGATGGAACCTACTCCCTTTCACGTGCTTTTTAATGAATCACATACAGCCTCCTTATTTCCTTCTTCGTTATTATTCATGTGCCCAGCCTCTCCTTGAGTTTTTGCATTCTCCACGTCTCCTCCCTCAGCTCATGCTCTATTATTTCATGCAGCTCATTCTTCTCTCTCATCAGCCTTCTCTAAACTCCAGCTCCCAGCTCATTTATTCCCATGTTAGCCCACGTGTTCCTTTGCATGACTCACTCATTCCGTCGTTATTTTTCGCATTGTTGTCCAGCTTTTCCACGTCTTCTTCACATGTAGTTCTGCTCGAGTTTGCTTCTTGCAGTTGCTTCTTATCCTTCACGTCAGCCTTCTTTACGACTTTCTGCCCAGTTCAACATCCTTTTCATCGTCTTGCTCTATTCTTAAACTCAAAAACAGAGGCTTCTTGGGCATGTTCGTTCTCTTAACTCCATCTCAGTTCATACATCCAGCCCAGCTCCCTTTCAGCGTCATTTCTAACGTGTTAAAGACGTAGCTTCTGCATGCATTCTTTCTCCAGCCAAGCTCAAAGCTTCTTCCACGTCGTCTATCTATTTATTCTTCCTTCATTCTGCACAGCGTTGAGCTTCCTCATGCAGCTCGTCCCTCTCGTTCAGCTCACGTTGTTCTCCCTTTGTTCTGCTCTTCTTCTCTACCCAGCTGCTTCTCTCTCGAGCTAAAGACGTTGTTCTTCATGCATGGTTCTGCCCATGCGTGGTTCTTCCTGCAGCTGCCAATTCTCTCCAGTTTCTTCTCCCATTTTTCACGTGGCCATGGCTTCTTGTTTCTTTGCTCGAGTTCAAGCTTCTTCCATGTGGTTTTTCACGTTGAACTGCAGCTTCTTTTCTACGTAGAACCCCTTCTCTATTATGCTTTCAGTTCAAGCCTCCTTTCAACTTCTTTCCATCTCTTATTACTCAATGCATTACTATTCATCCAGCTCCCCTCTTCACATTCTTATTTACATTGGTCTCCCTCACCACGTGGCTTGTCTCATTGAGTCATGCATGTGTGTGATGATCATGTGACTTCATGTGAGTGTGTAGGTTCCATGGAAAAGTTCATTCAAGCTTTAATTCCCATTGAAATTCTTGAAGCTCTTGAGATTGCACACTAACACACTTAAGGCCCATCTCTTCTCTTGCTTTTCTTTAATTTAATTTTCTATTCAAAACTCCAATTACATATTAAAATTCTGCACAAAGAAGTGAGAAAAATCAATTAGGAATTTTCACAAAATTATTTAAGATAAATTTATGCATTAAAATCCAATAATTTGTAACTTAATTCCTCAAATATAGAAAATGGCTACTAAAATCAAATTTCATCTAATTAGACCCTTAAAGCCATATTTGGATACTAAAATACTTAAGATAAGGAGAATAAAACATATAAAATATCATGCTTATCATTTCACTTAAATTGCATTTAAAACCTTACCAAACTATTCAATCAAAGTTTTAGTCAACTGATGACCAAAATCACATATCGGAGGGGTTTTAACTATTCTAGGGATTCCTATAATTTGTAGGGCCTCTAAGAGCCCCAAAAAACTTAGATTTTCCATTTAAAGATCCCTCATTTGAGTTTTCTAAAAGTTACCCAAAATTACAAAAATGCCATTGGCCTCTGTAGCTCTTGGTTTTTCTATTTTTGCTTCAATTTCGAGCTAACCTTAAGTTCTAATTCATATTTTAAGATATTGTAATTAACATCCTAATCCTATTTAAACTTAATTTTTCTTGCTTTAGGGTGTTCCCGTACCAGTTTATTAGGTTCAATTTAGTTTATGAATTATCGGCCATTACACATTTTCCAAAAGCTTGAATATATGAGCACAATTTGTGTAGTTTCACATGGTTGGGCCGTACGCAACATCCTTGTTTTGGAAAACTCATTGTAATCCATTTGAAAACATGCTATCTTGCTATTTTATACATCCTCATCCATCCTAACATCTTTATGGTTGCCATAGGCATCAAAATAAATGAAGAACGTAATTAAATTTAAGCCTACATGCTTTATAAAATCTTTAAAGTTTCATTCTTCATAACTCTCTCTCATGGTTTCTATCTACTTTCATGCATTTCTAGTTGTTCAAATGTAATTATAAGTATACATGGACTTCAAGAACAAGTTTAGACTAACCTTTAAACATCAACATGCAAGTCGCTCAAATCCATTGAATTTTAACTACGCCAAATATAGAAAATGGAAAGATGAAAGGAAAGAGAGTTATGCAATCTTCATATGCTAAATTAGGAGAGTAAATTCTCTTATCTTTAGTTTCTCTAAAGTTTTTCTTCTTCCACCTCACTCTCTGCTTCTCATTTCTTTCTAGTCTTTTGTTGGTTGCAACACACTCTCTCACTCTCTTCATCCAACTCTTGTGTCCTTTCACCCTTTTCAATATGTGGGTGAGTTTTTGCTAGAGAAACAAAGAGGTTAGATCTTTAATATTTATAGAAATGTGAGGTCAATACTTCTCTCTTAAGTCTCTCCATTGGCTTCTTGAAGAAGCCTGCTCTAAAAAATTCTCTCTTTTACTCTCTCTCTCTCTCTCTCTCTCTCTCTCTCTCTTTGTTTAGCCTCTTAAAGAAGCCACTCTAAGTCCAACATTTTATTCTGACTAAATTTGGCATTTTGCAGCATGATTTTGATAGTTTTTTTTTTATGGCTAAGATTATGTTTTGGCTTTAGTCAAAATTATAATTTTGTCCTAACTTAAATTACACCTTGAACACTAAAATTTTTATTTCTCAAATAATTTTCTAATATTTTATAGCCTTAAAAGTTTAAGGAATTTACTGAAATTTTGTTCTAAGTATTAATTAGTTAATTCTCTATTATTCAATAAATTAAGATTTATCTTTAATTAATTCCTAAAAAGTTTGAACAATTCTTAATTTATCATATAAAATTTTATTATATTCCTAATGAAGATTTTCCTTAAGTCCAAAATTCACAAAATTCCTTCATTATCATATTAAAGTACTAATCTAACATTTAATTTAACTATTATTAAATTAATTAGATAACTAATTTTGGGAAAGTTACACTTTCAGTAACTAGGTACAACAAAAATGATGGTGAGGCATCTCTTTAGCAATTGCTAGAGAGAATGACTTAGAGAGGATCCTTTTAGGTAAGAGATGAGTGATGGCTAAACCCTTCTCTCCTTCTTCTCCATTATGCTTTGTCCAACATTCTCTAGCTTTCCATGAAGACTACAAATGAGAAGATTAGCTGTTTAGTCTATGCATTTCAAGAAGGCTTAAGAGTGTTTAGAAAATGGGATGAAAGCAATTCCAACAGGAAACTAGGATACTGTGGTAGGATAACAATGAGTGGTTTTACCAAGCTAGATCAAGTGAATGGTGGGAAGCACTTGTAATCTTCTTCCTCTAAAATTGAAAAGCTTGTTTGGTTTATTTCCTAATATTCTTCCACCTTAAGCACAAGTTAAACATTGCAAGTTACCATTTTACCTATTTGTGACCTAAAGGAAGATGATGAAGGAACGATCTACTTTCCACAGCAAAAAAATCATGAAAAAATCTTAGGATATCTTCCCTTACTAATCCCTCACTAATTCACTAAAATGTTAGATTTAAGGAATTTTTAAGCTATTTTTCTTATCTTGGTTAGGGTTGAATAAGTGTATCTTCATTACTTTAATATTTAGTGCATATTTCCTTATTTGTGGTTGTACATTGATTTTTTTATTAGCTAGTTAATGAGAAGTGTAGCAACTGGAAAAAGAAAAGAAAAAAAAAAGAAGTTGAAAATTTTTCAAAGTCCTAAAATTTTTTAAGTCTGCTAGCTATAGCGAGAAATGGCCTAGCTATAGCGAATATACCTATTCGCTATAGCGAGAAATGACCTAACTATAGCAAATATACATATTCGCTATAGTGAGAAATCTTCTAGCTATAGTGAGAGTGCCTTTTAGCTATAGCAAAAATGCTTCTAGCTATAATGAGTGCGGGCATCCCATACAAAAACCAGGGAGCTGCTTGCTGTAGCGCCATAGTGAAAACAGGGGTCTATGACTGATATGTGCTCAGCGTAGCGATGGTTATGCTTCGCTATAGTGAGGGTTAGTCCGGAAAAGTATGAAAAAAGGGAATTTGACTTCCTAAAGCATCCCAATTCATTCCTTTTCCTTTTAACCAACTTAGGCTTCATCCAAGGTAGAGAAAAGGGCTGAGGAGAGAGAAAGATACCTAGAGAAGGAAGGGGAACAAGAAAAAGATAAGCATAACTTAAGATCTCCATAGCTTTTCTTCTTAGAGTTTTGTTCTTCTCTCTTTGCCCTCTCTTGCTATGGTTTTGGATGTTGAATTAGCTATGTTTTGGGCTTGGTTCAGAAGAGGGAAAGTGGAAAACCACTCTTGAAGAAGGTTAAAACTCATGTATCTTCACTTCTTCTTCTTTGCTTTCCTTCTTGAGAGCTTGAGAGAGGAAGGAGAGTTAGTGGAATTCTAGAGAGAGAACCCCTAGTTTCTTACATATTTAGTGGGATTTGCCTTGATGAAGAGCCCCCTAGCTTGTAATGTTTATTTGAGTTATAAAAGAGTAACTCCATGCTCTTTGTGTGTCTAAGCTCAAGAGAAGCACCTCCATCTAGTTGTGCTTGTGAGACTAAGAAGGAAGAAGAGAAATTGAAAGGGAAGGCTTGTGTTGGCTAGTAAGGTAGCTCTGCACTCTTTCTTGTTACATTCTTGGATGTGTAATAGTCATTGTATGCTTGTGTATGTGCTTGTATTGTGAGACATGTCATTTGATATTGCCTTGATGCATTGGTACCAATATGTTTATGTTTTGAGTTGTGAAAATTGCTCAGGTAAGGTAGTGCCAAAAGTCCCTTGAGATGGGTGAGGTAGAGTCAAAAGTCTCTAAACCAAGGGTGAGGCCAATCCGAAAGTCCCAAAAACTCGAGTCAGGCTAGACCAAAAGTCCCTAGAGCTTATTCTTGACATTGATATGAAATCATGGCATGAAAATCATGTGTTGTGTAATTGTGAATGGTTTGCATGCTTTGACTTGCTTATATGTCTTGATTGCTTCCTTGAATGAGTGTATGAGCTATTGAGATTTCATGAATCTCACCCCCTTCCCTCTCCCATCTCATATGGTCCAGGTGGAGCTTAAGAGTCTAAGAGTGGAGGCCATGAGGCATAGAAAGCCTTTGTATTGCCACTTTTACACACTCACACATAATTTGATGTATAAAAAAGCTAAAGTGCTTATGTATACATATTCTTTTTTAGATGTAAATATTTTAGTAAGTGTAGAAATATGTATAAATGATGTATGAACTATGTAGAGAGCCAAAGCAATGAAAATGTGGAATTTGGCCCTTTTGTGGATTGTATGCAATAGTGTATTTTGGCTCGTAGTATAGTGATTTTGAAATATATGATGATTTGGACTACTTGAACATTTCACATATACTATGTTTATGCTTTAAAACTTGCCCAAGAGATGCTAGAACATGTGGGAGGCCATTTGGACCCACTTTAAATTATTTTGGGTGTCAAAATTGCCAAATTTGTGAGTTCTATCAAAATGTGACCAAATGAGCTCTTCTTGATATAAAATTTGGTGTGCCTCTAGAGCTTGTTGAGAGCTTCTTGGAAAACTAAAGTGAGTAATATTTGGAGGTTTAGGGAATATTTGGTGAATTGTTGAAGTTGGAGAATTTTCTGGTTTTGGTTATTGTACTGTGCAACTAGGTCCGAAAATGAATCTGTGTCATTCATAGACCAAATGATGTCCGATTGTCATAAAATTTTATAGGCATAAACTAGATATCCATAGTGACTTATAACAACTAAAAGCAACTCAATTGGAGGTCTGTAGAGGGAGAAAGAACTTTCTGAAGTTATGTGTCAGTATCAGGGAAGCCATCTGACCTTCATTATTATTCCATTAGTTTTCAAGGTCCAAGGGCTACTAAAATGATCTGAACTTATTTTTTCCCTCTAGTTAACATCTGTAGCTTTCCAAATTGGTATAGTTTTCATAGATTATATTTTTTTGGAATTAGTTATGGATTTTTGAAATTCATGACAGCAAGCTGCATCAATACCAAGGACAGCCAGACCTCTGTCTCTTTTTCGATGTCAAACATGGTTCAAATGCTGAGATTGTGGTTGGAAAGTATTTTTAGTGTAATTTAACACTTATAGGTTTCCAGAGAGCTATGTTTTGCTCAATTTTCATTTTTCTAGAATTAGTTATGATTTTTCAAAATTAGAGCCAAAAATTTGACTTTTGGACCCATTTAAGAAATTACACTTTCTTGGTTTTTGGCTTTATATCCATGGTTTATGGGTTTTTTGAGGCTACATACAAGTTTTATAAATGTTGTTTGAGTAGAGAATGTGAATGATGGGTTCATGGGACCCATGGAGTAAAATATGACTGGTTAAATCCCGACTTAAAGTATCAAAATACCACGGTTTTAGTCCTTTTCATTAGAAATCATATGGAATCAAGCCAAGAGAGAGATTACTTGAGGTTAAGACATTATGTTTGTTTCTATAATGGCAAAATCATACATTGGGATTGTATTTGTTGATTTAATTGTAATATTTAAAGATAATCAAGAACTAGTAATGGAAGGTTATATTGCCCCTACTAAATGTGCCCTTCAAAGTCTCTTATGATAGTTTGACACCTAATTTTATTGCTATTCCACATATATGTATATCAAATCATGTATATTTTCTTGTTAATTCTAACAATAAGAGGAAAAAAATCCTAAATAGACTATAAGTTTATGAAAATTCTATAATAATAATAATGTATTTTGCAATTTATTGTCCATAAGAGACTAGTCGTGAAAATGAGAAATTTTTTGCTCCTAATCCAATTCTGTTTTCCAATTTTTAAGCATTGAATTTAGCTTGATTTTATTTTGGGTTTGAGAACAAGAGTTTAATGCTCTATATCCATTATCAATCTATTTTGAGTTTAAGATATTCATGGTCTTTCTATTTATGTTAAAGCACATGGTTCTAGTTTTTATTCAAAATTAATTGCACGCCTGTGAATTGTCATACCACATATATCTTATTATCATACTCTTCCATTCAAGGCTATTATATCCATTTTCCCTATGAAATTACAAGAAAAGTATGAAAATAATGCATTTTTGTTACGCAATGTCAAGATTAAATTTTCAATTCGTGTCATATGGGCCCCGTGGATGTTCCAACATCATTCTCTACTTATTTATCACTTGTACAAGTCATAAATAATCTAAAACATGAAGCAATCCACAAATTTCAAGCTTAGAACCATGGATTTTTCTTCATTCACCTCAAACAGCATATGATAGATTGGCAACTTTGAAAATTTATAATTAAATGTAAAAAAAATTGAAATCTATCATGCTATAGCTTTTTAGAAAGATTTAAGTGTTAACGTTACAGTAAAAATAATTTCAAGTCATGAACAGAGCATCTAGGCCACTTTTGACATCAAAAAAGGCATAAAGGTCTGGCTGGCTACTGATACTAATATAGATTTCTAATATAAATTTCAAAAATATCCAATTAATTCCACAAAAATTCAATCCATGTAAAATGATACTAATCTGTAAAGCTATGGATGTTACCTATAGGTGAAAATCATTCCAGACCATTACAGGTTCGTTCAAACTACAAAAACTAATCAAACAGTGACACGGGTCTGACTGGATGCCTAGTACTGGATAGTAACTTTAAAAATTTATATCTCCCTTTCTAGACATCTAAATGGGGTGATTCTAGTTGGCACAAGTCACTAGGAAGGTCTAGTTTCTACCTATACAAAATTCATAACAATTATACATCATTTGTCTTATGACTGACATAGAACAAATTTTGGACCAAAGCTACAGTGATAGTGACCAAATTAGAAATTTGTTCCAACTTCAAAAATTCACCAAATATTTTATAGACCTCAAAAAATTACCCATTTTAGCTTTCTAAAAAACTCTCAACAAGCTGTAAATGCATGCCATATTTCAAAGTAAGGCTACATAATAGGCAAAGTAAGGCTTTTCATTGTTCTTGGCTTGCACTTCCTTGTCTTTGACTATCACCTAGACATTTCAAGAGTGAGAGGGAAAGGGGAGTAAGATTCCTAGAATCTTAATAGCTCACACACCCATTCACACATACATTCAAAATATACATATATCAAAATCACAAGTGTGTAAACATAAAGTGTGTAATGCCACATTTCCACATCAAACCATTCTTATACTCTAGGGACTTTTGGTTTTGCCTCACCCCATTTTTAGGACTTTTGGATTTGCCTCACTCTTGGTCTTGGGACTTTTGACTTAGCCTCACCCATTCAAGGGACTTTTAGCCTAGTTTCACCCATGCCTTGAGACTTTTAGCATATCCTCACCCATATTAAAGGACTTTTGGCATCACCTCACATTTATGAGCTAATTTCACAACCAAACCATTCAAGAATACACAGTGATACCAATACAACATCAAGACATCAAGTGGCATGTTATCAAATTACAAGAGTACATGCAAACACACAATGACATACATATACATACAAGAATGTATGAAGAATAAGGTGGAGAACTACCTTTCAATTGATGCAAGCTTTCTTTGCTTTACTCCCTCCCTTTCTCGGCCTCACAAGGACACTTAGGTGGTGGAATGTTCTCATGGCCTAAACATTACAAATAACACACAATCACATACTTGAAACAAGCTAAGACACTAAACTAAAGCTTGAATACACACTTGGTTTCATAAATGGCATAATGGTTCCACAATTGGCCTAATGAAGCAACTCTCATATTTCAAGTTCTAGGCTCTTATCTTTTCCCATTTTTAGACCTCTTGAACTCAATTAAGTTCCTTGGAGCCTTCATTTAACCACTTGCATAAGTGGAAAACTAAGTTGCTTTTTAAACCATCATTATAGACTTCATTGTCCTATCTCTCATTCCATGGCTCCTAAATTTTTTCAAATGGTTCCTCCCATCTTCTAACATCATAAGGAGTCTCAAACCAAGGCTAGAATAAATTAAAACATCCTCTTGCCTGAGCCGGACCTAAGGAGCAAAGTGGGGTTCTTAGACTTCTTGATTTTTTCTTGATGGGAAAGCCACTTGGGGAGGTTTCTAAGAGTCTTAGGAGCTCAATGGAACACTTAAATAGTTAAGAAAATATCCACACAAAATCAGATTTCAAGATTCCCTCAAGGAACCAACACTTTTCTAACTTAATTTCTATTAATTCTCCATGAAATTTATTGGCATATTCCATCTTTCCATGGCCTAATTCCCTTGTTCCCCTCTTATTTTGGACAGAACTCCCTCCCCCCTTCATGGTTCTAGTTTGGCCGAACATACACCTAAGAGGAGAGCAAAAGAATAAAGCAATTAGGAACAAGATTTACCTTAATTTCAAGCTTACTTTCAAGGCTTCTCCTTCTTGGTTCTCCCTTTCTCAAGCAATTCAAACTCCCCCCTAAATTCTGGACTAAAACATAACCAAATAACTCAAATAAAACCATGGAAAGGAAGCTTAGAAAGAGAGGAGCAAAGTTGGAAGAAGGAAGAGCATGAAATTCTCCAAGTTTCCTTACATTTCTTGCCCTTTCTTCCTCCTTCTTCTCCCTCTCTTTGTGCACCTAAAGAAGCTCTTGCTTTTTCTATATTTTGGGTAGAATAAAATCATGTGGAAGAGAAGAGAAGAATCGTCAGTTTTAAAGAGGGTTCAAGAAGCTTCTTTTCTTAAATAAAATTCCCATTTTGCCCTTTTGTAATGATACTTCTGGTTTGGTCTTATTTTAGTTTCTTTTTGAGAATTGTCTTTTTCATCATAAAATTTAGGTTTCCAATTTAATAAAATGCCTTTGGAATCACTCAAAATTAGAGTTAAAATCTTCTCGAATGAATCCATCAAAGTTCGGGCTCACCGCCATTGAAAAAAGTACACCAAAGGGGCTTTATCAGTCTTGGGGCTTTCTATCATTTTTTAGGCCTTTGAGAACCGTAAGCAACTCAAATTTTCTATTTAAAAAGACTTTCTATGTGTTTTTCCAAAAATTGCACTTATTTGCGAAAATACTATTACGGTTCGTCAGTTTTCATTATAAATTATTTCCCCATCCTAACTCCATTTTTCTTTTGATCTGAGCCTAGAATTGTCATTTTTAGGAGTCTAGGACTCTATGCAAATTTTTTGAGACATTATCTAGCTCATTTCAGAGGACTTATTTTTATACGACTCATTTCGTCGTTTTATAGAATTTACGTTCGTTAAATTTGTGCATGGTTCCTTTAGTTAACTTCATGATGTCAGAATTCTTGGAAAATTGCCTAGTGCTTATTTGCCTTAAATTTTCAAGAAAGGAACTTGGCACCAAAATCCTTTTGCCCTAAATTTGAGTTTGATTTAGTTTATTTATTTGCTCTTTTTTCTCTTGATTCATGCTTGTTGATTTTGGTTGGAAATAGGGATTTGATATTTCATTCTTTATGTTTTAAGTGTTGTATATAAGATAGTATTGGGTTTTGAGTATGTAGATTCGTAGAGCTTTCCAAGCTCCATTGGTTTTGATATGAATGATATGTTTTGGTTACCCAATGTCTTAAGCTTTCAACAATAAAAAAAAACTTTGCTTTAAAGATTAAGGTGATTTATATGAAGGTTGGTGTGTGCTCATTATGTAATCCTATATTGGTTATAGAATTTTTAAACATGTTAATGTACTTCATATGCTATCTTTCTTTCTCTCTCTCTCTCTCTCTCTCTCTCTCTCTATACATACATACATACATACATACATATATATTATATATATAATGAAGTGAAATTCAGAACTAAGGGCTCCCCTAACTTTCAAGGTATGTCTTCATCTATCTTTGCCTATTGTAATTTGTTTCACCACCATTGTCACCTACCTCACATTGCTCAAAGAAAGACTTGGACTTTTCCTTTTCTTCATTTGATGTAAAGTAGGTTACTAAATGTTCCAAACTTTTATTTACTCTTCTTAGGTTTTAAACTAAAATGAGAATGAGTTCTTTAGGATGTACATCTTGATCTTGAACTATATGGAGACTTATATTAATGAGAATGCTGCTCAAAATCGTGCATGTGTAGCCCAAAAAACTTGTTTTATTTTTAGTTCAAAACTTAGGATGAATAAATCGAAGTTGGGAATATTTAGTAACTTGTTCTTGCTTAATGAGAAAAGGAGGAGCTCAAGTCTCTTTAACTAATTTCCTTTTTCATTAGTGAGGGGATATTTACCTTGCTATTCCCTTGTTAAATAGTAAAGGATTTAGGAGATATTGATAAAGAATTAGCAATAGAATATCTTAAGAAAACAATCCTCGGTAAAGTTTTAGCAAGGGAATATTTCTCTCGCCATTTAGCAACCAAAATGTGGTAACGGAATTGCCCCTCTCTATTTTCTCGCTAATCTCTTGTTGATTAGGTTTAGTGAGGGAATATCAAAGATTTGTTCTCTTACGAAATCCCTTTTTCCTTTTTTGGGTAGTTTCAATGCTTTCCCTGTGTGAAAGACTTGTGTTTTGTTTCATTTGAATTCTTTTTTTTTTTCATAAATGCTAATTGGATGCCACTTCATCCATACAAATTAAGAAAAAACAATCCACATGTATAGAGACATAAATGAAGTTAGGGACTCAATAGAGTACACTTGAAAAAAGTTTTAAACACTTCAAATTTAAAAAATTAATTTAAAATAATAAGTAAAGTTATGGACCCAAATAACATAGTTACATCTTGGCATATGGAATTATTAGATATATAAATTGAAAGGGAATAATGATGTAATAAAAAATAACTCTCACATCCTTATATAAAAAATAATAAAAGAAATAGATATTCTTGAATAATCATAACAATTATTTAATAGATATTGTCTAAATTTAATAATCTTATTTTTGGTATATTTTCTAGCCCTTTGTCTTTCTTTCAAAACACCAAATGCGCCTATTAATGCTTCTATTGATTGAGGGAAGGTGCCTCATGTTTTTGGATATTGATGAGTTTCCTTTTGGTTATTTTCGGAAGAACACGCTGGCCGTTTGTTTCATGATGAAGCCTGCTTTTCCCAAAGTGCCCTTATTTTCTCGGGTGAGAAAAGTTGCATTTGGAATAAGAAACGTTGCCCTTAACTTTGTTTTTGGGGGCCAAAAGTTGCCCTTATTTAATCCAGTGGATTTCATTGAAAAAAAAAATTCCAATAGATTTCGACCAAAAAAAAAACCTGAGTGTGGTACTCCGTGCGCTTTTGGGATAAGAGACTCGAACCTCGAATCATCAACGCTGAAACGACATCGTTGCCTCTGAATTAAAATTTCCCCAGAAAGCCGAAAAAAAAAATTATCCGAAAAAGGAAACACAACAGAACCTAGGCTTAGCTTAAAGCCCATCACATACACAGCTTGTCTCTTGTCTCCCTTCCTCTATCTCTCTCTCTCTCTCTCTCTGACTTCCCAATTTCTGTGGCGGCTCTCTCTCTTTGCAGTTCCTTTTCTTTTATTTATCAGCTCTGAGATTTGGATCGATCTCCTGTAAAGTGTTTATTGAAATCCAAGTTTGTGTCTCTCAGAGTTTCGTCGATTAGATCTACTTTTTGACGATCTCTGTTGGGTGGTCATTGAAGAACCGCCATGGTAGCTGGCGTGCAGCGACAACCACAACCACAACCTCAATCGCAGGAGCAGACTCAACAGACTACACCCTCTGCACAAGATGAGGCCTTAAAGAGGAACACGGATTGCGTCTACTTTCTTGCCTCCCCCTTGACATGCAAAAAGGTTATACTTGATTCTCCTTTTCATCTAACCTGATGCTTCTTCGAATACATCTTTTTCCGTTCGGGTATTTTTTTGAATTAATTTTTATACATAAGATCTTTGGGATCTTGTTCTGCGATTTCTTCTTAGGGTTGTAGATTCGCTGCTTAGTGTTGATCGTTTGTTTCCGGAAATAATTTTAGGAGTAAATGTCATTTAAATGGAAAAATTCGAACTTTTGGAGATTTGGTATTGTCTCTCAGTCTATATGGGAAATTGCCGTTGGATGTTTTTTGAGGAGTTACCGAAAACCATGTCACTGTTATATGTATTGAGGTTTTTTGTTCCTTGGAAATCTCTAGGCGGCTTAAAAACCTATTCTAATCAAGAAAGAACCAATAACCAAAGTTGTCCGTTTAGATGGACAAATAGCTTTCTTGAGCTGTTTCTTGGTCCCTATCTTTGTAAGTATCTCATTGATCAGTTTAGTAATCTGATCTGTATACGTTTTAGTGCTGTTTCATTTAATACCTCACTGTTTTATGTGTCGGAGTGGGAATGGGGGAGAAATTGTCCCCACACTCTTATGGTGCTAGATTCTCTTTTTTATTGCTTTAGTTAAGATTGGTCCACATGTTTGGATTCAGTTAGGAAAATATCAATCTTAGATGTATGATACAATGGTTTATACAGTTAGAATATATGAGTCAGTTCATGTAAGCCTTGTTGACTTTATTTTATGCATTGTATTCTTTTTTCTGGTCGGCACTCTGTGTTGGTTTTTATGACTTCACAAAGAGTTTGTGTATAGTTTACTGCTGCAATATGGACAATACATTGATTCCATCCAAAAGCATGCTTTATTTAGTGCAACATAATGATTAGTATACATACTGTACTGTTAGCAAGAAATGCTGTTTTCATGTGGTTCTAGCTGTGTCTTTCAATAAACCTTTTAATTTGTCATCATTAACAAAATTCAACATTTTACCTGGAGGAAGTGCCTGTTTATATCGTTATTCTATTACCTTGTTATTGTGTTTGAGCAAATTAAAAACTTTGTTAAAAAGCAATGCAAATTGGCAATAACATTATTGATACTTGCACATCAGTGAAACAAGGATTGATCAATTATCATGAATGTTAAGTTGTATATATATGAAAGCTGGTATGACTTTGTGAACTGTAAACTAGATTTTTATGGGTGTCATGTTGATCTGATTCTCTTTATTGAAACAGGGAAGTGAATGTGAGTACCGCCATAGTGAGTATGCTCGTGTTAATCCCCGAGATTGTTGGTATTGGTTGAATGGTAATTGCTTGAATCCCAAATGTTCCTTCCGTCATCCGGTGAGTCTCTTTATGTGGTCAAATTTATAGATTTTCTTGGGACAAATATGAATTATTTACTCACTATTTTCCTTTTAAGGCTTTGTTTCTTTGAGTGACTTACGCTAACTGCCTATTGTTTTCCTTTGCAGCCTCTTGATAGCTTCTTGGTACCACAGGCAACCACTGCAGGGGGGTCATCTGCACCCCCATCTCAGATTACACCAACTTCTGCAGCACATGCTCCTGCTCCTTATAATTCTACAAAACAAGCTGTCCCATGTATTTTCTTCCAGAAAGGGCTTTGCCTAAAAGGCGACCGATGTGCTTTCTTGCATGGACCAAATGCTAACACTGGTAATAAAGTTCCTCAGGTCCAGGTGACTAACCAGGATACTGAGCCTCCAAGTTTTAAGAAGGTTTTTGGTGGCACAGAAAAGTTTACACAGGAAAGGAAAATTTCCCAAGCAAACATTGCTAAGTCAGTTGGAGGCTCTGAAGCTAAAGCTGCCCAAAATGTTGAAACTGCTTCACAGAGAAATGTAGTTGCCATGGAGAGGCATGCACCACCACCTATGGGATTTGATAATGAGGCTACTAGATTCAAGGTAACTAATACTCCACCTGTCACCAATGGAACCACTGTTGCCAGGCCTAACCGTCTGCATCAATCTCAAGTGTCGGATGATCATAGTCTCCACAATGGTAAGGAAAATGACGAATTCTTGAGAGAATCCTCTCCTGGATTTGATGTTCTTGTAGCTGATGAACTGAGGAATTCAGATTACTATGATAGAGAGGATCAATTTGGAAAAGCAAGAGGTCAAGATGCAATGAACTTGGACTCTGTGAATGAATTTGATTTAGGACATTCTGTGGATTACAGTTCCGTAGCTGATATTGACCGAGAAAGATATTGTGGGCCACAAGGTTATGACTCATATGATCACATGCAAGAGACATATGTTTGGGATCAGCACAGGAATTCATCTGAAAGAATATTCAGGGCACCGGCCCATTTAGAAAGGATGACTCATCACAGATCTGGCAGTCCTGAAAATGTCGGGGTCTCAGATCTCCGACATCATTTATCCAAGCGCAGGAGGGTCAATGGTTTGAAATCTGTTGTCAGTCATGATTATGCCCATCAGAGCCATGATGATGAGCAAAGCCACCAGTTCTCTTCTCAAAAGGATTCTCACCAGTTACCTCTGAATGAAAGCTCCCTCAGTAATCGCTTCAGAGGCAGGATAAAGCTTCCAGCTAATGGTGGTGACAACCACCTGGAGAGGGAATCAGACAGGGGAAGAAATAGGAGCACATTGTCACCTGGAACTATGCAGACCCCTCAGCAGGGGAGGTTCCGAGATAGATTAAGAGGAAGGCTGCAAGAAGATTATGAGAGGAAATCCATCAGGGATCGACCAGTGAGGAGAGAAATAATAAGTGGGAATCAAAACACTGATTTTGATGGACCCAAAAGTCTTGCTGAACTGCGAATTGGAAAGAATACTGAATATAAGGAGCAGCAATCACTGGGGAAGAGAAAAAGTTTAAAGGAACAACAACAATCTGAAGATGATTTTTTGTTTGAAGGTCCAAAACCTCTTAGCGAGATTTTGAAGGAGAAGAGAGCAGCTGGAGTGGAAGCAGCTTCCAAGCGTGGCAAATCATCTGAGAATAAAGGAGACAATAAGGATAGAGAAATTACAAATGGCTCAGAATATACCTCTGTCACAAACGCACAAAATGGAACTTTGCCTGAAACTAAGGAAGATGTTAAGAACCAAGAATCCAAATTTCAGGTGACCAACAATGCAGCTGGACGAGACATAGATAAGACTGATGTAACTCATGGTCAGTCATCCGAAGATGGAATGATCGACGATGAAGCAATAGAAGAGCAGGAGTTTGAAGGTGATGATCAGAAGGATGGTGATTATTACTATGAGCATGTTGACGAGGGAGACTATAATTTTGATGAAGGTGAAAATCCAGAGCAGGAAGAATACGTCGATGATGAAGATGGGGATGACTTTGCTAAGAAGATTGGTGTCATGCTTACGTGATGATGGAAAGGGTGAGGAGTAAGTGGAGTGAATATGTTGCAGTGGAACTCGAGATTATCCAGGTGTCTAACTAAGCTGTATTTCTGCATAAAATTTGTCTGTAGAATTGGGGCTATTTAAGTTCCTTTTTTGTATTAATTATCCCTTTACTGTTTGCATCTGATTGAATGGAGATTTTTATCTTTGTAGTGGGGCATTTTACTGTCCTCTACGCATACAAGTGTTATGCAGAGTTAAAGGCTGCAACGTTAGAAAGTTAATAAGAAAGTCGTATTCACTCTTCGGTTTCAATCTTGGCAACAATCATCAAATATTGAATCACTTTATGGTGCTGCAGGCATCATTTCAGCCATTGAAAAATTCAATTGCCGAGGAATATTGACGGCAATCTTTTAAACCGGTGATAGAACAAAATCTGTATTTTGACCCAAAAATAGAAAAATTTTAGTAATGTCCCAAGTTTTGTTCTTGGCGGCTTGTGATATTTAGACGCACCGTATATAGCGTGGGTGATTTCAAGCTTTTGCTAATGGTACACAGCTGACGTAGCCATTTTCGACAAGAAAGATTAGGAGAGAAAGTGAAAGGTATATAAATATAAATATAGATATATTAAATTTACTATAAATTAGTAAAGAAAAAAAATGTAGTTTAATTATACAAAATTGAAGAAATTGCATTTACTCACTATAATCTTTGTTATAAGCCCCAATTAACTTCAGTTATAAGCTCCTATTATTTAAAATTTGAAATTTTAATTATATAAATCACTAAAAGTACTCTTCGGATATTATTATTATTATTATTGTTATTGTTATTGTTATTGTTATTGTTTTTCTTTCCAACTCTCAGCCAATCTCACCATGACCTTCAAATTTTACAACTCCAAAACTTGTCATTGGAAATAAGTTTCAAGATCAGTGAAATTTACCGAATCATCGAATTAACAAGTGTTCAAATCTCACGGTGAGTAAATAGACATGAAGTCTGGACACAACATCCAGCAACAAAAAGTTAGGTAAAAGCTTCTAAGCATGTGTAATGACAACTTACAAAAGTTCTCTGTATCTCCCGATCAATTTGTCTGATGTCCAGAGAGGTTCAAACTGCAAATAGATCATTTGTAGTATTAATTACATGAGTGCAATTGAAGAGAGAAAGATTAAAGAGTTTTTGACGGCACAAGCTTCACTTACTAATTTTTTATGTTGAAAACTATTTGGCTTGATATTGCTCTCTTTAATTGCACATTATGCATTTATTTGATAAATGCAAAGAATCTGAATTGTTCCAAACTACATAAATTGAAATTAATGAAGATTGTTGCCAAAGCAGGACTTGGATTCTCTCTACCAATTTTTCCCTCCTTTGCCTCTCTACGAAAATTTGAGTCCTTAAATTTATCAGTCATTGACAATCAATAATAAAAATTTTGAAAGATATAATTTTGGCCATCAAATTTTGGTGGAGAGACAAAGGAGAAAAAAATGGTGAAAAGAATCCAAATCCACTAAAGCAAGGCCAGGATGGCTGGAAAGGAATTAAAATCAATAGATCTTTTCAGCCCTTTGGGGTTTGTAAAATTTGAAGGCCTTAGAAAAATTGGTTGGAGAATATGAACAGAAGGATTGATTAGTAGAAAGAGTATTTTAGTAATTTTATGGAATTAAAATTTTTAAATTTAGATGATAGAGGGATTATTGCATTGGATGTAATGGATTTTTTTTTGGATAATCAATGGAGTTGATAGATTAAAGAGGACTGATTTTTTTAACTTTTTTTCTTTTTTTTTTCTTTTTATAAATTGAGGACAACATTAAAATTAGGGACAAAAATAAAAATAAATTAATGTTATTTTCTGTACATAATTAATTTTCTTACCATTTATATTTATTTTTGACAAAGTCCTTTACTTTAGAATAATTTCATAGTTGGAATGAACTTAAAAATAGTTTATTGTATCTTTGTTATTAGACGCTCTAATTAAAATATAACATGTGTATATGATTTTTCATTTAAAATATGCAAATATAAAAATTAATTGGAGAACTATACATTTGTCTACAAAAATTATATATTTATTATGATATTATTAAAAAATTATATACTTGTCATATTTTAATTAAAAATTCTAATAATAAAAATATAAAAAATTACATATAAATTTGTTCTTTCAATCCTATTTGTAAACCTTGTTGGCAATTTAACTCCTTGAAACAAATAATGTAATTTTTAGCCGAAAATTGTTGAGTCAAATTATTTCTTAATTAAATTGACTATAATTATACTTCTAATCTGTAGCTTTATTTAATAAAATAATGAGTAAATTAATAATTTAATCATTGAAAGATTACTTTTCTTTTAGTTTGGTGTTCTAATATAAAGCTTTTCATATTAGCTCTTAACATATCATTCTCTTATCAATTTAGTCTTCTAAAGATAAATTCTTAATTTGGTCACCAAACAATTTTTTTCAATCAAAATGATTATCTCTTTGAAGAGTGTTTTCTACTCTTTAATGCATGACAATTTAACTCTAATCCAAAAAAAGCATCACTAAAAAAGTATATAAACTATCAAAAAAGATCCTTTTTAGTTTAGATGAGACTATTTTGATTCAAAATTTTTTTTAGACAATTATATTAAGAGGTAAGTAATTTTAAAAATTAAATCATCAATTTATTCTAAAATAATTTAATAAACATTTTCTCTCACTAAAATACTCCATGAGACATGGAGTTATGGCAACGCTAACTGTCCTTATCCCACAGAATTAATCAGGCGACCACTGCGTACGACCAGGTTCCATCTTTCATCACTGTAGGATGGAAAGTGAGTCTTCAACTTTACTTGATATCAAATTGACAAAATTACTTTATTATAATGAGCCGAATCGGCATTCCTTAAATTAAGTATAGAACGATTGAGATGTGTATAATGGGCTCGAATTTTTGGGGTGGCCAATTTTTTGGAGATCCAAGCTACAAAACTTTTAATTGTGGATCTTCAAATTCGGCCATCTGTTCTCCCACAATATTCTCCGCATAACAAAAGATAATAAGCCTTCCCAACATGGGGGCAAGACTTTTTTTATTTAAACTTTAATTTATCTTTTTAACACTTTAAATTCCTTGTATAACGCAGTTACAGCACAATGAAGAATCTAAAGTGAACTTGGTGTGGACTAACTTTTGATATTGGACTAACAAGATATATTACCTAAAGGTGCATCCAAATTATCCATATAAAAGTGACTATAATACTAAAAAACAATATTTTCATAACTAGATTAATTATTAAACTGCTAAACATATTGGTTCATACATATTTGAATAAGTGATAATTAAATATATAATTTTTAATTTTATATATATAAAAAATCTAATATAATAAATAATAACAAATAAGTATTAATAAATTTTACATATTTTATTACTGATTATATATATAAAGAGTGTAAAAGATGACATATCAATGCAAAACATCATGGTTTTCTTTGAAAAAATTGTAAGAACCATCAGGGAGAAAAGAAGCAAGAATTTTTTCTCAATTGGGTAGTAAAAACTGTTTCTTCTTTAGATTCGAATCCAGACTAAGGTTTGATCGAGGTTACCATCTTCTTGTCCAGGATAATTTCCCTGGCCCCTTTAGTAAGGTACCTTAACTGTGCATTAGATTAGCTTTTGAGGTGTTGTAAGGAGCATTTACTTTAGCTTAAGTGCTTCCATACTTGCTTCCTGTATATTTTCGCTCTGTAGATCAACTAAGTGGGAATAGACAGGAACTATATTTCTATTTATCTCATAATAAAATACCAAAATTAATACCCAAGCCTGGACACAAACCCCCTATCTAAAAAAGTTCCATCAAGTATACGTATATTTATCTATTTAGGTATGCGTACATTCAGTGCACGTAAGAATTTTTCCAATCTATCTTGTCATTAGAAATGTTGGCCTAGACACACACTCTCTCTCTCACTCACACATAAGAGAAATTAATTGATGCTGATGTAAAAATTTGACACTTTTGTGACTTTAAATATTTCATCATATATTTCATATATTCATAAGTTGTAACTTTTTAATTTTTTTTTTTTGGTCTTAAACAAGAATACAAGAGAGTTTACCAAGAATGTAGTACACGACTACACAGACACGCTCTTGCCTTCCTCTTGAGCAATTTTTTACTTACTTCTTTTTTATTATTTGAAACTCATTATATATCTGTTCAAGATGAAGAAATTTCGTTTGGATTGCTCTGGATCTTTGCTTATTTTAAACTTGCTTTTTTTTAAATGGAGTTACATAAAAGCACTTTTGAGAAATAAGTTATTTGGAAAAATTATTTGATAAGTACTTAATAATAATATTAATGTGTTTGGCAAGTCTTTCAAATGAAATGTTTCTTTACTATCAAAATTACTTAAAAAATATCATATATTTAGAAGGGTGGATAAAAACAATAAAAGCGAATATGGTAATTAATTATTTTGAATGGAATTATATTTGTATTTTAAAAAAATTAATTTCTTATTTTTGCTTCTACTTCCAAGGAGAAGCTTCAAATTTTTACTTCATTTTCATAGTAGAAAAATTGTTTTTGCTACTATTCAAAAGTAGTTGTTATTATTATTATTATTTATAAAAATTTGGCCAAACACCTCATTTTCTCAAAGTATTTTTTTTTGAAAATAACACTACAAGAATTTGAAAATTTAGTGAGAAAGTTTTCCCTCCTTATCACCTCACTATAGTAAGTCAGTGAGTAATTAGTGAGAAATTAAAGAGAGAGCTACCCCCAACTAAACTAGAGTCATTAATTAATAAGAGAAATATTCTTTCCTTAATCCCTTGTTAAGTTCCTTCACTGATGTAATGTCTAATTTTCTTGAAAACATTAGAAATAGACCAGATATAAAAGGAAATCCCCTAAATAGAAAAATTTAAGGCCAAATAAAATTAGGAGAAAATTATAAATAATTAAAAATGAGGATCTAAGGTTTAAGATACCCAAAAACCAAAGCCGGAGCAGTTAAATAAAATCATATAAAAGGTAATGACATTTTTGTAATTTTGGATACTTTTTAGAAAACTCAAAGAAGGGATCTTTAAATGAAAAAATTAAATTTTTTGGGGGTTTTTAGAGGCCCTAAAAACCATAAGAACCTTTAGAATGGTTCTAAACCCTCTTTCAGTTTATATTTTAGAGTGTCAGTTGACTCAAATTTTGACTGGTTCGTTCGAGAAGATTTTAAATCCAAATTAAGTGAAACTAAAAGCATTTTATAGGTTAGAGGATCTAAACTTTATGATGAGAAAGACGATTCTAAAAAAAGAGTTAAAATGAGCCTAAAAGAAAATAGCCAAGGATGAAAATTTTAAAAAGTGCTTTAGTGACTTGGCTTCTTATATAGCACGTCCTCATTCTCCTCTCCATTTAACCGACCTACTTTTTATCCTAAAACAAAGGAGAGATCAACCAAGAAGGGCGCATAAGAGGAAGGGAAAAAGAGGAAGAAAAGGCCTAGGAAAAAGGTAAGAAAAGTATGGAATTTTATGCTCCTTCCTTTAAGAAACTTGTTCTCCTCCTTCTCCTCTCTTTTCCTATGGTTTTAGTATTTGATTTGAGACTATTTTGGGATTTGTTCATAGGAAGGAAGTTAGAATTTCAAGGAGAAGCTTGAAGTAAAGGAAAAAGCTTTTGAAAAGCTTTGAAACTAAGGTATGAATCATGGTTTTTGTTGCTTCTCCTTTGTTGTTCTTCAAAGGGTGTGTTTCGGCTAAGTATAGAAGACCTAGAGGGGAGTGAGTTCTGACCAAAACCAAGTAAGGAACAAGAGTTTTAGAGTGTGGGAATTAAGGGTATGTAATTGGAATTGAAAAAGAAACATTAGAATTAAAGTTACAAAACCTAGGGATTTTGTTGCACCTTGATATGTATGAGACTTTCTAATAGTATTTTAATTTGTCTAAGAGTGTGTATGGGTTCTCAAGATACCTAGGAAGCCTCACATGTGCCAACTCCCTAAAGAAAAGTTGCAAAAGTCCATGGGTCTAATTGCTCCCTCATGTCTTAGCCAAGAGCTTCTCATGCACCTGGGGAGAGTTTTAATTTCTTCTAAGGGTAGAAAGGGACTAAATATGATAGATGAATATCAAAGGAAGCCTTGGAATAAATTTAGGGAGCGTGGTATGTGAAATGGAGGTATAGGCTCCATTTTAAGACATAAAGAAGCAACTTGTATTTAGGCTCCTTGAAATGAGTTTATGATGACTCCAAGGAGTTTAAATGGAGTCAAGAGACTTAAATAGAAGGAAAAATTGGAGCCAAGATCTTGAATTCCAATAGTTGCTTCATTGTATCTTGTATGGAACCATAATTGTGTTTTAGAGCAAAGTAGTCATACATAGAGTTTGTGAAAAGCTAAAGGTTATTCCAACCTAGTTGCACCTAGTTACAAGTGTTTGATCGAAAGAGGGGAGAAGAATTAAAGGAAAAGGTGTGTGAATCTTACTTCAAAGTAACTCTCTAACCTTTCTCACATGCATTTCTTGGATGTTTACTACCAATGGCTTCCTATTTGATTCTTTTGGTTTCACATTAATCTCCATGCTTCATAACCTCATTTCCTATCAAGTTTGGGCCAAAGCCAAACTCCCTCCATATTACCCTTGGTCTGGATAAATTAGAGAGCCCATGGAAGAATCAAGAAAAGCAAGTTTTTCATGGAAGACATACCTTGTTCTACTCCTTGCCAAGAGAGGTTTCTTATGTTGCCAAAGTTTTCTCCAAACTCCTTCCCTCTATTGAACCAGCCATAAAACACCACCATTCAGAATTTTGAAACTATGAAAAGAGAGTATAGGGAGGAGAATCAAGTTAGAGAAGGCAAAAGCATGAAAAAAGAGTAAATTCTTACCCTTTTGGCTTGTTTTCTTCCCCCTTTCTCCTCTCTCTTGTGGGCCTCAAAGAGTTGAGTTGGGTTCTGTTTCAAAGGCAAGATGTGTCAGGTAAAATGAGGGAGAGAGAGTGGCATGGGATTTTAAGAGAAGGAGGGGTGTTTACAGCTTTTACAAAATTTCAACTATATCCCTTGAACTTTGACTACTCCATTTGAGTTCATTTCAACTCTTTCTTGAAAACTGTCTTTCCTATCATAAAATTTAAGTCTTCTAATTCATTAAAATCCTTTAGTTTCACATTAATTAGATTTAAAACCTTACTAAATCGTTTAGTCAAAATTTTAGGCAACTGACGACCTAAATTACACACCAGAAAGGTTTTAACCATTCTAACAGTTCTATGGTTCTCTAGGCCTCTGAGAACCATAATAAGCTTAATTTTATCATTTAAAGCTCTCTCCTTTGAGTTTTCAAAAAGTTGCCTGAAATTATGATTTTGCCACGACATCTCGATTCATTTCATTTAACTGTTTCGGCTATAATTTTAGGCCATTCTTAGTTTTCTGACCTCATTTCTAAATGCTCTATTTAGTATTCTAGCCTTAATTTGCCTCAATTAACTTTACTTTGAGGTCCTCATTCATTAATCAAATGGTTCTACTTTCAGTTTCTCGTAATGCATACTAGCCTTCTTTAAGCTTGTGACCCCTCGTAAATAATTCATTCAATTCTTTAGGAATTATTTTAAATTTCTAAATCATAGGATATTACAATGCTCCTATATATGAATATGTGTCATGACTATGCATTGAGCTGTGACTGTGCTCATTTGATGGAAGTTGTTATAACTATGCCCTTTCTTATATTGTTGGCCAATAGCTATATACTTGTATTATTGCTAATATTAGATAGTAATCATTTATAGATAAACTTGCTCATTAGGATTATGCTTGCACTATTCTTTTATTATATTTTCATTTATGACATTATATTAGTTAATTTATACCATCTGGCTAGAATTCACCCTTTTAGTTATTGAAATTTTATATTTTACCCTAGTTGTGGGCTAACTGTTCAAGTGAAGGATCCTCTTGTGGTGGCAAGGAGAAGCCATCAAATGTTTGCCCCTAGTCTATGACTTGGTAGTAAATGTTGAAATTTTTTTGCAAGTAAGAGTGACTTTTGTAACATTTGACTTCTCTATAAATGTACAAAACTCACACGTTATAAAAAAAAGACCTCTAAATAGAAATATTTGAGGTCCAATAAAATTAGAGAAATAATTTAGACCTTAAATAATGAGGATCTAAAACCAGAGGTGCCCTAAAAACGGAGTCGGAATAACCAAACAAAAATTGACGAAAATGCAGTGGCATTTTTGTAATTACGGGCACTTTTTAGAAAACGCAAATGAGGGATTTTTAAATGGGAAAAATGAGTTTCTCAGAGTTCCCAGAGGCTCTAAAAACTATAGGAATCCCTAAAATAGTTAAAACCCTTTTGATTTATGTTTTAGAATGATGGTTGACCCGAACTTTGACTCTTTTATTTAGGAAGGTTTTAGATCCAATTTATGTGATTCTAAAAGAATTTTATAAATTAGAGAACCTAAATTTTATGATGGAAAAGACGGTTCTCAAAAAGGGGTTAAAATGAGCCTAAAACAGAAAAGCCAAGAAAGGGGACATAAATAGAATTTTAAAGGAACAATTTTAAGACACTTGGCTCCTTATATAGTGTCCCACTCTCCTCCCTCACTTAACTAACCTAAGTTCTATCCAAGAATAGAAGGCAGACTAGCTAAGAAAGGCATGCAAGAAGGGAGGAAGAAACACCTAGGAAAAGGTGAGGTAAAGTATAAAATTTCATGGTTCTTCCTTTACAAAAGATGTTCCCCTCTTTTTCCCCTTTCTTTCTATAGTTTCCATGAATGATCTATGATTGTTTTGGGATTGGTTCAGAGGAAGGAAGTTGGAGTTTGAAGGAGAGGATTATAGCATGTGAAAGAACTTTTGAAACAAGCCTAGAACGAAGGTAACTTTGATTGTTTTCCTTGCACTTCTTTATCTTCTTGCCCTGGGATGTTTTGGCCAGTATAAAGCCCATTCTCTAGGGAATAAATTTCGGGCATAACAAGGGAGAATCATAGGTTTTGGAGTGTGAGGAACAAGTATATACAAAGAAATTCAATTAAGATGCATTAGAAACAAAGTTACAAAGCTTAGGGATTCTCTTGTGCCTTGATATGTATGAAGCTTCCTAGTGATAATTTAAGCTATCTAAGAATTTATATGAGTTCTCCAAACACCTAGGAAGTCCTACAAGTGACCATCCCCTAAAGGAAATGAAGCAAACTCCATAGGGCATAAAACATGTGCATGTCTCGACCTAAGTAAGTCTAGCCACCTAGGGAGTGTTTAAAATTTTTTAAGTTTAGAATGGGACTAAATATGATAGGAGAACACCAAGGAAGCTTAAGAAAAATTTTAGAAGCCTTGGTTTGTAAGATGGAGGTGTAGGCTCCATAATAAGACTTAAATAAGCAACTTGTATCTAAGCTCTTGGAAATAAATTTGTGATGACTCCAAGGAGTCTAAATGGAGTCAAAACACCTAGATAAAAGGAGAAAATAGAGCTAAGATCATGAATTCTAATAGTTGCTTCATTAGGTTTTGTATAGAGCCATAATGAAGCTATAGAATAAAGTAGCCTTTCATAGAGTGTGTGTGAGGTTAGAGCTTGCTTCCATGATGTAATTATGTCCCATTTGATGTGTTTAGGCCAAAGGAATCAAGCTCCACCTAGTTACAAATGTGTGGCCGAGAGAGGGGAAGAATAATATAAGGAAAAGTGTGTGAATCTTGCTTCAAGGTAGCTTTCTAACCTTTCTCTTATGCATGGCTTGGATGTTTACTTGTCTTTGAGTGCTTGTGTGTATGTTTGAACCATGAGAAATGTTTCTAGCTATGGCTTACAAGTTATGGTATCATTATGCTTCTTCAAATGTGTTTATGTATGCATTATGACTTAAATGGGTTTGGTTATGCCAAAAGTCCCTTAGCAAGAGTGAGGATGAGCCAAAAGTCCTTAACAATGGGTGAGATAAAGTCAAAAGTAAGAAGAGTGAGACTAAGTCAAAATTCCTTTGAAAGTCGGTGAGGTAAATTCAAAAATCCTAAAAAAGATAGGTGAGACTAGACCAATGCCCTTTAGAGCTTAGTTTGCTATGCATGAGTTTATGTGACAAGGAAAATATTTATGTATGCTCACTAGTAGCTTGAATATCATGCATGCATTCTTTGACATGTATATGCATCTATTATGTATGTTTGAAAGAGTTGCTATTGGGATTCTTTGAATCTCACTCTTTCCCTACATATACTAACCATGTCTAGGTGAGCCAAGTAGACCAAGGAATGAAAGCCAACAAGCATGAGAAGCAAGACTTCGATAAATGGATAGAGAAATGAACTTTGTAGTCGTATTTTGATGTCAAGAATTGTAACCATGAGATGTATATATGATGTAAACCCTTGAATATGCTCAAATGTATGTATCAATGTATATGTCAAAGGAATGAGAATGTGAATCTTTGCCACTCATTTGCCTTTATGTTCATGTGTATGAATGCAAGTGGTAAGGTGAGAATGAGCTCTATGATAATTTAGATCATTTGGTATGCTTTTATATGTTGTATTTATGCTTTTAGACTTGCTCATGTGGTTGTGGAAAGTGAAGAAGAACATTTGGTGTCTTGAGATACCCATTTGGATTTCAAATTTGACCATTTTGTGTGTTGAACCAAAGTATGACCAAATGAATGAGTTTTTCTATGAAATTTGGCCATCAAGTAGATCTCATCTAGAGCTTTTCATGGAGCTAAGGAGCACTTAATTTAAGGATTTAGAGAATTTATTATGAGTTTTCAAATTTGGCCAAATTATGCAGAAATAGTATCTGTACTGTTCATATTGTCAGTTTGTATTTCTATATCACACATGGGCTAAATGAATTCCCATACTCATAAAATTTTAGAAACATAAACTAGATATCATATGCTTTCTATAGCCACCAATATCACCTCATTTGGAGCTCTGTAGAGGGAGAAATAAATGTTTGAAGTTGCATGATAGTACTAATAATATAGCTCAACCTTTGGTACTCTTCCATCAATTCTCGCGAGATAAAGGCCACTACATTGGTCTGGAAGTATTTTTGGTCATTAGTCTACAGCTTTCCATAATAGTATGATTTTCTTGATTTTAATTTTTCTAGAATTAGTTATAAATTTTCAAAGTTCATGTCAAAAATCTAACTTGCCAACCTAAGATCAAATTCTGGTTTTTGGAATGTATGGTTCCAAATCCATGATGCATGAGTTAAATGGTGATGTTTATGACTTAAATGGATATGTTATGTGTAACACCATCATTTCTAGCTCATACCCATCATGCCTCACATGCACATGTGAGACACTTTCTTAGAGTTGCAACATGACACCATTTGGCCATCGGGTGACACAGAATTCAAAACTGCCAGTATGAACAGTACCCATACTAGAATCCATGAAAAATTCTAACTTTGAAAATTCCTCAAATATTCTCTAGGTCTCCAAAAATTATGATCTTTAGCTTCCCAAAAAGCTCTTAATGAGACCTAATTGCATGCCAAGTTTCAGGGCAAGACTAACTCATTTGGCCAAAAAATGGTATAGGGTTCCATTATGGTCAATTTTGGCTCCATATTGGGTACCAAAATTGCCAAATGAATTTCCCTTGGTCTTGACACCTTTTGGGAAAGTCTAAAAGTATATTTAAGACTTGTGTGAGCTGCCCAAATAGTCCCAAACCTCATACATCTCATTTTGGCCATTCAACCCACATTTATACACATTTGCATCAAACTTCCAATTTGCATAACTTGGCATTACATACCTAAATTCATTTCTAAAGTTCATACATCATATCCATACATGTATACATCACATAATATCATATTTACATGTGTCTCAAGTGTCATGTGCCATTTACCATAATCATATACATCATTATGGCTCAAAAATGGTAAAAGCTAGACATATGAATGTCAATCTCTCTTCTTCAATGTTGTTGGCTCCCATTAGCATATCCACTTGGTTCACCTAGCATGTTAGATCATTGGAGAGGAGGGAATGAGATTCAAAGAATCCCAATAGCTCATCTCCCATTCAATCACACATAATATGTGCAAGCAAGTTCTATGAATGCATGTGTGGAAAAATGGAAGTCATGAACATTTAAAATCAAGCTTGGCATAGAAACACATCATACAAGGCATTCAAGAGCTCACCAAGTATTTGGATTGGCCTCACACTTCTCTCCATGGTATTTGGACTTGCCTCTTTGAAATCTTTAGACTCAACCACACTCTTTGGGAGTCCACTTTGCTTTTGGGAGACTCTTTACTTTGTCTCAACCAAACTTAAGGGTTTTTGGCTCATCCTCACCATGGGGAAGAGTTCTTGGCCTCTCCACACTCAAGCAAGCTCAATCACACATCATATGTTCATTTAAAAGCATAATGTGGCATCAAGAGTCATGGTATATAAGAGCATGCTTGCATACTTTTCATAGCTAAAAATACACATACACATCATAAAACAAGCTAAACACACATCTATGCATGAAAGAAGGTGGAGAGAGCTACCTTGCTTGCATTTACACACTTTTTTCTTAAGTCTTGACTCCTCTCCCTTGACCTCACACACCCAAGGAGGTGGAGACCATTTCTCTTGGCCTAGACATACCAAAAGAAACATGAATTACTCATGGGAACAAGCCTCGGCATTATACACACTTTACATGGTACTACTTTGGTTTATGGCTCTATTATGCTTCCATAAGGTACTTAATGAAGCAACTTCAAGAATTCATGATCTTGGCTCCCTTCTCTCCTTTAATCTATGATTCTTGACTCCATTTAGACTTCTTGGAGTCATCACACAATTATTTTAAAGAGCCTAGCTAGGAGTTGCTTCATTATGCTACATTATGGAGCCTACACTTCCATCTCACTATCTAGGGCTTCTAAAATTTTTCCAAGGCTTCCTCTCATCCTCTTCCATCCTACATGACTCAAAAATAAGCTTGAAACAAATTAAAACTTCCCCTTGGTACTCTTTCTAGCCTAGGTCGATATTATGGAAGTATTTGGGATTCAAGGAGTTTCCAATTTTTCCTTGATGGGAGAGTCACTTGGGAGGCTTCCTAGAGGTCTTAGAAGCTCAATTAAACACTTACATAGCCTAGGAAATTCATGAATCAAAACAGATTTTACAAACTCTTCAAGAATCCTACACTTTGGTAACTTGAAATTCAATGGCTTTTACTTGGTTTCCTTTGCATATTCTAAATTCCCACACCCTAATTCATGTGATTCATTCTTGGTTTGGCCAGAAATTTAATCCCTCATGGCTGGTCTTACATGGGGGGGAAATTGAAGAGAAGAGGAGCAAGGAGACCTAAGCTTAGGAAGTAGCAAAATACCTTGGATTCTTGGTTTTCTTGATTTGTTCTTCACTTGGTTAGCCTCCCCTCACCAAATCCGAAAATTCCACCTCTGTTCTGCCTTCAAAATAGCACCAAATTAAATGCCAAAACCATGAGAAGGAAGAGGAAGAAGAGGGGAAGAAGTTTAACAAGGCAAGGAGTAGGAAAAAGTGGCTAAAACTTACATTTTTCAAAGCTTCTTCTTCCTTCCTTGGCCTCCCCTCTTGTGTGCCACTCTTAGCCCTTCTTAATTATGTTTTAACGTGTGAGAGAGTGGGTGAGGAGATCTGAGCAGAGGAGGGACGTTTTTTATAAGCTAGGGATTCATTTAAGCAACTTTCAGAATTTGCAATTTAGTCCCTCTTGTAGTTTTGTTCATTTGGGCTCATTTCAACTCCTTTTTGAAATCTGTCTTTTCAATCGTATTCCTTAGGCTCTTAATCATAATAATTGTCTTTGGAATCACTCAAAAAGGATCTAAAACTATTTCGAACCGTTCGGTCAACGTTTGAGTCAACCAACAGCCGAAATTGCTCACTGGAGGGGTTTCAACTGTTCTAGGGGTTCCCATGGTATTCGGGGCCTCTGAGAACCCCAAAAAACTCAAATTTTTCATTTAAAAATCCCTCCTATGAGATTTCAAAATTTTCCAAAAATTACAAAAATGCCCCTACTTTCTTCGGCAAATTTTCTAAGCTCTTCTGGCTCTGGTTTTTGGGCATCTCAAATCTCAAATCCTTATTTTCTAATATTTAAAATTTTATCATAATTTTATTTGGCCCCAATTCCTTCTATTTCGAGGACTTCCTTTTATATTTAGCCCATTTTTTACGTTTACGAAAAAATCGAACATTGCGTTTCTCACGTTTACAGAGGGACCAAATGTTACATTATGAGTAGGAAATTATATGGATGAGTTCACATGGTCCATGGAGCATAAAATGAATTAATGAAGCATTACGTAACGCAATTATTCATGCTTGATATATATATATTTCTTTACAATTATGCTCCATTATGCATGCCATGGATTGAGATAGCCTATGGGACCATTGTGTAAGGGTAAAAGAGGCTAAGGTATTATAACGTTTGTATAGCATCTTGTTGCATCATGACTTGCCAAGTATAAGATCTTTTTGGTGTGGTAAATAGAGGTTAAACTCCTTTTTAGGACAACTTTGAAATATATTTAGTCTTATGTATCTTTTGTGCACATGATTACTTATTTATGAAATTGACCATATGGATGACTTGATGGATGCTCTACTCTTTCAATATTGAGTTTAATTATTCTAAATATTATGATTGCAATTTGAGCAATGATGTTGATAGATGGATGATAATAAATGTTGAATTTTTGGTTTTTGTTTTCATATGGCATGTTTTACTATCATAAATGCTCCAATGAGTGTAAATTTGGGTCTAGTAAATGATTAGAACATTTAGGAACCATAATTTAGACTGCTAGAAATTTTGAATGTTCTTGTAATCGTTTTTCAAGGACACTTCTTACTATCATAGATTTGAAAGTACTGTTTGGTAATGTAATTTGAGGTTTGGCCTATGCCCTTCTAGGAATCCTTGCTCATGTTGCGTTCTGTGGGGTTAGGACAATGTAATTGGATGAAGGAAACTCATTGGAAATGGGTAATGCAATCTAGTTGAGAATTGCCAAACTTAGGCATGCCATTTGTGACCCATTTTCTCTTATTTTGCTGTCATAGGAGGGTTTGGTTGCTATCATGGTTAATTGTAATAGTAAAATGGTTGAAGTTTGTTTTTAGTTAGTACTTAAATCCTTGAGTCATTTAAGGTGGTTGGATGATATGTTTAGGGAGGAAATCCCTCATAAAATCTTGTATTTTTATCCTTAAGAAACTTTATTATCAAGTATCGAATGTGAGCAAACAAGTAGTTCATCTTATTTTGGCTAATGAGGATATTGGGTAATTGCATTTTGACTGGGTTTATTATGTCACAACCAAAAATGAGTTAGAAGTGAAAGATTTTAAATAGTAGGCATTTATGTCAAGACACGACTATTTTATGTTACAATATAAAATGAGTTAGGTGAAGGAAATTTGGTCTAAGGCAATTTACACCATAGCACAAATGTTTTTTGTCATTGAACAAATTGCATATCAGTTGAAAATTTATCTAGATGTGATTCAAGTCACGGTCTAGCTTCTCTAGGTCATAGTGCAAAATCATATTTTGGCATGTTTTGGTAGGTTCCAAAGGCAAATCAAGTCATGACTTTGTTTGTGAATCCCTTAGGCAAGTTCTTGAAGCTTGTTTCTTCTTATGCTAAAGATGAATATGGGTTAAAGACTTAACTTACACTTAGGCCTTCTAAAAGGCATTACAAAGGAGTAATTAGACTTAAAGGAGGTGATTAAATTAAGTAAACATAAGGTTTCATATTTTGTTAAAATAGTGTACCATGTTTTATGGTTCTTTAGCTACTTAGTGAAAAATTATTCAAGAAGAGCCTAGCTATTTAGGACAACTCTAAATCAAATTGTAATATTCTATATTTTGTAAACCAATATAATCCCTAAAGCATGTAATAGATTAATTAAAAAGGGGTCACAGGGTTAGAAAAGGCTAGTCAAAATTAAAAAACACCGATATGGGTTTAATCAATGGAAAATATAGGAATTTAGAAAATTAAAAAATTGGCTTGATAATTCAATATTTCTCATCATAATATGATGAAATAAGGCTAGTAGATTAACCAAATGATGTTAGTTTGATTAAATTTCTGACTGTATATGGTTTAGAGCTTCAATTGACCATAACTTTAACTAAACATTTTTTAATTATTTTAAGTCCTTATAACCTTAAAATAGATGTTTTTAATAAAGAATAAAGTCCAAATTTTATTATGGAACAGTCAATTTTTGAAAATATAAAGAAATGAGCTCAAACGACAAAATTAAAATATAAGGACAAAATTGAAATTTTTAAAAAATTATAAAACCCTAACACTATATATATATATGTGTGTGTGAGATGCCACCTTCTTTCTCACTTAGAAAACTAACCTAAGGTAGCCATTTGAGCTCTCTTGAAGGCGTGACAAAGGAGAAGAAAAGGAGGAGAAAGAAAGCCATATATAGGTAAGTAAACATGCCAAATTTGCCTATGATGCTATTACAAACTTTTTTCTACTCTTTCTCTTCTTTTTTTTTTCTATAGTTTTGGTTTCTTAAAAGAGTAAGTTTTATGGCTAGTACCTTGAGCGAAGAAGCTCTTTTGAGGAAACTAATACCAAAATAATCCATTAAGAGTACATTAAAATAAGGTATAATTTGCTATGGAAAATTTGTATTCCTTTGAGTTCCAAGCCACCACAGCTTTGGCCAAAAAGAGAGAGTGAGAAGAGGAAGCTTGAACTTGATGAGGGCTTGGTGAAAACAAAGGTTTAGAATGGTGAAAAACAAGGGTTTAGAAATAGAAATGATAAAGAATCAAAGGAATAGTATATGGCTCACCAAAGGTTTTTTTGTGACCTTGAGGGATTCCAAACTTTAGGAGAGTTAATTAATTTTCTTAGAAATGAATTATGAAAATCATAAAATTATCAAATTCCTTAAGATGCAACCAAAACTCCAAGGAGTGGCAACTAAGAGCCTGTCTTGGCTAAGCTTTGGTTTAGGTGCCTAAGGAGTTGTTTCATTAATTCTAAATGAATGGTCTAAATATGAATTATAAATACTAATGGAACAATTGGAATGAATTTAGGAACTTTATTTATAAAAGTGAAAAATTAGGATTCAAAGATGCCTAATTGGATCATATAACTTTAGGTGGATTTAATCATGTGTTTGATGGCTCTAATAAGTTTCATAGGAATTATGAAAATCATATATAATAAGATTTTGAAGCTTAGAAGTTGAATTTTAAAAATTGTTTCTTAAGGCATTCAAAGAGGCCATAAACTATACCGAAAAACCTCATTTGTATATATAAGGCTAGTAGGAGTATAAGTATGGTTTCATTGATGACTTTATGCTTTATTTGATATGTCTAGACCAAACAAGTGAAATTACATCTAAGTGTGGGTGTAAGGCCATGGAACCAATGGAGGAGACCAAGGGAAACTAATTACAATTTGTGCATCAAGATATCTCTTCTTTTATTTTTATATATGTGTAAATGGTTTGCTTGAGTTTCTTGGTTGCTTGTATGTGTTATTTCTAATTTATGTGATTATTAATTATTTAAGAATAATGTGCAATTGCATGACATTCATTTGCATTTGAGGTTAGATTGGCTCTTTGATGGGTGAGGCTATCCTAAAGGTCCTTTTGTAACATTCGGTTCTCTGAAAACGAGAAAAAACATGAGAAATGTAACATACAGTTTCTCTGTAAATGAACAAAATTCATTGGATACAAAAGGAAGTCCCCTGAGATGATGTAGTTAAGGTCCCAAAAAATTTGAGAAGCATTTTAGACTCCTAAAAATGAAAATCCCAAGCTTAGATGGAGAGAAAAATGGAGCTAGATTGAAGAAACAATTTCTTATGAAAAACTTACGAAACGTAATGGCATTTTCATAATTTTGAGCAAATTTTGAAATTCACACAAGAGGACTTTTTAAATGAAAGTTTTGAGTTCCCCAGGGTTCTCAGAGGCCCTGAAAACCATGGGAAGGCCCGGGACAGCTAAAGCCCATTCGATGGACGTTTCCAACGTCGGTACACCTAAACTTTGACAGATTTATTCGGGAAGGTTTTAGCTCCGATTTGAGTGATTCCAAAGGCATTTTACGAACTTAAATTTCATAATGGAAAAGACAATTCTCAAAAAGGATCTAAAACGAATTAGAAATGAAAATGCCAAGAACGAAGGGCAAAATAGAAATTTTTGAAAAGTTGTTCTTCCTCCCTTATATATAGAAGTGGCACCCGACTTTCACCTTCATGTAGCTTCATATGTTTCTGCTCAAAAACCAGAGAAAACCCTAGGGGATGAGGTGCACAAGAGGAGGAAGAAAAGCAGAGAAATTCAAGCTTAAAGGTAAGGAAATTTAGTAGTTTTTCATGCTTTCTTCCATCCAAACCTCCTCTCCTACATTCTCCTTTGTTTCCTTTGATTAAAATAAAGTTTAAAAATCTGTTTTAAGGGAGAAACTTAGGGGAAAATTCGGATTTGAAGAGAGGAGCTTGGAGAAAGCAAGATTCACTTGAGAAAAAGCAAAAAAATTAGGTAATTTCTTCTCCCATAGTTGATATCCTTTCTTCCCCTTCTCCACCATTTCACCCCACTTGAGAAGACCTAGGAGGATCTTTTTTTTAGGTAGAACCAAGGGTGAATCTGAGGAAAAAGGGTGTGGAGATTAAGAATATGCAAAGGGAATTAACAAAACACTATTAGATTTCAATATGCAAATTCTAGGGTTTCAAGTGCACCTTGTAAAATCTGACTTTGTACAAGGATTCCTAAGCTTAAATAAGAGTTTAATTGAGCTCCTAAGATTCCTAGAAGTTCCCCCCATATGCATCTTCCCTAGAGAAAACAAAGAAAACTCCATGGAACCCAATATGCTTCACATTCTTGGCCAAGAAGGGTTTCCATAGCTAGGGAGAGTTTAAAATTTTTCTAAGCCCATTTTCGAGTCATATATGATGAATAAATATGAGAGGGAAGCCTTGGAAAAAATTTAGGAAGACTTAATGAATGAGTTGGTGCCTTATGTTCCATATTATGACCTAAGAAGTAACATATAGTTAGGCTCTTAGTTTTGATTGTATGATGACTCCAAGAAGCTTAAAAGGAGTCAAGAATCATATTTGAAAGAAAGAATGTAGCCTAGAATTTATTTGAGGGGGTGTTGCTTCATTAGGTGCAATTATGGAACCATAAGGAGGTTATAGACTAAGCTAGAGTCCAAGCAAGTTGTGTGGCCTTAGAAATAATTCCATGAGCCTAATTGGCTTCCATAAATTATGTTTAGGCCAAGAGAAATCATCCTCACACTTTTATGTGTGTGTGGCTGAAGCAAGGAAGGGAATTTCAGGAGAAAAAATGTGTAATTGTATCCAAGGTAGCTTTCTCCACCTTCTCTCATGCATGGATGTGTGCTTAGCTTATCTTAGAATGTGTGTATGTGTATTTTCAAGCCATGAAAAGTATGCAAGCATGATTTCATATGCCATGGTTTTATGATGACATATTATGTTTCTAAATAATGTTATGATGTTTGTTTAGGTTTGCTTGAGTGTGGTGAGGCCAAGAACCCTTACCATAGTGAGGATGAGCCAAGAACCCTTAAGATTGGTTGAAACAAAGTAAAGAATCTCCTAAAAGCAAGATGGACTCCCAAGAGCCATGGGCGAATTCAAGAATGTCTTAAAGAATGGGTAAGGCAAGTCCAACATCTACAAGAAATTAGGTGAGGCTAATCTACTTGCTTGGCAAGCCTTTGTATGCTATGTATAACTTTCTCAAATGATAAAAATATCTTTGAATGTTTGCACATGTCCACATGGCCAAACATGTATTTATGAGACTTGTTTATATCCATTATGTATGATTGAATGGGAGATGAGCTATTGGGATTCTTTGAATCTCATCCCTCCTTTCTAATATTCTAACATGTTAGGTGGACCATGGAAGCCAACCACCTTGAAGATGAGAGGATGACATGAAAAATGCTTAAGTTTTGCTACTTTAAGGCCATGCAAATGGCAAAGGATGTAACCAATGGATGTATATATATTATGATGTAATGAACACATGTAATTATGATAATATGTCATGTAGGAAAGAGAGAACATGTTATGTAGCCATTAGAATGTGATTTGAGTATATGATGGCAAACTAGTTTCATAAATAACATTATGGAATTATGCTTAAGTGTGAGTGAGATGACCAAAATGAGATGCATGAGGGTTAGGAGCATTTGGGCAGCTCATAGAAGTCTGAATTATGCTTTTAGACTTGCCCAAGAGGTGCCAAACCCCAAGGAAAGCCATTTGAATATTTTGGTATCCTATATGGAGCCAAAATTGACCATAATGGAACTCTACGTTACTTTTTATCCAAATGAACTCTTCTTGATCTGAGATTTGGCAAGAACATAGATCTTGTTGAGACATTTTTGGGAAGCTAAAGAAGAAAATTTTCAGAGGTCTAGAGAATATTTGATAAATTTTCAAAGTTGGAAAATTTTCTGGTTTTGGTCATGTCACTGTTCATATTGGTCCGAAAATAAAATTTATCACACAGAGCTCAAATAATGTCCAATTGCCATGAAATTTTATACAGAGAAATAATACATTCCCATTGACCTGTGACAACTATAATCACCTCATTTGGATGTGTAGAGAGGGAGATATGAATTTTCAAAGAATCTATCTAGTATCAGGAACTCCACCCGACCTCAGTTACTGTTTGATTGAATTTCGGCATTTGGCTGTGCCTGAACCAGTTTGGAGTTATTTTTTTCCTCTATTTAACATCCAAATATTTCCATATTGGTATCATTTGTATGGATTTGAATTTTTTTAAAATTAATTGGATATTTTTGAAGTTTACTACAGAAATCTGTGACAGCACCAGTGGACAGTTTGACCTCTGGACCATTTTGCATGTCAAATGCCTTCTGTGTTAGTCTGGATATATTTTTTGTATGGATTAGACATGTGTGGCTTTCTAGAATGGCTAAGAATACATGATTTTGATTTTTCTAAAATTAGTTATGATTTTTCAAAATTATGATAGAAATGAGGACAAAGCTGGCCGAAATTATATATGTATATTTTATGCAATCTTTCGAGTTCCTTGAGATGTAGGCCACTTTTGATGATTCAAATGAGTATTCATATAATTAAATATGATAATGTGTTGTATGAGCTCATATGGTCCACGTGATACCGAATGGAATTTTTAAATATGACGCAACGCAAAGAAGTGCATTATTTTTAATTCCTTTTCCTTACTCTTTTTATGGAATTGATGATTTAAAGCATGTGAATATCATGGGATGAGTTAGAAATATATGGTGTTACATTTATTGGTATTAGAGAAAAGTTTCAGGCTTTCTTAGATTGGATTCGGCTTGAGAATGTAGCATTAAGGCTATGCAAATGCTGTATAGATATGTAAAGCTTTGTATGAGACATTTTGGGTGTGTGAAAATAGTTTGTGGCTTTGTTCATGATGAATAAGTTGTAGAATGGTATTAAAGTAGTTAGTGGATACTGGGAAAGACTGGCCTCTAGAGTAGATTGAGCAGAATTAAGTTTAAGCGAGCTAAGGAATCCGACGGATAGAGCTTTATGAAATATGATAGCTTGCCTGGATCAGTGGCAAGCCCTAGGCATGAATGATGAGAAATGATCTCGTTAATAGGAAGAGGCTTGCTAGAGAGAGTATGTGAGACCTAATTCTCCCTGGTAGTCATACTCAGGCCATTCTAAGACATCTCGCGTAATGAAAAGACAAGTAGGATGTAGCGTGATATGAGATTAGACTACGGCTATACAGGACCAGTTTAGAGGGGAAATGAGAGTTATCCCCTAGCTACAACACCCAAATGTCTAGATAAGTATTAGAGCCCGAAAAGCTAATTCCCTCAGGCCAGAGGTTAAATTACAAGCTACACCCTAGAACCCGACGACCCTAGGATGATAAGTAGTTATGCATGAATGAAGCAAGAGGTATAACCCTCTAATTTGATGATTGGTTAGATATAGAGGCAATGTGGCTCAGGTTAGTAGCTAAAGATAAAAATCCAATCCTTGAAAAAGTAAGCCAATCAGAGGCTGTTAGCTGCAACCAATTAATTGCTTAGCCACAACCAATTATTCTATGAAAGCAACGAGGCAATCCAGAGAGTTCCTTGCCGTAGCCAATTGAGAAGTTAGTCGCGGCCAATACTCAGACAGGAAAACTAGGGTGAACCCGAGGCTAATTAGTTATAGAGAATGATATGTTAGCCACGGCGAATGGCACTATGAATGCTTTGTTGGTCATATTCAGGCTAACTTAAGAAATGAATTTATAAGGGGTTGGATGACCCATAAAAAGTGGGAACCCCTAGTATAAGTAGAGAAAAAGGGTAGTGAATAGTTATGGAAGATTAGTAAGAAATCTATAGGCCTTGTAAATAAGACTTAGAAAAGAGCTTAGCATAGAGAAAGTTAGACATAGGCATGATAAGGTTGTTAAGATCCACCTTTAAGGCATCGACTCCAACCTAAGGTGCTACCCTATGAGACACTGAATGATAGAATGTTAGTGTAGCCTTGAAATAATGTAAGATAAGACTACCAACAATAAGGCACATAACAAGTGGCCTAGAAAGGTGTACCTCATAGGTAACACCTAGAGGTAAGTATGAGTAGCCCAATAACAGAGGGTTAAAAAAGAATGAAGATAGTCAATAAGCTATAGGTCCAACGAGACGGCTAGCCCAGGCTGAGCATAAGCTAAAGCCTGAAAGAGATGACCAATAGCATCATTCCAGGTGAGATATGTGAATGAAAGGCTCAGTGAAAGTTTTCCGTGGATCAAGAAAGAAAAAATAAGACATCCTCATATCGAGGAAACCACCCAGTAGTGGTTAGTAAATTCCCCTAAATATACCCCCCTGAGTTGCAAAGTATAGTGATAAAGGAAGCGAGGAAGAGCTAAGAAACTAGCTACAGAAAAGATGCCTCACTTTAGTAATGATTAGATGAGTAAATTGAGCTAGAGAGGTAAATGGATAATGATATGATAATTATCTAGATGAGCTCCCTAATATGAAATAATATAGGGTTAAGGCACGTGAGTGATTAGAGCACCCAGTAGAGCATAAGTTTTAGTGAGGTAAAATCCAGACATTGAGAGTACGTGTCCTGGATTAGGTTAGCAAAACCCTAGAAATAGTATACTGTGCTCCTAGGGATGAGGCTGAACAGAGAGAAAGCCCAACTCTGATCTGAATGTAGAAATGAGTTGAGACAGACAGTTAGTACTTTAGTACCCTTAAGGAAGCTTGAGGGAGCTAGAGACCACCTAAGAAGGCAAGCCTCATGTTATGTAAAGAAAGAGTGTAAGGCGAGAGCGCCATAGAATGAAATTTCTAGAATTTTATGAAATAGAATCCTTCTTACTAAGGGATGGTCTAGCTAAGAGTAGAGTAAGAGTATGAGCAAAAAATAGACCCCCTTGATGTTACAGAAAGTGAATAAGTGGAGGAACCCCGGGAAAATGCAGGTGCTCTTGAGCATAAAGAAATTTGAACTGACAACAAAAACAGCCAGTAGTGAAACATCCTTTTACCGATGTAAGAGGATAAGAAAGGTAGAAAGAGAAGATATGGTAGTATTCAAGCTGAGGACATATTAGATTGAGAATAGATATACAATTAATATGCTTGAGAATCTAAGAAAGCACACTTGTCCTTAGCATAGATGCCCTTCTAGCATCATATTGCCCGAAGTAAAAATAGTCAGGCAATGCAGAGAGTTCTCAGGATGTAGTAGAGGAAGAATCCTACTTTCCTCGAGCATTCTACGAGAATAGGGAAGACAGAGAAAAGTAAAAGAAGGATACTTTAGATTATTAGGAAACTTGCAATATACAAACGATAGTGGCTTTGAGCTTAGTCATGAGGCATCCGTGTATTAGTGTTTGATGTTATAGTTTGCTTGTAACAATGGTTACATGATATTAGGCCTGATTAACCAAATAGTAATGTAACTTGAGTGCATAGCAAACGACGACATCAATCACTAAATTGTCTCGATAATCGAAAGGTATTCTTGTTAGTTAAAGAACGAAATGAGTCAAAAAAGAAAGGTAAAAGGATTCTAGTGATATTAGAATAGTGAGAAAAGCATGTAGAAAGGAATCCCTAGTAGAAAATGTTTAGATTCAGATACCATGAGCTTAGTATGCATAATATGATTCTCTTATAGTATATGTAAATGAAATGAATAGGGACCAGTGCATAGCTTCTCTCTTGCTAGAGATGTTAATCACACTCAGTGTGTGAGATGCCCTAGTGCCAAAGTACTTAAAAGCAGAACATGGGCATAGTTAGAAATTGCACGATATGAGAGGAAAGATAGTTGAGCATAGTTAAAGTAAGTAAGTTAATAGAGTAAGAAAAGAAAGCCCATATAAAAAGGGGTTGAAGTGGGAATCTGAGGATCCTATAAGGAGCAATAAGTGAAAAATTTAAAATGCTCCCTAGTATCAGTATGACGAGATCTTAGAGAGTCAGATGGCACATAACCCACTTCGCATGAAGAGCATGATGTACTTCTGAGTTAGCCTCAGTTATTATGAGCGATAGTTACTGGACTTAGTGAGTATATGTTTTACTGTTAAATACAGTGATCTTAGGCTTTGACATCTCTCAGAGATGGATCGCAGTAGATTCTAGCATAGTACAACGGGTTACAGTAGACTCTAGCAGGGCTCTGAGAGGTCACAGTAGACCCAGGACAGAGTTATAGAGAGCCCTAGCCACAGCATGATAGTTCTTTAGTGAGATAACGGACTGAGATAGTTTTACAGAGCAGTTAGTCTCAAGACCAGTATAGTTTCAGCTAGCCTTTGTCACAGAGACTACAGATCTCCTGAGTCTGGTAGACCGTTGCTATAGAGATATGAAGGCTTTATTCAGATAGTTGGACCACTAACTAGATCTCTTTAGAGATGAGCATAGTGTATGAGATGAGAAAAGTAAGAAATTAGCTTTCCAAAGTTAGGACCAGATGAACCACTACCCAATAGACATTTGCCCTGATCGAGGGATAGAAAGATCCTCACATGCTAGTTTATGTATTCAGAAAGGGGTCAGGTATAGTTTTACATAAGGTAAGTGGTACAGTATGTCTCCAGTGAGCAAAACTATGAGAATACCTAGCATCCCACCAGAGCTCAACAGTAGTCAGTGGTAATCGCTCTTCAGTGTTAGTATGAGACACACATGTTAGGCCTATCAGTATTGAAATGAAGGATTATAAAATGCCACTGTAAGTGAGCAAAGAAAGTGAGGAAAAGTCCTAGCCTACTGAGACAAATGTAATAGTAAACAGAGAAGTTGGGATCATTGAAAGAAGAAACTCCTCAAAGGAGTTGTAATCCCAGTAAGTAATTAAGATATGAGGCCTATGATAGAAAGAAATGTGAATTATAATCATGGAATGAGCTAGTAAGAAAGAACGTAGAGATGAACAGTGGACAACATACTTTAAAATAATAGACAGACAAAAACCTCCGATAGCTGTAATGATCAGAAAAGATGATGAGATGTTATAAGAAGCCATTAAGAGAGGACACAGGAGACTTGATACAAAATGAGTTACCTCTCTAGATATGTAAATGAGTCAACTGAAAGAAACGTTAATCCTGCGGATGGGTTAACATTAACCGGATATGATTAGTAAGCTCTCCCAGGATAGGCCTCTAGAGTCAAAAATTTATTTCCCTTATAAGAAGAACTAGCATGTATTATATAACAATAGAACTCTCATTAAGAGTTAGTAATAAAAGTTCCTTGGCTGAGAGAAAATTCAAGAAAATGAAATCATTGAGAAAGTGTATAGAGCCAAGAAGAAGGGAAAGAAAAGAGCAATTAGCCAGAAAAGAAAAGAGTAAGAGGAAAGTGTACCCTAAATTTTGAAAAAGAAATTTATTTAAGAGGGGAGAAATGTAACATCCTGTTCTTTAAAAACGAGAGAAAATGTGAGAAACGTAACGTACGGTTTCTCCGTAAACGAACGAAATTCACTGACAAAAGGAAGTCTCCTAAGATGATGTAGTTAAGGCCTCAAAAAATTTAGGAAGCATTCTAGACTCCTAAAAATGAAAATACCAGGCTCAGACAGAGAGAAAAATGAAGCTAGAATGAAGAAATAATTTCTTATGAAAAACTTAGAAACGTAATGGCATTTTCGTAATTTTGAGCAAATTTTGGAATTCACATAGGAGGGTTTTTTAAATGAAAGTTTTGAGTTCCCCAAGGTTCTTAAAGGCCTTGAAAACCATGGGAACGCCCGGGACAACTAAAGCCTCTCCGATGGACGTTTTCCAATGTCAGTGCACCTGAACTTTGATAGATTCGTTCGGGAAGGTTTTAGCTCCGATTTGAGTGATTCCAAAGACATTTTACTAAATTGGGAATCTAAATTTCATAATGGAAAAGATGGTTCTAAAAAAGGAGCTAAAACGAATTAGAAACAAAAATACCAAGAGCGAAGGGCAAAATGAAAATTTTTGAAAAGTTCTTATTTCTACCTTATATATATAAGTGGCGCCCGACTCTCACCCTCATGTAGCTTCATATGTTTCTGCCCAAAAACCAGAGAAAACCCTAGGGGATGAGGTGCACAAGAGGAGGAAGAAAAGCAGGAGAAATTCAAGCTTAAAGGCAAGGAAATTTAGTAGTTTTTTATGCTTTCTTCCATCTAAACCTCCTCTTCTCCATTCTCCTTTGTTTCCTTTAATTAAAATAAAGTTTAAAAATCTGTCTTAAGGGAGAAACTTGGGGAAAAATTCGGATTTGAAGAGAGGAGCTTGGAGAAAGCAAGATTTAAGTGAGAAAAAGCAAAAAAATAAGGTAATTTCTTCTCCCATAGTTGATATCCTTTCTTCCCCTTCTCCATCATTTGGCCCCACTTTGAGAAGACCTGGGAGGATCTGATTTTTAGGTAAAACCAAGGGTAAATCTAAGGAAAAAGGGTGTGGAGATTAAGAATATGCAAAGGGGATTAACAAAAAACTATTAGATTTCAAGATACAAATTCTAGGGTTTCAAGTGTACCTTGTAAAATCTGACTTTGTACAAGGATTCCTAAGCTTAAATAAGAGTTTAATTGAGCTCCTAAGATTCCTAGAAGTTCCCCCTATATGCATCTTCCCTTGAGAAAACAAAGAAAACTCCATGGAACCCAATATGCTTCACATTCTCGGCCAAGAAGGGATTCCATAGCTAGGGAGATTTTTAAATTTTTCTAAGCCCATTTTTGAGTCATATATGATGAATAAATATGAGAGGAAGCCTTGAAAAAAAATTTAAGAAGCTTAGTGAATGAGTTGGTGCCTTATGTTCCATATTATGACCTAAAGAAGCAATATATAGTTAGGCTCTTGGTTTTGATTGTGTGATGACTCCAAGAAGCTTAAAAGGAGTCAAGAATTATATTTGAAAGGAAATAATGGAGCCTAGAATTTATTTAAGGGGTGTTGCTTCATTAGGTGCAATTATGGAACCATAAAGAGGTTATAGACTAAGCTAGAGTCCAAGCAAGTTGTGTGGCTTTAGAAATAATTCCATGAGCCTAATTGGCTTCCATAAATTATGTTTAGGCTAAGAGAAATCATCCTCACACTTTTATGTGTGTGTGGCTGAAGCAAGGAAGGGAATTTCAAGAGAAAAAGTGTGTAATTGTATCTAAGGTAGCTCTCTCTACCTTCTCTCATACATGGATGTGTGCTTAGCTTGTCTTAAAATGTGTGTATGTGTATTTTCAAGCCATGAAAAGTATGCAAGCATGATTTCATATGCCATGGTTTTATGATGACATATTATGTTTCTAAATAATGTTATGATGTTTGTTTGGGTTTGCTTGAGTGTGGTGAGGCCAAGAACCCTTAGCCATGGTGAAGATGAGCCAAGAACCCTCAAGATTAGTTGAGACAAAGTAAAGAGTATTCCAAAAGCAAGATAGACTCCCAAGAGCATGGTTGAGTCCAAGAATGTCTTAAAGAATGGGTGAGACAAGTCCAACATCTAGAAGAAATTGGGTGAGGCCAATCCACTTGCTTGGCAAGCTTTTGTATGCTATGTATGACTTTCTTAAATGATAAAAATGTCTCTTGAATGTTTGCACATGTCCACATGACCATATATGCATTTATGAGACTTGTTTGCATCCATTATGTATGATTAAATGGGAGATGAGCTATTAGGATCCTTTGAACCTCATTCCCTCTTCTCCAATATTCTAACATGTTAGGTAGACCAAGTGGACAAGGTAATGGAAGCTAAGCACCTTGAGGAGAAGAGCTTGATACTAATATGCCTAGCTTTTGCTTTTTAAAGCCATAATGATATCTAATAATATAAATTATTGTTGTATATGGTCTATGACCTTTGGAACATATCTAATTATGATAATATATTATGTTTAAATGGGAGAATGTATTATGTGACCACTAGAATGCAAATTGAGTATGTATGGACAATGTGGCTTCATGAATGGCATTATGGAATTATGCATATGTGTAGATAAAATGGCCAAAATGAGATGTATAGAGTTTGGGACCATTTAGATAGCTTACACAAGTCTTAATTATGCTTTTAGACTTGCCCAAGAGGTGCCAAACCCCAAGGAAAGCCATTTGGACATTTTGATATCCTATATAGAGCCAAAATTGACCAATTTAGAACCTTACATCAATTTTTGTCCAAATGAGCTCTTTTTGATATGAGATTTAGCATGCGATTAGAGCTTGTTGAGAGATTTTTAAAAAGCTGAAGAAAATAATTTTTAGAGGTCTACAGAATATTTGATAAATTTTCAAAGTTGGCAACTTTTCTGGATTTGGTCAGGTTACTATTCACTCAGGTCCGAAAATGAAATCTGTCACACAGGGCTCAAATGATGTCCAATTGCCACAAAATTTTATACAGAGAAACTAGACATTCTCAGTGACTTGTACAATTAGAATCACCCTAGTTGGATGTTTAGAGAGGGAGATATGAATTTTCAAAGAATCTATCTAGTATTAGGAACTCTAGCCAACTTCTATTACTATTTGATTGCGTTTTAAGGTCTGGGCGTACCTAAAATGGTCTGGAGTTATTTTTGGCCTCTAGATTGCATCCACATATTTCCATATTGGTATCATTTGCATGGATTGGATTTTTTAGGAATTAATTGGACATTTTTTAAGTTTGCTGCAGAATTCTATGACAGCACCAGTGGACAGCCTAACCTCTAGACCATTTCTCATGTCAAATGCCCTGTGTTGGATGTTATTGTCTAGACATATTTTTAGTATGGAGTAGATATTTGTTTCTTTCCAGAATGGGCAAGAATGTATGATTTCGATTTTTCTAGAATTAGTTATGATTTTTCAAACTTGTGACAGAAATGAGGACAAAGTTGGCTGAAATTATATATGTATATTTCATGCATTCTTTCGAGTTCTTGGAGATGTAGGCCACTTTTGATGATTCAAATGAGTTGTATTCATGTAATTAAATATGCAAATGTATTGTATGAGCTGATATAGTCTACGTGATACCGAATGAAATTTTTAAATATGACGCAATGCAAAGAAGTGTATTATTTTTAATTCTTTTTCCTTACTCTTTTATGGAATTAATGACTTAAAGCATGTGAATATCATGAGATGAGTTAGAAATATATGGTGTTACACCTATGGTAATGGATGAAGTTATGCTAAAAGTCCTTAAATATGGGTAAGGTTAGGCCAAATGTCCTAAATGTAAGTGAGGCTAAGCTAAAAGTCCCTAAATATAGGCGAGACTAAACCAAAAGTCCCTAGATGTTGGATGAGGCTAAGTCACAAGTCCCTAAAGCATGTGTTTGCTCTTACTTGAACCATGAGACCCTTAGAGCATGCATTATAATTTGGCTATGATTGTATGACATGTATATTTGCTTTCATGTGCTTGAGCAAACCATATGTGTATTTGAATATTGGATTAACTATTAGGATTATTTGAATCTTACTCTTTCTTATCTCCACTAACCATGGCCAGGTGAAACTCAAAGGAAGGAGAATGATGGACAAAAGTTTTAGAGAGATTATTTGTGACAATGGCATTGGTCTATGAGATATTATTGTATGTATGAATATATAATCATGTATTTTGATATATGTATGTATGTATTTGAATGTTGGATTAACTATTGGGATTCTTTAAATCTCACTTTCTCTTATCTCCACTAACCATTGCAAGGTGAAACTCAAAGGAAGGAAAATGATGGACAAAAGTTTTAGAGAGATTATTTGTGACAATGGCATTGGTCTATGAGATATTATTGTATGTATGAATATATAATCATTTATTTTGATATATGGAAATGCAAACATATTCAAAAGCAGTAGACTATGCTATAGAGACCATTTGATGCTTGTAAGACTTGATATAATGTGAATCAGCATATTTGGTTCCTTGATATATATACATATATATATATGTATTCTTGCATGTGGGATAATGAATTTTAATTACAAAGTAATTTTTATATGATATATCAGTTTTGCATGATACATTTGTAGATTAAAATTTGCTCAAAATGTGAAATGACATTTTAGAGCTCAATTGGTACCAATTGGAACCAAATTTTGGACCATTTGAGTCATAAAATATCCTTTTATCCTTGATAGCCCAAATGACCTACTTTAGGGTTAAAATTTGGCAAAAAATTAGAGAACATATAGAGCTTTCCAATAAGCCAAAATTTACATTTTTTTGAACTCTATAAAATATTTGATGAATTTTTGAATCTGGTCTTAATAATTAAAATTTTATAGTTACTATTCATTTTGCATTAGTCTTGATTTTTTGTGACTTTTTGGGGGCCAAATGGATTTAATTTAACTTGAAATTTTTATAGTAGAAAGTTAACATTATAAGCTTTTCAAGGAGACCTAATTTACATTAATCAGAGTTGAGTAACTTAAGTTATAAATTTTTGAAATTTGGTCTTTAATATGTATTTTATGGCCAATTTAAGGAAATGGTCATTTTAATGAGTGCCAACTTCATATACATGTTATCTTGGTCATAACAAATTTGCCTTGTATGAAATTGTGAGATGAAATGATAAGAATTCATGTTTAAGCATCATGGAACTAATTGGCACTTTTTGTAACTATAATTTTTGCTAAAGGCTTGGGTATTACAATTTGCCACAAAAGGATGTATATAATATGGAATATATATGTAATATGCGATGGTGTAACATTCAGTTCCTTTGTAAATGTATGAAACACACTAGATATAAAAAAAAGTACCCTAGATAGAATGATTTGAGGTCTAGTAAAATTAAAGCAATAATCTAGACCTTAAATAATGAGGATCTAAAGTCAGAGGTGCCCTAAAAATGAAGCTAGAATAACCAGACAAAATTTAACAAGAATATAGTGGCATTTTTTGTAATTTTGGGTACTTTTTAGAAAACTCAAAGGAGATATTTTTAAATGAAAAAAATGAGTTTCCTGGAGCTTTTAGGGGCCCTCAAAATTATAGGAAGCTCCATAATAGTTAAAACTCCTCCGGTTGATGTTTTACAACGTCAGTTGGCCTAAACTTTGACTGGTTCGTTCAGGAAGGTTTTAGATTCAAATTGAGTAATTCCAAAGGCATTTATAAGTTAGAGAACCTAAATTTTATGATGGAAAAGATGGTTCTCAAAATGGAGTTGAAATGAGCCTAAAACGAAGAAGCTAAGAAAATAAGACATAAATGGAATATTTGAAAAGAATTAAGAAGCTTCCTTGTATATAAAACATATCCTCCTTCCTCCTCTCTCCTAACTGACTTTACTTCTGCCTAAGACCAGAGGAGAGACCAGCTCCAAGAGGCATCCAAGAAAGGGAGAAGAAAAGGAAGAAAATCCAAGGAAAAAGGTGAGAAAAGTATGGAATTTCATGGTTCTAATTCCATGGCTCTTCCTTCACAAGCTTTGTTCTCCTCCTTCCCCTCTTTCTTTCTATGGCTTCCATGAATGATTTGGGCTTTTTTGGGTCTAGTTCAGAGGGAGGAAGATAGAGTTTAAAGGAGAAGACAATACCAAGTGAAAGAGCTTTTGAAACAAGCCTAGAATCAAGGTAACTTTCATTCTTTTCTTACACTTCTTTGTTCATTCTCCTTGGGTGTGTTTTGTCCCACTTAGAGCCCAACCAAGAGAGAATGAATTCTAGTCCTAACAAGAGAGAAACATAGGTTTTAGAGTGTGAGAAATAAGTATATGCAAAGAAATCTAATTAAGGTGCATTAGAAATCAAGTTAGCAAAGTTAGGGATTTTGTTGCACCTTGAGATGTAGGAGACTTTCCAAGGACAATTTAGGTTGTCTAAGAGTATGAATGAGTTCCCAAGACACTTAAGAAGTCTCCTAAGTGGTAATTCCCTAAAGGAAATGAAGCAAGTCCCATGAATGCTCCAAGCCTCCATAGTCTCAGCCTAAGCAAGTTTGGCCACCTAGGGAGAGTTTTAATTTGTTCTAAGCTTAGAATGGGACTAGATATGATCGAAGAACATCAAAGGAAGCCTTGGAAAAAATTTAAAAACTTTAGAAAGTGAGATGGAGGTGTAGGCTCCATAATGAGATATTAGGAAGCAACTTATAGCTAGGCTCCTTAAAATGAATGTGTGATGACTCCAAGGAGTCTAAAGGGAGTCAAGTGACCTAGAATAAATGAGAAATGGGAGCTAAGATTATGAATTTTCATAGTTGCTTCATAACGTCTTGTATGAAAGTATAATACAGCCATAGAACAAAGTAGCTTCACATAGAGTGTGTATGATGCCAAAACTTATTTCCATGAGTGATTTATGCCTCTTTTGATGTGTTTAGGCCGAGAGAACCAAAGGCCACCTAGTTGTAAGGCTTGGCCAAGAAGGGAGAAGAATCTTAAGAGAAAAGTGTGTGCATTTGCTCCAAGGTAGCTCTATAACCTTTCTCTCATGCATTCTTAGGTGTTTTTTTAATCTTTGGATGTGTGTATATATGTTGATGCCATGAGAAATATTTCTAGCTATTTTGTACATGACATGGTCTAACACCACATTTACTAAGGTTATCTTACCTCATTTCTAAGTTCCCTTCCTTGGATCATACAAGTTTGTCGAGAAAAATCCTTAAAAAAATTCATTAAATTGCATTACGCCACGGGAAAAATTTTTATTTAGTGTCTCATGGGTCATATGATCTCATCCATTTGATTCTCATATTTAACTATACAAATACAACTCAAAACCATCTCAAGTGGCCTAGAACTCGTGTAAATGGATGGAATACATAGAAACACTAGGTTCAGCCTCGGCCAAAATTTCCATCTTACTATCATAAATTTTGAAAAATTATAACTAATTCAAAAAAAATTTAAATCATGCATACTTTACCATTATGGAAAGCTAAAAATGTTTACTTTATCCTACAAATAAATCTAGGCCACAACAGAGGCTGTTAGCCACTAGAAATTGATGGAATAATACTAAAGGTCAACTATCATTACTAGTACTATCCTCCAACTTCAAAAATTCATATCTCCTTGCTTAGAGGTCCAATTGGGGTGATCTTAGTGGTAACAAAAAGCTTATCATGTCTAGTTTATGGTTGTAAAAGTTCATGAATATTAGACATCATTTGTCTCTCAAATGACACAGCCCAAGTTTTTGACCATATGAACAGTGTCTGCATCAGTTCAGCAGAAAAATGCCAATTTTGGAAATTCATAATTAATTCCACAAAGCTCCAAATAATCTGATCTTTAGCTTCCTAACAAGCTCTAGCTAAGAACTATATGTCTGCAAAATTTCATAAGCAAATCGTTCATTTGGTCAGATCTTGACATTGGGTTGTGAAATGGTCAATTTTAAGTCTTACAAAGGGTCCAAATGGTCCAATTTGAGCCCCAAGGCAACCATGACCACTTGAACTTGTGGGAATGCACCAAAATGACATTTTAAAATTGTCTCAAAGGTGCACAAACCCAGATTTCTCAAACTCACTCATCTACCCCATGATATACACAAGAATGCATATGCTTAGTCTTGCCATTCCATACCCAAATCATGCTATATCATGCATATGACATTAATTCTCATTCATATATCATATATATGAGTAATTACACATGCTCAAATGATTACAACATTTATATCATAGTATTACATCAATTGCCATTCATATGGCTACAAAAGAGACAAAATTAGGCAATTCTAGACACTTTGATGTCAATCTCTTATCTTCTAACTTGGTGGCTTCCTTTACCTTGTTTATTTGCTCCACTTAGCATGTTAAGACATTGGAGAGGAGGGAATGAGATACAAAGTATCTCAATAGCTCATCTCCCTTTCAATCATACATAAAGAATGCAAAACAAGTCTTAAAAATGTATGCATGAGCATTATGAAATGCATGATTATTCAAGAAGCATTCTTGGCACTTGAACAAGTCATACAAAGCATACATAGGCTTGCCAAGTAAGTGGATTAGCTTCACCCATTCTCTTATGGATTTTGGACTTGCCTCACCCATTTTCTCTAAGAGGTTTTGACTTAACCTCACTTTTGGGAGTCAACCTCACTCTTGGGAGACTCCTTACTTTGTCTCAACTAACTTTAAGGGTTCTTGGCTTATCCTCACTATGGTTAAGGGTTCTTGGCTTCACCACACTCAAGCAAACCCAAACACACATACTAGGCATCATTTGAAGACATAATGCAACATCATGGTATTATAATAGATATGCACATGCTAGAACACTTTTCATAATGTAAAACCCACATACACACATTTAAAGACAAGTTAAGCACCCATTCATGTATGAGAGAAGGAAGAGTGAGCTAATTTAATTGCAACCACACACTTTTCCTCTTGGAAATGCTCTCCCTTCCTTGGCCTTACACACACAAAGGTGTGGGATTGGGTTCTCTTGACCTGAACACAATATATGGAAGCCAATTAAGTTCCTAGAATCATTTATAGGGCCACAATCCACTTGGAACTCTAGTTTTGTCCTATGGTTCATTTATGGTTCCTAAATACAGCAAATAAAGCAGCACTTATCAAATGAATTCTAGGCTCCATTCTTTCCTTTTATTTATGATTCTTGACTCCTTTTAAGCCTTTTGGAGTCATCACATAATTAAAACAAAGAGCCTAACTACATGTTGTTTCCTTAGGTCATATTATGGAACCTATGACACCAATTCATTTTCTAGGCCTTCTAAATTTTTTTCAAGGCTTCCTCTCTTCTCCATTCATCATATATGACTAAAAATGGGCTTGGAAAAAATTAAAACTATCCCTAAGCACCCTAACTCTTCTAGGCCGAAACTAGGTTTCTGCTTGGCACCCATGGAACTTGCTTTGTTTTTTGGGTGGAAGAAGCATATGGGGAGCCTTCTAGTAATCTTAGGAGCTCATTCAAACACTCATTTAGGTCTAGAAATTATTGTATCAAATTAGATTTTACAAGGGACATTTGAAAGCCTAACTTTGCCATCTTGATTTTCCATGGTTCTTTTGTTGTTTTCTTTGTATATTCTTATTCTCCTCCCTTAAATTCCTAAGATTCATCCTTGGTTTAGCTAGAAATTCAACTCCCTAGGGCTGGCCATATGTAGGTCTAACCACCCGCAAGAGAAGGAAGGAGGAAAATTAAGTGAAGAGATGCCAAAATACCTTAATTTCCTTAGTTCTTCTTACTTGTTCTTCACCTTCCTTGGCTTCCTCACCTCAATTTCAAAATTACCCCTCTATTCTGCCCTTAAAATAGATCCAATAACTTCAATAAAACTATAGGAAAGAAAGGGAAATGGAGAAGAAGGGGTTTGCTAAAGAAAAAGTATGAAAAAGGCCAAGAAAATCCATACCTCTTTCTTATTTTTCTCCTCTTCTTGGTAAGCCTCAAAAGCTAGCTCTCTCCTATGATTTAGGGCAGAAACAATTATGTCTAAATGAGTGAGGAGGTGGGGCGCCATATATAGATAGGTGGATTTAAGAAAGACTTTTCAAAAATTTTAATTTTGCCCCTTCGTCTTGGCATTTTCGTTTCTAGTTTGTTTTAGCTCCTTTTTTAGAACAATCTTTTCCATTATGAAATTTAGGTTCCTAATTTAATAAAATGCCTTTGGAATCACTCCAATTGGAGCTAAAATCTTCATGAACGAATCCATTAAAGTTTGGGTCAACTGACGTTGGAAAATATCCACTGGAGGTGTTTTTACTGTCTCGGGCATGGTTTTTAGAGCTTTTGTGAACCCTAGAAAACTAAAAAATTTTATTTAAAAAGTCCTCTTGTGAGAATTCTAAAATTTGCTCAAAATTAAGAAAATGCCATTACGTTTCGTCAACCTTTCATTCAAATTTGTTTCTTTATTCTAGCTCTATTTTTCTTTTTGTCTGAGCGTGGGATTCTTATTTTTAGGAATTTAGAATGCTACTTAAATTTTTGAGACCTTTACTAATCTGTTTCAGGGGACTTGCTTTGAAAACGTACCTGTTTCTATCGTTTAATGAAAATTGGACATTACAATTCTCCCCCCTTTAAATAAATTTTGTCCTCGAAATTTGGGATACTCTTTCTTTTTACTTTTATACATTGGCTAACTGTTCCTTTCTTCTCCTTCTTTCTGGCTCTATATGCTTCTCTTAGTAATTTCACTCTTTTGAGTTTTTCTTAACTAGGGAATTTTCATTACTAGCTCTTAATAAGGGCTTTATTGTTATAGAATACATGTTAGTTCTTCTTATAAGACTTTGGAGGCCTATTCTAGGAGAGCTTATTAATTATATTGGATTAGTGTCAACCTGTCTATAGGGGTTAACATTTTTTTTAGTGGACTCATTTACATATCTTGGGAGGTAATTTACTTAGTATTAAATCTCTCGTGTCCTCTCCCAATGGCTTCTCATAAGGTCTCATTATCTTTCTCTAATCATTATAGCCATTGGAAATTTCTGTCTGTCTATTTACTTTTTTAAATATACCATCCATTATTTATCTCTACGTTCTTTCTTACTAGCTTATCCCATGATCACAATTAACATTTCTTTCTATCATAGGCCTTATATCTCAATTGTTTATTGGGATTACAGCTCCTTTGGGGAGTTTCCACTTTTAATGCTCCCTATTTCTCAGTTTACTAATACATTTGTCTCTTTAGGCCTGGACATTTTCCTATTCTTTTTGCTCACTTAGGAGTGAGCATTTTATAGTCCCTCATCTCAATACTAGTAGGCCTAATTTATATTCCTTATACTAGCATCGAAGAGCAACTACCACTGACTAATGCTAGATTCTGGTGGGATGCTAACTATGCTCACAATCTCGATCACTGGAGACGTATTGTACCACTTACCTCATTTAAAACTGCATCTAACCCCTTTCTGAATACATAGTCTAGCATATAGGGTCTTTCTATCACTTGGTCAAGGCTAATATTTGTTGGGTAGTGGTTCATCTGACTCTAACTCTGGAAAGCTCTTTTTTTGCTTTCTCTATCCCACATGCTACGCTCATCTAGTAAGGGTATAGTCAGTGGTCTAACTGTCTGAGTATAGCTTCGCTGTCTCTGGTGGCAATAGTCTGCTAGACTCAGAAGATCTCTAGTCTTTGAGACAAAAGCTAACTGAAATTGTACTGGTCTCTGAGACTAACTGCTCTGTAAAAACTATCTCAGGCTGTCATCTCACCCGAGAACTATCATGCTATAACTGGGGGCTTTTTATAACTCTGTGGGATCTACTGCGACCCCTAGGTCTACTATGACCTCTCAGAGCCTTGTTAGGGTCTACTGTAACTTGCTGTGCTACATTAGGATCTACTGCAATCCATCTCTAGGAGACATCAAAGTCTAAGATCATTATATTTGACAGTAAAACACATGCTTACTAAGTCCGGTAATCATTGCTCATAATAGCTGAGGCTAAACTCAGAGGTGCATCATGCTCTTTGTGTGAAGTGGGTTTTATGTCATCTAATTCTCTAAGATCCCATCATACTAATACACAAGAGCATTTTAAATTTTTATTCATCACTCCTTATGGGATCCTCAGGTTCCCACTTTAGCCCTTTTTACTTGGGCTTCTTTCCTTACTTTTACTAACCTACCTTGCTTCATTTATACTTGTTCTATCTTCTCATATCCTGCAATTTCTAACTATGCTCGCATTTTGCTTTTGAGTGCCTTAGCACCCAGGCATCTCACACATTGAGTGTGCCTAACATCTCTGGTAGGAGAGAGGCTATACATTGGTCCCTTCACATTTCATTTAATTATATTATAAGGGACTCAGATCATACATATTGAACTCGTGTTATTTGAATTTGAACATTCTTTACTATTAGCATGTTCTTTTCTATATTAATATTCTTTACTAAGGATTCTTTTTCTGCATGCCTTTCTTATTGTTATAATATTCCTAGAATCCCTTCACCTCTTTTTTTTTGACTCATCTCATCATATAAGTAACTAGAATACCCTTCGATTATCGAGATACTTTGATGATTGATGCCATCGTTTGCTATGCACTCAAGTCACATTACTACTGGGTTGGCCAGACCCAATATCATGTAACCATTGTTGCAAGCAAACTATAACATCAAACACTAATACACAGGTGCCTCATGACTGAGCTCAAGGCCACTATCGCCTGTATATTACAAGTTTCCTAATAATCCACAATACTCCTCCTTGACTTTTCTTTATTTGCCCTATTCTTGTAGGGTACTCGGGGAAAATAGGATTCTTCCTCTTCTTCATCCCGAGTCATTTTACATTGCCTGATTGCTTTTATTTTGAGCACTATCATGCAAAAAAGACATCTATGCCAAGGACAAGTCTACTTTCTCAAGTACTTAAGCACATCAAGTTGATATTTATTTTTAATCTATTATGTCTTCAGCTTGAACACTGTCATATATTCTCTCTCTTTTTACCTTTACTATTTTTTTACTTAGGGAAAAGGATGCTCTGCTACTAATTTTTTCTCTTGCTAATTCATTTTTCTTTACTCTTAAGAGAACCTACATTTTTTCTAGGTTCCTCTACTTATTCACTTTCTATAATATCAAGAGGGTTTACTTCCTCTTATACTCTTACTTTGCTCTTAACTAGACCATCCCTTTGTAAGAAATTTTTATTTCATGTAATCCTAGGAATTACATTCTGTGGTGCTCTTTGTAACACCATATATTTCTAACTTATTTCATAATATTTTCATGCTTTACATCATCAATCCCATGAAGGAGTAAGAAAAAGGGATTAAAATAGTACATTTTCTTGCGTTGTGTTGTGTATAAAAATTTCATTCAATGTCATGTGGACCCTGTGAGTTCATATAACACATTTTCATATTTAATTACATGGATACAACTCATTTGTATCATGAAATGTGGCCTACAATTCATGGAACTCAAAGGGAAGCTTAAAATATACATACATATTTTCGGCCAGAATTTGGCTCATTTCTGTCACAACTTTGGAAAATCATAACTAATTCTAGAAAAATCAAAATCATGTATTCTTAGCCATTATAGAAAGCTACACATGTCTAATTCATTCTTAAAATATGTCTAGATCATAACATTCAACACAAAGGATGTTTGACATTAAAAAATGTCCAGAGGTCAAGCTATCCACTGGTGCTGTCATAGATTTCTGTAGCAAATTTCAAAAATGTCCAATTAATTTCAAAAAAATTCAATCCATGTAAATGATACCAATATGAAAATTTGTGGATATTAGATAGAGGGGAAAAATAATCTAGACTAGTTCAGGTATGTCCAGACCTCAAAATCCAATCAAATAGTAATAGAGGTCGGCTAGAATTCCTAATATTGGACAGTTTCTTTGAAAATTCATATCTCCCTTTCTCGACATCCAAATGAGGTAATTCTAGTTGGCACAAGTCTGGGAATGTCTAGTTTCTTTGGATAAAATTTCATGGCAATTGGATATCATTTGAGTCCTGTGTGACAAATTTTATTTTTGGACCAGTATGAACAGTGACATGACCAATACTAGAAAATTTTTCAACTTTAAAAATTCATCAAATATTCTTTAGACCTCCAAAAATTTTGTTCTTTAGCTTTCCAAAAATATCTCAACAAAGTCTAATTGTATACCAAATCTCAGATCAATGAGATCTCATTTGGATAAAAAGTGATATAAGATTCCATTATGGTCAAATTTGGCTCTATATAGGATACCAAAATGTCCAAATGGCTTTCTTTGGGGTCCGGCACCTCTTGGGCAAGTCTACCAGCATAATTAAGACTTGTGTGAGTTGTCCAAATGGTCCCAAACTCCATGCCTCTCATTTTGGCTATGCTATATGCAATTATACATACTCACATCAAACTTCCAATAAGCATAACTTAGCATTACATACTCAAATTGCATTCTAGTGGTCACATAATACATTCTTCCATTTAAACATAACATATTATCATAATTACATATATTCAATAGGTCATAGATCATATACAACCATAGATGATGACATTTGCTACCTTGATGGCCATAATGAAGCAAATTTCGTACATTTCAATGTCATACTCTTATCTTTCAAGTGGTTGGCTTCCATCTCCTTGCTCTCTTGGTCCACCTAGCATGTTAGAACATTGGAGAGGAAGGGATAAGATTCAAAGAATCCTAATAGCTCATCTCCCATTCAATTATACATAATGGATGCAAACAAGTCTCATAAATGCATGTATGGTCATGTTAACATGTGCAAACATTCAAGAAGCATTTTCATCATTTGAGAATGTTATAAGCATACAAAGGCTTGCCAAGCAAGTGGATTAGCCTCACCTAATTTCTTGTGGATATTGGCTTGCCTTACCCATTCTTTAAGAGATTCTTAGACTCAACCATACTCTTGGGAGTCCATCTTGCTTTTGGGAGACTCTTTGCTTTGTCTCAACCAATCTCAAGGATTCTTGCCTCATACTCACCATGGCTAAGGGTTCTTGGTCTCACCACACTCAAGTAAAACCAAGCACACATAAAAAACATCATATAAAAGCATATTGTAACATCATGGCACCATGGAATTAAAGTCATGCTATAACACATCCATGCATGAGAAAAGGTGGAGAGAGCTACCTTGTATACAATTACACACTTTTTCTCTTGAATCCAAGCTCCCCTTTTTGGTCACACACACACAAAAGTGTGGGGATGGTTTATCTTGGTCTAAACACAATTTATGGAAGCCAATTATGTTCATGGAATTAATTCTAAGGCCACACAACTCACTTAGACACTAACTTGCTCTATAAACCTCATTATGGTTCCATAATTGCACCTAATTAAGCAACACCCCTCAAATAAATTCTAAACTCCATTCTTTCCTTTCAAATATGATTCTTGACTCCTTTTAAGCCTCTTGGAGTCATCACACAATTAAAACTAAGAGCCTAACTACATGTTGCTTTTTTATGTCATAATATGGAACCTAAAGCACTAACTCACTTTCTATGGGTTCTAAATTTTTCCCAAGGCCTCCCCTCATTTTCATTCATCATATATGACTCAAGAATGGGTTTAGAAAAATTTAAAACTCTTCTTAACTACACAAACCCCTTTAGGCCGAGGCTATGGAGGAAATGGGGTTTCTTAAAGTTTGCTTTATTTTCTCAAGGGTGGATGCATGTGGGGAGCTTCTGATGGATCTTGGGAGCTCATTTAAACTCTTATTTAGGCCTAGAAATCATCATACAAAATCAGATTTTACAAGGTGCAATTGAAACCCTAGGTTTTGCATCTTGAAATTCCATGGCCTTTTCTTGAATTTCTTTGTATATTCTTACTCTCCTCCCTTAAATTCATGGAATTCACCCTTGGTTCCCCTCAAAATTCTAGCCCTCTAGCATCTACACACATGGGGCGAAATATGGAGAAGAAGGGGGGGAGTAGCTACCATGGGATGCAAGATTTACCTTGTTTTCTTGCTTTTTCTCACTTAAATCTTAAGTTCTTTGAGCTCCTCTCTTCAAATCCGAATTTTCCCCTCAATTTCTCCCTTAAAATATATCCATATACTTCATTATAATCATAGGAAATAAAGAAGAATGAAGGAGAAGAGGTTTGGAAGAGAAAGAGCATGAAAAACTACTAAATTTCCATACCTTAAGCCTTAATTTCTCCACCTCTTTGCCTCCCTCTTGTGCGGCACTCTCCCTAGGGTTTTCCTCTGGTTTTGGGTAGAACTTGGTCGTGCAACATGAAGGGAGAAGAAGGGCGCATCATATATATAGGTGGGAGGAGGTTACATTTTTTAAAATTCCTATTCCGCCCTTCATTCTTGGCATTTTTGTTTCTCCTTTGTTTTAGCTTCTTTTTGAGAACCGTCTTTTCCATTATGAAGTTTAGGTTCCCAATTTAGTAAAATGCCTTTGGAATCACTCAAATTAGAGCTAAAACCTTCCCGAATGAATCCGTCAAAGTTTGGGTACACCAATATTAGAAAATGTCCATCGGAGGGGTTTTAGCTGTTCCGAGGCTTTCCATGGTTTTCAAGGCCTCTGATAACCCCGGAGAACTCAAAACTTTCATTTAAAAAGCCCTCTTTTGTGAATTCCAAAATTTTCTCAAAATTACGAAAACATCATTATGTTTCCTAAGCTTTTTGTAAGAAATTATTTCTTCATTCTAGCTCCATCTTTTTTCCCCTCTAAGCCTGAGATTCTCATTTTTAGGAATCTAGAATGCTTTCCAAATTTTTTAGGACCTTAACTATCTCATTTCAGGAGACTTCCTTTTGTATCCGATGAATTTCGTTCATTTAGGAAGAAACCGTACGTTACGTTTCTCACGTTTTCTTTAGTTTCGAAGAACTGGATGTTACACTCTTGGCTTACACTCTTTCTCTGCATAGTGCAAGAGTTGCCTTCTTAGTCTGTCTCTAGCTCTCTCGAGCTTCCTTGAGGGTATTAAGGCACTAACTGTTTGTCTTAGGTTGTTTCTATGTTTAAATCAATGCTAGGCTTTCTCTCTGTTTAATCTCTTTAGTCTCATCCTTAGGAGCATAGTATACTATTTACTAACCCAATCTAGGACACATACTCTCACTATCTGGATTCTACCTTACTGAAAACTCATGCTCTATTGGGTGTTCTAATTACTCAAGTGCCTTGACCTTATACTATTCTCATATTAAGGAGCTTGTCTAACTAAATATTGGACCTATATTTGTTTACTTTTCTATGCTCAGTCTGTTCATCTAATATTAATAAAGCGAGGGTGTTTCTTCTATAACTAGTTTCTTAACTTTTCCTCACTTCCCTTATTACTGTACTCTACAATTTAAGGGGGCTATCTTGGGGAATTTGCTAATTGTAACATCCGATTCTCTGAAAATGAAAGAAAATGCAGGAAACGTAATGTACGATTTCTCCATAAACTAACGAAATTCACTGGATACAAAAGAAAGTCCCCTAAAATGAATTAGTTAAGGTCCCAAAAAATTTGGGAAGCATTCTAGACTCCAAAAAATGAGAATCCTAGGCTCAGATGGAAAGAAAAATAGAGCTAGAATGAAGAAACAAAATTTGACAAGAGACTTACGAAATGTAATGGCATTTTCATAATTTTGAGCAAATTTTGGAATTCACACAGGAGGGCTTTTAAATGAAAGTTTTGAGTTCTCTGGGGTTCTCAGAGGTCCTGAGAACCATGGGAAGCCCTAGGACAGTTAAAACCCCTCTGATTGATATTTTCCAACGTCGATATATTTGAACTTTGACGAATTCATTTGAGAAGGTTTTATCTTTGATTTTAGTGATTCCAAAGGCATTTTACTAAATTGGAAACCTAAATTTTATAATGGAAAAGACAATTCTAAAAAAGGAGTTAAAATGAATTAGAAAAGAAAATGCCAAAAATGAAGGGCAAAATAAAAATTTTTGAAAAGTCTTTCTTCCTCCACCTATATATATAGGATGCCCCACTCTCCCACTCATTTAGCTTCATATGTTTCTACCCCAAACCAGAGAAAAAACCCTAGGAGAGTGGCACATAAGAGGAAGAGGAAGAGGAGGAGAAATCAAAGCTAAAAGGTATGGATTTTTGGTAGTTTTTCATGCTCTTTCTTTTCCAAACCTCTTCTCCATTCTCTTTTATTTCCTATAATTATATTGAAGTATATGGATCTATTTTAAGGGAGAAATTAAGGGGAAAATTCGGATTTGAAGAGAGAAGGCCAAAGTAGGGAAGATTCAAGTGAGAAAACAAGGAAAAACAAGGTAATTTCTTCTTCCATGTTTGCTACCCCTTGTTCTTTTTCTCCCTATGGTTCGCCCCACTCAAGAAGCCATAGGAGGGCTTGGATTTTTGGCAGAATCAAGAGTGAATCTTAGGAAAAAGAGTGTGGAGAATAAGAATATACAAAGGGAATTCATAAATACTTATGGAAATTCAAGATAGAAATTCTAAGGTTTCATGTGCTCCTTGCAAAATCTGAATTGATACCTTAATTTTTATGCTTAAATGAAAGTTTAAATGAGCTCCTAAGATCCCTAGAAGTCTCCCCATGTGCTTCCTCCATCAAGAAAACAAAGCAAAGTCCATGAAGGTCAAATTCCTTCATTGTCTTGGCCTAAGAGGGTTGGTTACCTAGGGAGAGTTTTAAATTTTTCTAAGCCCATTTTTGAATCATATATGATGAGTGAAAATGAGGGGAAGCCTTGGAAAAAATTTAAGAAGCCTAAAGAATGGATTGGTGCCTCATGTTCCATAATATGACTTAAAGAAGCAACATGTAGTTAGGCTCTTTGTTTTAATTGTGTGATGACTCCAAGAGGCTTAAAAGAAGTCAAGAATCATATATGAAAGGAAAGAATGGAGCTTAAAATTCATTTGAGGGGTGTTGCTTCATTAGATGCATTTTTGGAACCATAAAGGGATTTATAGATCAAGTTATTTAAGGAAGATGTGTGGCCTTAGAATTAATTCCATGAACCTAATCGGCTTCCATAAATTGTGTTTAGGCCAAGAGAAACTAATCCCACACCTTTGTGTGTGTGAGGCCAAGGAAGGGAGCATTGATTCAAGGAGAAAAGTATGTGGTTGCATCCAAGGTAGCTCATTCCTCCTTCTCTCATGCATGAATGTATGCTTGGCTTGTTTTTGAATGTGTGTGTGTGTGTTTTAAGTCAAAAAATATATTCTAGCATGATTTCATATGCCATGGTACCATGATGATGCATTATGTTTCTAAATGATGTTTATGATGCTTGCTTTGGTTTGCTTGAGTGTGGTGAAGGCAAGAACTTTTAGCCATGGTAAGGATGAATCAAGAACCCTTAAGATTGGTTAAGACAAAGTAAAGAGTCTCCCAAAAGTGAGGTTGACTCCCAAGAGTAAAGTTGAGTCAAAAAACTCTTAAAGAAGGTTAAGTCAAAAACCTCTTAAAGAATAAGTGAGGCAAGTCCAAAATCCACAAGTCAATGGGTGAGGCTAATCCACTTACTTGACAAACCTTTGTATGTTATATATGACTTGCTCAAATGTTGAAAATATTTCTTGACTGATTGCACATGTAAATATACCCATACATGCATTTGTAAGATTAGTTTTATATCTTTTATGTGTGATTGAAAGGGAGATGAGCTATTGGGATTCTTTGAATCTCATTCCCCCCTTTCCAATGTTCCAATATGCTAGGTGGACCAAGAGAACAAGGAAATGGGAGCCAACCACTTGAGAGATGAAATTATGACATCAAAATGTATAGAATTTGTTTCTTTAAAGCCATATGAATGGAAAATGTTGTATTCAATGGTTGTATATGTCCCATGATGTTATGAACATATATAATTATGTTAATGTATCATGTACAAATGAAGTCTAAGGTTGTATGTATGGAAATGTGCATTTTGGACATGTAATGGCAAACTTGCATCATGGAAATGTATGTATAAATGGAAGTGGAATGACCAAATTGAGATGCATGGGGCTTGGGACCATTTGGTCAGTCCATACAAGTCACATTCATGCTTTTAAACTTGCTCAAGAGATGCCAAACATCAAGGGAAGCCATTTGGACATATTTGATATCTAATATGGAGCAAAAACTTATACTACTTTTTGTACAAATAAACTCTTCTTAGTCTGAGATTTGGCATGCATTTAGAGCTTATTGAGAGCTTTTTAAGAGCTAAAGAGCATAATTTTTAGAGGTCTATGGAATATTTGATGAATTTGCAAAGTTGGAAAATTTTCTAATTTTGGTTTAGGGTACTGTTCACTCAGGTCCAAAATTGAATTATGTCACTCAGGGGACAAATTATGTCCAATTGCCACAAAATTTTATAGGAGAAACTAGACACTCCTAATGGCTTGTGCCAACTGGAAGCACCCCGTTTGGATGTCTAGAGAGGGAGATATGAATTTTTTAAGTTTCTATCAAGTATTAGGCATCCAGATTGACCTAGGTTAATATTTTATTATTTTTTGAGTTCTGAATGTGCCTACACTGGTTTGAAGTTATTTTTTTCCTCTAGCTAACATCTGTAACTTTCCAGATTGGTATCATTGGCATGGATTGGAGTTTTATGGAATTAATTGAACATTTTTGAAGTTCATTGTAAAAACCTATATCAGTACCAATAGCTAGTCAGACCTCTATACATTTTTAAATGTGAAACTCCTTCTATGTTTTGTTTCATAGCCTAGAAATATTTTTAGTATATAGTAGACATCTGTAGCTTTCTATAATTGTAAAGAATTCATGATTTCAATTTTTCTATAATTAGTTATAATTTTCTAAAATTTATGATAGAAAAGGGAAAATTCTAGCCGATGTAGCTACCATGGATTTTATGTATTCCCTTGCCTTACACAAGTTGTAGGCCACTTTTGGTGATGGATTTGAGTTGTATCTATGTAATTAAATATGAGGATGTGATACATGAGTCCATATGACTTACAGGTGTAACATCCAATTTTTTGAAAACGTGAGAAACGTAACATATAGTTTCTCCGTAAACGAATAAAACTCACCAGATACAAAAGGAAGTCTCTTGAAATAACTTAGTTAAGGTCCCAGAATACTTGGAAAGCATTCTAGACTCCTAAAAATGAGAATCCTAGGCTCAGATGGAAAGAAAAATAGAGTTAGAAAGAAGAAACAATTTTTTACGAAAAACTTACAAAATGTAATGGCGTTTTCATAATTTTGAGCAAATTTTGGAATTCACATAAGAGGGCTTTTTAAATGAAAGTTTTGAGTTCTCCAAGGTTTCCAGAGGCCCTGAAAATCACGGGAAGGCCCGGGGCAGCTAAAGCCCCTTTGGTGGACATTTCCCAACGTCGATACACTTGAACTTTGACGGATTTGTTTATGAAGGTTTTAGCTCCAATTTGAGTGATTCCAAAGGCATTTTACTAAATTGGGAACCTAAATTTCATAATGGAAAAGATGGTTCTAAAAAAGGAGCTAGAATGAGTTAGAAACAAAAATGGCAAAAACGAAGGGTAAAATTGAAATTTTTAAGAAAGTGGAAGCTTTTTAAACACACTTTAAGTTTTATATATCTTCTCCCCTTCATTTACACGACCCATTCTACCCAAAAACTAGAGAAAACACTAGCTCTCTTAGGCGCACCATGGAGGAGAAGAAAGGAAGAGAAAAATCAAGGAAAAAAGTAAGGAATTTCATGGATTTTCATGCTCCTTCTTCTTCCAAACTTGTTCCTCTCCTCTTGAGCTTTCTTCCTATGATTATAATGAAGGCTATAAATCTATTTTAAGGGAGAAATTAGGGGGAAAATTCGAATTTGAAGAGAGGAGCTCAAAGAAGACAAGATTCAAGTGAGAAAAAGCAAGAAAACAAGGTAATTTCTTCTTCCATGGTTGCTAACCCCTTGCTCCCTTTCTCCACCATTTCACCCCACTTGAGAAGACCTAAGAGAATTTGATTTTTAGGTAGAACTAAGGGTGATTGTTAGGAAAAAGGGTGTGGAGATTAAGAATATGCAAAGAGAATTAACAAATAACCATGGAAATTCAAGATGCAAAGTCTAAGGTTTCATACGTTCCTTACAAAATCTGATTTGATACCTTGATTCCTATGTCTAAATGAGATTTTAAATGAGCTTCTAAGGTCCCTAGAAGTCTCCCCATGTGCTTCCTCCATCAAGAAAACAAAGCAAAGTTTAAGGAGATCATCAAGCTTCCTAGTCTTGGCCAAAAGGAGATTGTGTACCTAGGGATAATTTTAATTTGTTCCAAGCCCATTTTTGAGTCATATATGATGAGTGAAGATGAGGGAAAGCCTTGAAAAAAATTTAGAAACCATAAAAAGTGAGTTGATACTTTATGTTCCATAATATGACCTAAAGAAGCTACATGTAGTTAAGCTCTTTATTTTAATTATGTGATGACTCCAAGAGGCTTAAAAGGAGTCAAGAATCATATTTGAAAGAAAAGAATGGAGTCTAGAATTTATTTGAGGGGTGTTGCTTCATTAGGTACATTTATGGAACCATAATGAGGTTTATAGGTCAAGGTAGTATCTAAGCAAATTGTATAGCCTTAGAATTGAATTCATAAACCTAATTGGCTTCCATAAATTGTGTCTAGGCCAAAAAGGAATGATCTCCACCTTCTTGGGTGTGTGAGGTCAAGGGAGAGGATTCAAGGCTTACGAAAAAAGTGTACAAATGTTAGCAAGGTAGCTCTCTCCACCTTCTCTCATGTATGATTGCTTGCTTTACTTGTCTTTGAATGTGTGTATATGTATTTCAAGCCATGAAAAATGTTCTAACATGAGCTCTTACTCTATGGCACCATGATAAAGATTATTTTTTCCAAATGATGTTTATGATGTTTGCTTTAGTTTTCTTGAGTGTGGTGAGGCCAAGACCCCTTAGCCATGGTGAGGATGAGCAAAGAACCCTTAAAATTAGTTAAAATAAAGTAAAGAGTCTCCCAAGAGTGAGGTTGACGCCCAAGAGCATGGTTGAGTCTAAAAACCTCTTAAAGAATGGGTGAGGCAAGTCTAAATCCACAAGTAAATAGGTGAGACCAACTCACTTGCTTGGCAAACCTATGTATGCTATGTATGACGTTTTTAAGTGCTAAGGATGCTTCTTAAATGATTCCATATGTCCATATGCCATACATACATTTATGAGACTTGTTTTGCATGCTTTATGTATGATTGAATGGGAGATGAGCTATTGGGATTCTTTAAATCTTATCCCCTCCTCTCCAATGTTTTAATATGCTAGGTGGACCAAGAGAGTAAGGTAATGGAAGCCAACCACCTTGAAGATGAGAGCATGATATCAAAGTGTCTTGAAATTGCTACTTTATGGCCTTATGGATAACAATTGATAAAATCCCTAGATGTATATGATCTATGATGTTATGAGCATGTATAATTATGTTAATGTATTGTGTATAAATGAGAACTAGGGTTATATGTATGGAAATACTCCTTTTGGTCATGTAATGACAATTTTGCATTATGGAATTTCATGTATGAATGGAAGTGGTATAGCCAAAATGAAATGTATAAGGTTTGGGATCACTTGAGTAGCTCACACAAGTCATAATCATGCTTTTAGACTTACCCAAGAGGTACCAAAGCCTAGTGAAAGCCATTTGAACATTTTGGTATCCTATATAGAGCCAAAATTGACCATAATGGAACCCTATATCACGTTTTATCCAAATGAACTCTTCTTGATCTAAGATTTGGCATGTAAATAGAGCTTGTTGAGAGTTTTTTTGGAAGTTAAAGAATAGAATTATCAAAGGTCTAGAGAATATTTGATGAATTTTCAAAGTTAGGAAATTTTTTGGTTTTGGTCATGTCACTGTTCATACTGGTCTGAAATAAAATTTGTCACACAGGGCTCAAAATAATGTCTAATTGTCACAAAATTTTATACAAAAAACTAGACATTCCTAGTGACTTGTGTGAACTAGAAGCACCTCATTTGGATGTCTACAAAGGAAGATATAAATCTTCAAAGAATCTATCTACTATCAAGAACTCCCAGCTGACCTTAGTTACTGTTTGATTAGTTTCAAGGTCTAAGCATACCTGAACTAGTCTAGAGTTATTTTTTCCATCTAGTTAACATCCACAGATTTCTAGGTTGGTATTATTTGCATGGATTGGATTTTTTGGAATTAATTGAATATTTTTGAAATTTGCTACACAATTCTATGACAACACCAATGAACAGCCTGACCTTTGGACCTTTATGAATGTCAAATGCCTTCTGTGATGGATGTTATGGTCTAGACATATTTTATCAAGAAGTATACATGTGTAGCTTTCCATAATGGCCAAGAAATGTGTGATTTAATTTTTTATAGAATTAGTTATGATTTTTCAAATTTTGTGACAGAAATGTGAAAATCTGGCCAAAAATATATGTATGTATTTCATGCTTCCCTTTGAGTTCCACGAGATGTAGGCTACTTTTAATGATTCAAATGAGTTGTATTCATGTAATTAAATATGAGAATGTGATGTATGAGCTCACATGATCCACATGACACTGAATGAAATTTTTATACGTGACGTAACACTAAGAAATGCATTATTTATTGCTATGTTTCCTTGCCTCTTTGTGAGTTGTTTGATATGAGGCATAGAGATAGATATGAAATGAGCTAGAAATATATGGTATTACAATAGGACTATGAAGAAAAATTTATGCTTAGCGTAACGCAAATTTACTCACTTTTTTAATGCCATTTCTTGCCTTTTTATGAAATGCATGGCAAAGGGGCATGAGAATAGCATAAGACAAGCTTGAAATCTATGGTGTTACACTAACCACTACTGAGTGGCTTCCCCGACTGAGGATGTCTTATCTTCCCTTTCTCAATCTAGGAAGAACCTTTCACTGAGCCTTTTAATCAATTTAATTTCTCTTTTACCCTTTGTTTCTCTTTTTATATATCTCATTTGGACGATGCTACTGGTTACTGTTCTTATGCTTTAGCTTATACTTAGCCTAGCTACTTATCTCATTAGACCTGTAGCTTACCATAAGCCCCATTAACTCATATAGGCTTACAATAACTTGATACATTTTAAACTATTCTTATTCTCTTCTGACTTTGTCACTGGGCTAATCATACTCATATTTAGGTGTTACCTACGAGGTACACACCTTTCTAGGGTGCTCACTATATTCCTCACTACTAGTAGCCTTACCTTATGTAAATTTCAAGGCACATCAAACATCTCGTCAATAGGGTCCAGGATCTTGTCAATAAGATCTCATATATTGTCATGCAAAATTCAAGACCATATCAACAAGGTCTTCCTGATAGTGTTTACATGGTCTTAAACTTCATCCTCTTAGCCCATCATTTAGAATTTCATAGGGTGGCATCCTAGGTTGTAGTCAACGCCTTACAGGCGGGTTTCAACAACCTTATTATTCTTGTGTTTGACATTCCTAACATTGAGTTTCTTCTTAATCTCAACTACTAGGCCCACTGATCACTTGTTACTTACTGATCTTCCGTGACCATTTACTCCTTTTTTCTTAACTCATACTAGGGGTTCCCGCTCTCTGTGCGTTAATTGACCCCATATAGCTCATTTCTCAGGTTGGCTTGAATATGACCAACAAGGGCCACTTATACAATAATATACTCCACTATAACTAAAAGTTTTGTCTTTAGCTATGAAACTTGAGTCCTACTGTGTCTGTACGTAGCCCAATCCTCAAAGCCAGAGGATTTTACCTCTTGCTTCATTCATGCATAACTAGCTGTCACTTCTAGGCTGTCGGGGCTCTATGGAGTGTAGCCTGTAACTTAACTTCTGGCTTGAGGAAATAACCTTTCAGGTTCTAAAATTTACCTAGACATTTTGGGTGCTATGGCTAGGGGGTAACTCTTGTCTCATTTCCCCTCTGAACTATTCCTGTGCAGTCGCAATCTTATCTCACATTGCACTACATCACTACTGGTCTCTGCATTAAGCAAGACATCTTGGAATGGTCAGAGTATGACCACCAGGAGAATTAGGCCTTACATACTCTTTCTGGCAAGCCTCTTCGTATCAATTAGCTCATTTCTCATTGTCCATACCTAGGGCTTGCTATTGATCTTGGTGAGCTATTATATTGCATAAAGCTCTAGCCGTCGGATCACTTAGCACTGCTGAAGCTATTCTAGAGGCCAACCTTTCTTGATATTCACTATCTACTCCAAGGACCATTCTACAACTTACTTATCATAAACATACCCATGAACTATCTTCATACACACCCAAGATGCCTCAAACAAGTCCTCACAAGCCTTATAGCTACATCTTCAAGCTAAATCCAATCCTAAAAGGTCTAGAACTTTACTCTAATACCAATAAAATGTAACACCATATTTACTAAGCTCATCTTACCTCATTTCTAAGTTCCCTTCCTTGGATCATAAAAGTTTGCCAAGGAAAATCCTTAAAAATATTCATTAAATTGCATTACGTCATGGGTAAAATTTTTATTCAGTGTCTTGTGGGCCATATGGACTCATTCATTTGACTCTCATATTTAAAGACATAAATAAAACTCAAAACCATCTCAAGAAGTGGCCTAGAACTTGTACAAATGGATGGAATACATAAAAACACTAGGTGCAGCCTCGACCATAATTTTCATCTTACTGTCATAAATTTTGAAAAATCATAACTAATTCTAGAAAAATTGAAAGCACACATACTTTACCATTATGGAAAGCTAAAGATGTATGTTTTATTCTAAAAATAAATTCAGGCTACAAAAGTGATTACTAGCCACTGAAAATTGATAGAATAATATCAAAGGTCAACTATCATTACTTGTACTGTCCTCAAACTTTAAAAATTCATATTTCCTTGCTCAGAGGTCCACTTGGGGTGATCTCTATGGCCACATAAATCTTATCATGTCTAGATTATGTTTGTAATATTTCATGAATATCGGACATCATTTGGCCCTTGAATGATGCAGCCCAAGTTTCTAACCATATGAACAGTGTCTGCATCAGTTCAACAAAAAAATGCCAATTTTGGAAATTCATAATTAATTCCATAGAGCTCCAAATAATCTTGATCTTTGGCTTCTCAACAAGATCTAGATAAGATCTATATGTGTGCCAAATTTTATAGGCAAATTCATTATTTGGTCAGATCTTGATATTGGGTTGTAAAATAGTCACTTTTAAGTCTTACAAAGGGTCCAAATAGTCCAATTTGAGCTCCAAGGCAACCATGACCACTTGAGAACGTGGGAATGCACCAAAATGACATTTTAAACTTATCTCAAAGGTGCACAACCAAGATTTCTTAAACTCACTTATCCACCCCATGATATACACAAGAATGCATATGTCTAGTCTTGCTATTCCATACCCAAATCATGCTATATCATGCATATGGCATTAATTCTCATTCATACATATATATATGAGTAATTACACATGCTCAAATGGTTATACAATACTTCTATCATAATATTACATCACTTGCCATTCATATGGCAATAACAGAGATAAAAATAAACAATTCTAGACACTTTGATGTCAATCTCTTATCTTTCAACTTGGTGGCTTCCATTATCTTGTTCATTTGCTCCACCTAGCATGTTAAGACATTGGAGAGGAGGGAATAAGATTCAAAGAATTCCAATAGCTCATCTCCCTTTCAATCGTACATAAAGAATGCAAAATAAGTCTTAAAAATGCATGCATGAGCATTATGAAGTGCATGATCATTCAAGAAGTATTCTTGGCACTTGAACAAGTCATACAAAGCATACATAGGCTTGCCAAGTAAGTGGATTAGCCTCACCCATTCTCTTATGAATTTTAGACTTGCCTCACCCATTTTTTCTAAGAGGTTTTAACTTAATCTCACTTTTAGGAGACTCTTTGCTTTGTCTCATCCAACTTTAAGGGTTCTTGGTTTATCCTCACCATGGCTAAGGGTTCTTGGCTTCACCACACTTAAGCAAACCCAAGCACATATACTAGCCATCATTTGAAGACATAATGCAACATCATGGTGTCATAATACATATGCACCTACTAGAACACTTTTCATAGCTTAAAATACACATACACACATTCAAAAATAAGTTAAGCACATATTCATGCATGAGAGAAGGAGGAGTGAGCTACTTTTGTTGCAACCACACACTTTTCCTCTTGAAAATGCTCTCCCTTCCTCGGCCTCACACACACAAAGGTGTGGGATTGGTTTCTCTTGATCTAAACACAATATATGGAAGCCAATTAGGTTCCTATAATCATTTCTAAGGCCACAATCCACTTGGAACTCTAGTTTTGTCTTATGGTTTATTTATGGTTCCTAAATATGCCAAATGAAGTAACACCTATCAAATGAATTCTAGGCTCCATTCTTTCCTTTCATTTATAATTCTTAATTCCTTTTAATCCTTTTAGAGTCATTACACAATTAAAACAGAGCCTAACTACATGTTGCTTCCTTATGTCATATTATGGAACCTATGACACCAATTCATTCTCTAGGCCTTCTAAATTTTTTTCAAGGTTTCCTCTCATCTCCATTCATCATATATGACTAAAAAATGGGCTTGAAAAATTTTAAAACTATCCCTAGGTACCCTAACTCTTCTAGGCCTAAACTAGGCTTCTTCTTGGCACACATGGAACTTGCTTTGTTTTCTTGGTGGAAGAAGTATATAGGAAGCCTTCTAGGGATCTTAGAAGTTCATTCAAATACTCATTTAGGCCTAGGAATTATTGTATCAAATCAGATTTTGCAAGGGACACTTGAAACCCTAACTTGGACATCTTGATTTTCCATGGTTCTTTTGTTATGTTTTTTGCATATTCTTATTCTCCTCCCTTAAATTCCTAAGATTCATCCTTGGTTTAGCTAGAAATTCAACTCCCTAAGGTTGGCTATATGTAGGTTGAACCACCCACAAGAGAAGGAAGGAGGAAGATTAAGTGAAGAGATGCCAAAATACCTTGATTTCCTTGGTTCTTCTTGTTTGTTCTTCACCTTACTTGGCTTCCTCACCTCAATTTCAAAATTTTCCCTCTGTTCTGCCCCTCAAAACAGATCTAATAACTTCAATAAAACTATAGAGAAGAAAGGGAAATGGAGAAGAAGAGGTTTGCTAAAGAAAAAGTATGAAAAAAGCCAAGAAAATCCATACCTCTTTCTTGTTTTTCTCCTTCCTTTCTCCTCCTCTTGGTGCACCTTAAACATTAGCTCTCTCCTCTAATTTAGGGTGGAAACAATTCTAATTTAGGGTGAGTTTAAGAGAGACCTTTTAAAAATTTCAATTTTGCCCCATTGTCTTAGCATTTTTGTTTTCGATTTATTTTAGCTCCTTTTTTAGAACCATCTTTTCCATTATGAAAATTTAGGTTCCCAATTTAATAAAATACCTTTGGAATCACTCAAATTGGAGCTAAAACCTTCTCGAATAAATTCGTTAAAGTTTGGGTCAACTGACATTAGAAAACATCCATTAAAGGGGTTTTAACTGTCTCAGGGCTTCTCATGATTTTCAGAGCCTTTGAGAACCTTGGAGAACTTAAAACTTTTTCATTTAAAATGAGCTCCTATAAGAATTTCAAAATTTACTCAAAATTACAAAAATGCCATTGTGTTTCATCAACCTTTCGTTCAAATTCGTTTCTTTATTCTAGCTCCGTTTTTCTTTCCATTTGAGCCAAGGATTATCATTTTTAGGAGTCTAGAATGGTACTTAAATTTTTTAGGACCTTAAATAATTTATTTTGGGGGACTTGCTTTGAACACGCACCTATTTCTATTTTTTAACAAAAATTGGACATTACACATGGTACCATGATGTTCTTGAAATGTGTTTTAGCTTGAATGGGTATGGTAATGCCAAAAGTCCCTTAGCAAGGGTGAGAATAAGCCAAAAGTCCCTAGAATTGGGTGAGACTAAGCCAAAAGTCTTAAGAAGAGTGAAGCTTAGTCAAAAGTCCCTTGAAAATGAGTAAGGCAAATCGAAAAGTCTTAAGGAAAATGGGTGAGGCTTAACCAATGCCCTTGAGAACCTATATATATTATGTAGGAGTTTCTTGAACATGGAAATGCCATGTATATGTTCACTAGTGGCTTGAAAGCCATGCATACATTCTTTGACTTGTAAATGCATCCATTATATATGTTTGAAAGGGTTAAGAGCTATTGAGATTCTTTAAATCTCACTCCTCCCCCTCCATATGATTATTCATGTCTAGGTGAGCCAATAAGTCCAAGGAAAAGAGACCAAATGCCTTGGAGCATGATACTTTGACAAGGAAGTAGCCAAATAGTTGTTTTATAGACATATTGATGTCAAGAGATGTATTCATATGGTGATGTAACCATTTGAACAAGTTTGAATATATATATTTATATATTTGAAGTATGTATGAATCTTGAAGCCAAATGTATGGAAATGTGAGAATTTGCCACTCTTGTGCTAGTATGTGTTTGTGTATGAATGCAAGTAGCATGGTGAGTTTGAGCTCCATGATGATTTAGACCATTTGACATGCTTCCCTAAGTTGTATTTATACTATGGGATGTGCTCAAGTGGCTATGGGATAAGAGGAAGGTCAAATGATGCCTTATGAACCTGCTTTGATCATCAAAAGTGATCAAATCATGAGTTGAACCAAAGTCTAACCAAATGAATTAGTTTTTGCATGAAATTTAGCCTACAACTAGGGCTTATCAAGAGCTTTTTACAAAGCTAAAGATTAATTAATTTAGAGCTCTATAGAATTTATTATGATGTTTCAAAATTGGACAAATTATGCAGAATGGTAATTGTACTATTTATATGGTTAGATTTTATTTCTACATCAATCATGGGACAAATGAAGTCTAATGGCCATGAAAGTTTACAATCATACACTAGACACCATAATTTTTCCATAGCCACTAAGATCACCTCATTTAGAGCTCTGTAGAAAGAGAATTGAATTTTTAAAGTTGGAGGATAGTACTAGTAGTGCAGACAGACCTTTGGTACTGTTCCATTGTTTCTTAGTCCAATTGATGTTCACATGATCTAGACTTATTTTAAGCCATTAGTAGACATCCAAAAATTTCCAAAATGGTATGGTTTTCTTGATTTTGAAATTTTGAGAATTACATATGAATTTTCAAAGTTTATATCAAAAACATGTGATAGCAGACCTAACAGTTGGACCTTTGGTATTGTTCTATGGTTTCTTGCAGTCCATTTGATATTGTCATGGTTTGGAATGATTTGTAATCTTTAGTTGACATCCATGGCTTTCCAAAAAGCTATCATTAGCTTAGTTTTGATTCCTCTAAAATTAGTTATAAATTTCCAAAGTTCATACCAAAAAACTGTCATGGCAAACTCGAGAGTAAACCATTATTTTTCTGATGCATGATGCTAAACCCATGGAGCATGAGATGTTTTATGATGGTTATGACTTTTATGGATGTGTTATGAATAAAAGATGATATTGATGGGTTCATATGGGCCATAAACCATGCAAAGCAATTTTTAGGCCTTACGTAACACACATTTAATGTGATTAAATCCATTAGTTTCTTGTAAGGGTTTGGAGCTTTAGCCTTGAAAGGGAATAGAAATGCTAGAGAGAGTAAGGTATTACATTTTTAGTATCAGAGCAAAGTTCTAGGCCTTCTAGGATTGTGTATGGCTTGTGAAAGTAATGTTACAAGTATGTGTAGGCTTGTACAAGTATGTATGAGCTTGTTCGGGGAATTTTGGGTTTGTCAATGTGGCATATGTCTATGTTTATGTTAAGTAAGATGTAGGATGATCTTGAGTAGGTGGTGAATGATGGGTCGTGTAACACAACCCTTAAAATAAAACTAGGTTGGATTAAACTTTATAGTTAGTGGCATAACCTAGGTTATCTCCCTTGGAAATGGAATTCAATGTTTAATTGGGTTTTCTAGGTAATAAAAGACTCTAAAAATTTCCTAACTAAAGGGGGTTTGATTGACTTAAACTAATTAAAATGAAACCAAATTAAAATTCCCAATTGCCACCTAATTAATGAATTATGGTTCATAATAGGCTTGTGATTAGCTTTGGATTCATCCCTTGGTATTCACTATCCTTATCCTAATCCAATTATGATTAATTCTGGTCTAAGAATCCTTATTCTTGTCCATAACAAGTTATCTTGGGTTACCACTCAAGAATCAAGAGATTAACAAAGTAATGTTGCATTGAAACCTCAATCCTGCATTAAATTGTTAACTCTTGTCATTAGGATCAACAAACACTTCAATTTGACTAATTAATCAATTAATTAGCCTCTGAATTATCACCTTAAGATGTTTAATTAACTAATTAAACTCAAAGGAATCCTCAAATCAAACAATTAGGCACATAATCTCACTCATGCATTTCATCAAACACTTTGATGGCATACATTAGAAATTAGATAATAATGAAAAATCCAGCACTAAATTAATTAAATAATCAGTCAAACAATATCCTAATTAGTGTCTAACCAGCTACTAATTACAATTACACAAATTCTCAATCAAATATAACTTAACCAAGCTTATACAAGAAAAAGAAAAAGTGTAGGAAAGTAGAAATTCTTAGCCAAAATTCCTTTGATCTCTCCATGGATTCAAGCTTCTCCAAGGTTCTCCTCCTAGCCAGCTATAAGATGGAGAGTTAATGCTTCATGTAAGTGGAAGAATGGAAGATGGAATGGTTTTGCATGGAGTGGATGGATGCTAGATGGGTTGAATGGAATGATGATGGATGAATTTTTGACATCTCTCGATGGAATGTGTGTATAACATGAATGCCTCCTCCTTGATGCTGCCACGAGTGCAATTTTATTATTCAGCCTCACGTGTTTCATTTATTTTTCATGTGCCTAGCCTCTCTTAATGAATGGATGAGATTTCCTTCAATAGCGTTCTGCTCGTGGCCTCTTTGCTCACTCAGCTTATAGTTATTCCCACGTCAGGCCAAACTTTCCTTTTAATGAATCATGAGCTTGCATGTGTATATGAGTGTAGGCCCCATTGTAAATGGATGATGCATTAGAATATAATATAAAAATTGTCCAGGCTTCTTGCTTTCTTGCAATCCAGAATGTGGCTTATTCTTCATACATTCTGTAGCTCTTCTCATGTCGTTCACGTTATAGGCTCTCCCATGTCTACTTTTGTGTGTGCATGACATTAAGAGCTATGCTTGTTCCTTCTTCCTAGTAACCATACGTGTTATTTTCTTTATTTTTGCTTCTCTTCCCCATGTTAACCTAGACATGATGCAACATGGAGCCATGTGTGAAATCCATGCCTTGTAACATTCTTTCTTAGCTCGTGTTGCTTCCTCTTGATGTTCTCTAAACTCGTGGCTTCTTTTTCTTGCAACTTCTCCTTCCCATTCACATTAAAACCTTGCTAACCCATGCCTGTAGTTGATTGTTCATTCTACTCTTGTGTGTTTTCTTCAGATGAAGTGTGGGGAATGGAGTGTGTAGTGTGGATGGGTCTCTCGATGGATTAACATGCTGCCTAACTCGAGAGTGCTTTATGCATGGTTCTATGGCTTCTTTGTACTGTTCTTCTCCTCGTGGAATTCATCCTTTAATCCACTTTAAATAGCAGTTTCAAACTCATAACTTTCCTCTGCCTTAGCCATTTCTTCCTCATGAGCTTCTTCCTCTCTTCATAAACCATTTTTTGCCCGTAGCTTCTTCATGTTTTCTTCCAGCCAATCTCCACGTGCTATTTATGTTTACTTCAGCTTGAACTTCTCATGCGTTCTAGACCTTCTTCCCCTCAATGCTACCTCTGTTCTGCTCCTTCTCCATGTGCAGCTTCTCTCTTCTTCCATTACAATGTAAAACCTAAGCCTCACATGTGTTGTGTTCTCTTCATGCAAGGCCCAACCTATAGCTGTTTCTTCTTCAACTCAGCTCATCCTTCTTCCTCTCAAGCCTTCTTGCTTCATGAACCTTCCTTTACGTGTTGTTTTTCATCTTTTCTTTCTACGCAAGCTCGAGTCTGCTACTGTATGAGTGGATGGCTTTTGTGTTATCCTTTGCATGTTGTTTTTCCTCTTTTCTTTCCACGCAAGCTCGAGTCTGCTACTGTATGAGTGGGTGGCTTTTGTGTTATTACGTGAGCTGTTGCATGAAACTCATGGCCTTTACACACCTTCCACTTCAGCTCCTTCATTGTGTAATCACATTCTCCTTAGCTTCCTTTCATGCAGCTTCATTAGTAAATCACGTTGACCAACTTGCATATGTAAATCCTTTTCCACATAGAACTAGTGCATGCTCATGTGCATCTTCATATACCTTCTTTTCATTCATTTCTCTTTTCCATGTATGAGTATGTTTGCTACAAGTGGAGCCACATGTGGAAGTCCATCCCATGTATAAAACTAAGAAAGCCCAATGATCTGCACACCAAGAATGGAAAGAAAAATTAAGTAGGAAAAACTACAAAATTATCTATAGAAATTTATGCATTAAAAATCCAAGATTTTGTGAATTATTTTCTAAAGTGCAAAGAATGGCTACTAAAATCAAATTCCAATTAATCAAACCTCTAAAGCCATATTCCATCATCAAAATGCCTAAGCTAAGGAGAATAAAATATATAAAAATCATGCTTATCAAATTCCGCCACACTTAAACCTTTGCACTCCTGGGTAAAGCTCAAAATCTAAAGAAAGAAGAAAGTAAAAATCACAAGAGAGAGAATGATCACATATCTTCAACACTTTAACAATCCAAACTAACTTCACTTGTATTAAGAAATAAGCTTCATGGCAATTTCATTTGAAAAGAATGAATTGAAAATGCATAGCCTCTCACAGGAATTAGTATTTACTCTCAACTCTCAAGTGTTTAGGCAATGTGTTTCACTCAAACTTCACCTATCCAAACCTCACTACTATAAGCTTGTCAAGCTTCTAAATCTCCACCACCCATGCTAAATGCCATACACAAATTAAGAGGACTTTATTCAGGGTTGTAATGGAGCTAGGGAAAGAAATGAATGGACATACAAGCAAATGGATACCTTGTAACCTCAAAAGCAATCAATGGAGATTTATGATAGGAAAGAATGTGCATCTAGGCCTTATTATACAAGCTCAACTCAAAACATTTCTTTTGATTTTTCTGTTGGCTTTTTCTTTCTTTTTTTTTTCTTTTCAATGCTTCTCATTCATTGTTTTCTTTTTGCTTTTCCATCTCTTCTTTTTTTTAACTTTGTACATTTTCCTCAATTCTTAGCAACAATGGCCTAAATGGATGCAAAGCATACATTCACCTATCCTAGTTAGATGTAATGCTCCTTGAAATTCCTAAGGCATCTTAAAACAAGATGGAAAACATTTTTAATGGCTATAGGCTAACAAGAAAAGAAAATCAAGGTCCAAAATGGTTAAACAATGGATAAAATGCATTTAAAGGTTGGCTATTTGGCTATCTAGCTATAAAAGAAAGGAATGCCTTATCATTTTCATGCATACAAATGCAAATGTAGTCTCAACAAAGAATCAAGACAAGTTCTAGAGTGAAAGCAGTGATAGGTGAATACACACTAGAAATAAACAAATATGGCTCAAATCCTCACCAGCTAATGGCTATCAAATAATTCATTAAAATCAAATTCATTGCTAATTCACTTGAATCAAGACATAAGATTTATTACTTGTCATGTCAAAGTAGATCCAAGCTACAATCATCTCAACTTGCAAATTTTTATAGAAAATCTTTAAAAAAATCACACTATTTCTCAAATTTTCAAAAATTTTCAGTTTTTTTTAACAAAGGAAACAAAGAGAAGATGAAATGGAATGAAATGACTCTCCCCCCACACTTAAATATTGCATTGTCCTTAATGTCAGCACATAATCTAATCAACAAGTAAATAGCAAAATATAAAGAGAGTGGAAAAAAAGTATACAATCGGATGAACTTGAATCGAGGATCTCAATGGTGACTCAGATTTCCTTTGTAGCTGGTTAGCAATCTCTTATTTCCTACAAAATAGAACAAAACAAATAGTAATGCAGAAAAGAAAAAGAAAAACTAAACCCTAAACTACAAAGAACTCTATAAAAGACTAACTAATCATAAGTATTAAAAACTAAAATTAAAATTGTTTTATTCCTTCTTAGTTCAACAAATTTAAGTATCACTACTTTAAAGCATTTTGATTGATCATTCAAGGATGATTCATGGACTTCCTTAACCATTAGTAGTCTTGGAAAGTCATATTCAGCAATTTCAGGAGCAAGAAAAGAAGAAAGTTCAAATTTAAGACATTTAAAACTAAAGAAAGAAAATTTAAAATTAAATTTAAACTTTGAACTCTCTAGAAATCTATCAAAACCAATAAAATCTATTGGACTCTCATCTGTAAGAGTCATTGCATCTACGAAAAAGTTAATTTGCAATTTCTCACGGTCTTTTGAGTGAAAATCCTTCAAGGTGGCAGTTGCTTTATCTCAGTTGGGAAAGTCTGTTGATTGTTGGGAATTAGCTCACCAACTTCAAAAATCTATTCCAAACTCTCAATAAGAGAAACAATATCTTCCCTAACCAAAGAGACATCAATAGGCTCACAAGATTCTAAACAATTATCAATAGCTAATTCTAGTCTCATACTAGTGTCAATAATAGCACAAGCATCAACAAGATTTTCAATATCAGCACTATCACTATGCATACTCTCATCAACACTAGTATGATCAGAAGAATCAATCTCAGTGACAGTTTCAGTGCAAACAAAGGACTCTTTGGATTCAACAGACTTATCAAGCCTCAAAAACTCATTAATCTCAATACACACAAGACATGTATGCATATTATCACATAAGCATTTCAAATTGGAGTCTGAATCATCAACATCAAGCTGCTCAACAATTGCACTATCTATATTCTCATCACATGCTCATTCACTATTTCATCAATCATATTATCACATGTTAGTGAGGAATCATGTTGATCAGTATATGTGAAGAACTTACTAGACTCAATGAAAACATTAATCCAGGAACATCTATCACATATAGTAGATTCAGAACATATACAATCAAGAGATGCATTCAAATTAGTTATGTCACATGGTCCAGATGGTATGTTGTCCCTAAACTCAAAAGATGCGTCATCAACAGACTTATCAACCAATTTCACACTAGGAACAGAATAATCATAGCATTTTAAGTCACCCCCACACTTATCTACTACCATAGACTCAATAGATTCATCAATTAGTTTATACATGAATTCATCACTATGGTCATAGCTAGGAGTAGAAATTCCAAGTGCATCAGTACACAAGGATTCATTAGCATCACAAAAAGAATCAGTTTTTCTCAAAGAGTTACCACAATTAACCAAATCAGGAGATTCAATAATAATCTCCTCGTCAACAACATCATCATGTAATTCATAATCAACAACATCATGTGTAACATCCGATTTTCTGAAAACGAGAGAAAATGTGAGAAATGTAACGTATGGTTTCTCTGTAAACGAACGAAATTCACCGGATACAAAAGGAAGTCCCCTGAAATGAGATAGTTAAGGTCCCAAAAAATTTGGAAAGCATTCTAGACTCCTAAAGATGAGAATCCTGGGCTCAGATGGAAAGAAAAATAGAGCTAGAATGAAGAAACAATTTCTTACAAAAAGCTTACGAAACATAATGGCAATTTCGTAATTTTGAGCAAATTTTGGAATTCACATAGGAGGGCTTTTTAAATGAAATTTTTGAGTTTCCTTGGGTTCTTAGAGGCCCTGAAAACCATGGGAAGGTCTGGGACAGCTAAAGCCCCTCCAGTGGATGTTTTCCAATGTCGGTATACTCAAACTTTGAAGGATTTGTTTAAGAAGGTTTTAGCTCTGATTTGAGTGATTCCAAAGGCATTTTAATAAATTGAGAACCTAAATTTCTTAACGGAAAAGACAGTTATAAAAAAGGAGCTAAAACAAAGGAGAAACAAAAATGCCAAGAATGAAGGGCAAAATGGAAATTTTTGAAAAGTGTAACTTCCTCCCACCTATATATATGATGTGCCCTTCTTCTCCCTTCATTTTGCATGACCTAGTTCTGCCCAAAACTAAAGGAATACCTTAGGGAGAGTGGTGCACAAGAGGAAGGCAAAGAGGAGGAGAAATCAAAGGCTTAAGGTATGGAAATTTAGTGGTTTTTTATGCTCTTTCTCTTCCAAACCTCTTCTTCTTCATTCTCCTTTATTTTCTATGATTATAATGAAGTATATGGATCTGTTTTAAAGGAGAAATTGAGGGAAAAATTCGGATTTGAAGAAAGGAGCTCAAAGAACACAAGATTCAAGTGAGAAAAGGTAAGAAAATAAGGTAAATCTTGCATCCCATGGTAGCTACTCCTCCCCCTTTCTTCTCTATATTTTTCCCCATGTATGTAGATGCTAAAGGGTTGGAATTTTGAGGGGAAACAAGAGTGAATTCCATGAATTTAAGGGAGGAGAGTAAGAATATGCAAAGAAATTCAAGAAAAGGCCATAGAATTTCAAGGTGCAAATCCTAGGGTTTTAAGTGCACCTTGTAAAATCTGATTTTTGTATGATGATTCCTAGGCCTAAATAAGAGTTTAAATGAGCTCTCAAAATCCTTAAGAGGCTCCCCATATGCATCCTCTGTAACATCCTTAAAATTAGGATTTTCTAATTATTTAGTATTTTATGTAATGAATTTATTAAGCTTTAATAAAAAGAATTTGAATGAAATAGCTTTGTATATGAGAAGTATAAGCTGAATAGGACCCATAGGAATTTTTGAGATTTTAGGGGGTCTAGGGGCAAAATTGTCATTTACCACCTAGACAAACTTTGATAATTTTTCTAGAAGGAATGGGAATATTAGGGGAATAAATAACCCCTGAAACTCCTTCAGGGTTTTTTAGCCCTTTAGCTATTTCTATAGTTATTACAACTTCTTTTTCTATCTAGCTCATGGCTACTGATCGGGCTAACTAGATCCCGGATCGGATCCCGCCCGATCATTCGGACGTGGCGTCATTAGACCCGTCTCATCAAACTGAGTTTAACTATGGATCACGAATTTATGAGATTCTTGTCCGATTTTTTGATATTTATGCCTAAAGCCACGAATAGATGGTGAAATTAAAGTTCCTTAAACTTTCAGGCAATTTATACATTTTGCCCCACATATAACTCTTCTTTGCATTTTAGTCCCTGGCTCCTTCATACTTGACTTCAGAGACTCTTTGGGACCTTTTGAAAACATTAAATGGGACCTACATAGGGACAAATAATATTAAAATATAGTAGAGAACTTAGAAAATACAAATTAAATAAGATATTATGGAAAACCTAGGAAAATAGTAGCAATTTTGTAAATCTAACTAGGGAAGAGTTGATGTGGCACCAAGAAGCTGGGAAGGTGCTGATGTGGCACCATGTAGAAAAGAAAGAGATGATGTGGCACCATGTGTGAAGAACAAGTTGGAAGTTGGAAGAGAATTCTGGAAACTGCACGAGCTATGGAGTGATTAGACAGGCTTGTGTCAACAAATCTTAGAAATCTCACACATTATGAAAAAGTTACCGTTGATTTCAACATGACATAGACGCTGACTTAAGCAGCATTAAATGCCATCTTATCTTCACATATTACAAAAAAGTAACTAAAGTAATCCAATGGTTAATATTCGTCCGTAAAACGTGATACAATCTAAACCGTTGATGCAATCTAATGGCTTAGATTTCTTTACCTTTTCAAGATCAAACCACCACCTTTGATCTAAATCTAAAGGCCTACATTTTATCTCTTATTTTAAGGTTAAATCTTGACCATTTAAGTGATCTAAAGGCCAAGATCTCCCACCTTAAAGTTAATTAAATCTTAACCATTCATAACTAGTATATATATGAACCATACATACACTTTCATGCCATTTTCTCATACACAAATACACACCAAAATTTGGCCAAGACAAAGAGAAGGAGAAGGAGAAGGAGCTTGGCCTAAGGAAGAAGAGAAGGGAGAAGGAAGAGAGAAGGAAAAGCCATCGAGGAAATCAAACACCGCGAAGCTAAGGTAACATAGATAGCCTTTCTTGTTCTTAGTTTTTCTTCTATTTTTCTCCAAGAATTCTTCACTTCTCTTTCTCCCTAAATTTCGTACATGGCATGAGGAGATGGGAAATTTTGTTGTTTCCATGAATTTTAGCCAAGAAAAGATGGAGAAAAGATGGAGAAATCATATATATGGCTTATGGATTCATGTGATTCAAGAAAATTCCTAATCTTGACAATTTTTCTACAAATCAAGAAACTTTGTATTTCAAGATGCCATGGGAGAAATTGAAGAGAAAATAAAGGGGAAGTGATGGAAGAAAGCCTAAGGAAGAGGAAGATTAATACAACTTTGATTTTCATGAAGAAATTGGCAAGAAAATCCTAGAATTTTACCTTGAGAAAATTGTAGAATCCATATGAAATCTTTAAAAATTGATTGAGGGCTTTTGTTTATCATCCTTGAATATGTATGTGTGGCTATTTGGTGACATGAAAATGAAGCAAAATCACATGTCTTCTTGAATGTATAGATTCGGCCAACACATGTACATATACCTAAGGAAGAATTTCCTTAAATCTAACTAAATTAGGTTAATCTACATGAAAAATAAGGCCTATGGTGAAATTTTGGTGGATTATGGATCAATGTATAAAAAGTCAAATTTTTGAGGAAAAGTGTTAACCAAGATATTCTTGAATTTTCCCTGATGATATTTGATATGTTTTGCACGATTATTGTGATCTAATATGTTCTATGTGCTGTCTGGATTATGCTAATATTATTTTGTGAATTTTGGAGCCCGTTTGAGATAGTTGAAAGATTATGCAGTAGTATGTCAAGAATAGAATATATGGTAACATGTGTTCTAGAATTGCATTGTTTGCTATGCTGATATATTATCTGATTTCTTGACATAGATAATATGTTTTTTATTGCCTGATTATATGAGCATGGGTTATTTGGTAAAGGATTAGCCAATATATAGGGTGGACAGGGGGTGAGCCCTATGTATGTGCTAGAGTTGACCATTGGGTAGCTGCTATTGTATTGGATGTCTAATCTCAAAGATATTTGAAAATGTTTAAACAACTAATTTACGGACTCCAATACACAGTCATGCTATCGAGATTATTTATGCACAGAGTTGTACAAGGCAGTTCTTTCCCAAATACCTATATGCCTTGATCAAATGATGGCTTGAATAACATATTATTGTGATATTGTATGATTTTCCTTAGGTACTCACTGGGGGACGCCTTAATAAAGGAAGCAGGGGTGAGCCTGCTATGTCATGGCAATGCAAGAAAAGCTAAGCTTGAGCCTGCCAAAGCCAGTGCGACACGGTCTGAGTGTTGGGCCTGGCAGTCTCCAAGGCCTAATGGTCAAGAGAGAATAAATATTGTTTGTGATATCTTCTCTATTCTATGCATGTAGAGATCTCTTGAATATCTTGCAATTGCTGAATATCAATTATGTTGAGACAATTTTTGTGTTCATCTATGTCTTATCTTTAGATGTAATATGCCTATCCACTTTGCTATTTCATATTCACGTTAGATATTGCTAACAGGTATATCTCTCTGCTTATATTGTTCGGTAAATTAACTATCTTATATGCATCATATCATGTGATGACGTTGTTCGTGTTGTACTGGTATATTTTGTGTCCCTAGGAGAGCTGGAGTCCTACACACTCCCAGTGGGTGGAGTTGACCCTCCTGCTCCTCTATTTGAATGAACCGAGGCCCAATTACTGATACTAACCCTTTTGTTATCTAGGGGACTTTCTTCTTGAATGGTTATAGGATAGATTCCCTTTTGATGTGATGTAACTTGTATGACCCCATTCCTTTGTGAGGGAACTCTTGAACTAATTTGTATAAGTTATAGTGTATTTTTTGTTATTATTGTAGTCCACTACGCCATTAATTAGATTTTATTTTGAAGAAATAATTGAAATAGAAAAAGTGATTAAACTCAAATAAGGAATTCTTCACAAATATATATAAATAAAGAAGGGTATTAGAAGAGGTGTTACATCCTCCATTGAGAAAACAAGGCAAGCTCCAAAAAGCCCCATTTCTTCCATAGCCTCAGCCTAAAGGGGTTTGTGTAGTTAGGGAGAGTTTTAAATTTTTCTAAACCCATTTTTGAGTCATATATGATGAATGAATATGAAGGGAAGCCTTAGGAGAAATTTAGAAACCATAGAAAGTGAGTTAATGTTTTATGTTCCATAATGAGACCTAAAGAAGCAACATGTAGTTAGGCTCTTGGTTTTGATTGTGTGATGACTCCAAGAGGCTTAAAAGGAGTCAAGAATCATATTTGAAAGGAAAGAATGGAGCCTAGAATTTAATTAAGGGGTGTTGCTTCATTAGGTACAATTATGGAACCATAATGAGGTTATAAGCTAACCTAGTGTCTAAGAAAATTGTATGACTTTAGAATTGAGTTCATGAACCTAATTGGCTTTCATAAATTGTGTTTAAACTAAGAGAAAACTTCCCCACACTGTTGTGTATGTGTGGCCAAAAAGGAGAGCTTGGATTCAAAGGAAAAAGTGTGTAATTGTGTATAAGGTAGCTCTCTCCACCTTCTCTCATGCATGGATGTGTGCTTAGCTTGTCTTGAATGTATGTATGTGTATTTTTAAGCCATGAAAAGTGTTCTAGCATGACTTTAATTCCATGGTACCATGATGTTACAATATGCTCTTATATGATGTTTTTTATGTGTGCTAGGTTTGCATGAGTGTGGTAAGGCCAAGAACCCTTAGCCATGGTGACGATGAGCCAAGAATCTTTGAGTTTGGTGAGACAAAGCAAAGAGTCTTCCAAAAGCAAGATGGGCTCCCAAGAGTATGGTTGAGTCCAAGAATCTCTTAAAGAATGGATGAGGCAAGTCCAACATCCACAAGAAATTGGGTGAAGCCAATCCACTTGCTTGGCAAGTCTTTGTATGCTATGTATGACTTTCTCAAATGATGAAAATGTCTCTTGAATGTTTACACATGTCAACATGACCATACATGCATTTATAAGATTTGTTTGCATCCATTATGTATGATTGAATGGGAGATGAGCTATTAGGATTCTTTGAATCTCATTCCCTCCTCTCCAATGTCATAATATGCTAGGTGAACTAAGAGGACAAGGTAATGGAAGCCAATCTCCTTGAAGATGAGAGAATGACATGAAAATGCTTGAGTTTTACTACTTTAAGGCCATATAAATGGCAAAAGATGTAACTAATGGATGTATATGTATTATGATATAATGAACACATGTAATTATGATAATATGTTATGTAGGAATGAGAGAATATGTTATGTAGCCATTAGAATGTGATTTGAATATATGATGGCAAATTAACTTCATGAATGGCATTATGAAATTATGCATATGTGTGGGTAAGATGGCCAAAATGAGATGCATGGAGTTTGAAACCATTTGGGTAGCTTACACAAGTCCTAATTATGCTTTTAGACTTGCCTAAGAGGTGCCAAATCCCAAGGAAAGCCATTTGGACATTTTGGTACCCATATGGAGCTAAAATCGACCAATTTAGAACCTTATGTTACTTTTTACCCAAATGAGCTCTTCTTGATTTGATATTTGGCATGCATATAGAGCTTTTTGAGAGATTTTTGGGAAGCTAAAGAACATAATTTTTGGAGGTCTATGGAATATTTGATGAATTTTCAAAGTTGAAAAATTTTCTGGTTTTAGTCATGTCACTGTTCATACTAGTCCGAAAATGAAATCTGTCACACAGGCTTCAAATGATATCCAATTGTCACAAAATTTTATACAGAGAAACTAAAGATTCACAATGACTTGTGTCAACTAGAAGCACCTTATTTGGATGTCTAGAGAGGGAGATATGAATTTTTACAGATTCTATCCAGTATCAAGAATTCTAGCCAACCTCTGTTACTGTTTGATTAGATTTCGAAGTCTGGACGTGCCTGAGCTAGTCTAAAGTTATTTTTCCCCTCTAGCTAACATCCATAGATTTCTAGATTATTATCATTTTCATGGATTGGATTTTTGTGGAATTAATTGGATATTTTCAAAATTTGCTACAGAAATTTGTGATAGCACCAATGGACAGCCTAACCTCTGGACAATTTCACATGTCAAACGTCCTGTGTGTTGGATGTTATGGTCTGGACATATTTTTAGTATGAAGTAGACATCTGTAGCTTCCTAGAATGGGCAAGAATGTGTGATTTGATTTTTTTATAATTAATTATGATTTTTCAAAGTTGTGACAGAAAAGTGGAAAAATCTGACCGAAAATATGTATGTATATTTCATGCTTCCCTTCAAGTTCCTTGAGATGTAGACCATATTTGATGATGAAAATGAGTTGCATTCATGTAATTAAATATGAGAATGTGATGTATGAGCTCACATGGTTCACGTGATACCGAATGGAATTTTTATACGCTACGCAAGGCAAAGAAATGTATTATTTTAATGGACTTTTCTTACTTTCTTCATGGGATGTATCATATGAGCATGCAAATGTGTATGAAATGAATTAGAAATATAAGGTATTACATCAAGTGCATCAGTAGTCACAATGCTATCAAGTATACAAGAATCAGTTCCAACAAATTGCAATATATTAGAAGATGGAAGGATATTACCTAATGAATAAGATTCTTCCTCCTCTATACATTCCCTTCTAATATGCTCTTTAGTCAATTCAGTAGTACTTGAAGTCAGTTGATTCATTTAAATTCCCAAATCCTTCATGATGTTGTCAATCATCTGTTGATTTTGAAGATGCAACCGTTCAGTTTCTTGTTGGAGTTGAAGATTATAGTCATCCATTTGCTGCTTCCTCCTTTCTTCCCAACTTGGTTCCCTTTGGACCTCTTATTGCATGCACCCCTCATGGTAGTTGTAAATATGATACTCTGGCTCTTGCACATTGAAGTTGTGGTATGGCTCATAATGATGGTGGTAATTTGGGTGAACTTCATAGTGATGGTAATAAGGTTGGTAGCATGGTGGTTGGATTTGTTGGTATTGTTAGCTTTGTTGTGCTTGTCTTTGTCGTTCAAGAATGCCACGACATATTGAATTGGCTTCATCCAACTTCTTGAAGATCCTATCATTTGCACAAGGATCATAAATAGCTTGATTAGAATAGTAAGGATCTATTTCAAGTAAATGGTATGAGAAGCACAATTAATTTTAGCATAAAACAAATCACTAACAAACTACTACTAATATTACTTCTAAATTAAGAAAATGAAATTCAAATGAAGCTAAAACTTACCTAACAATGAAAAACACTTCAAAACAGAGATTAATGACACAAAACAAACTCACAAAAAATAAAGAAATTAAATCCAAAAAAATTAAAAAAAAATCCTAAAAAAATTCGAGCAAATACTAAAAAATTAGAAAAAATCCTTAAACGTTGGAATTTGGCCAACAAATGGTGCACCTAATAGATTAGCTATTACTTTTGCTTAAAACACCCAAAAACATTAGAAAAAAAAGTTTGAAAATTTTCTAGGCACTTAAAACAAAAATTCTAACTAGTCTCTTGATTCAAGCAACTGAAATGTCTAAAATCCAAGTCCAAAATAGAACAAAAATAATCCCAAAATAGAGTTAAAATAGAGGTTAAACACTTAGAAATCCTTTTCAAACAATTAAGAATCTAATTCCATGGCAACGACACCAAATTTGACAGGTCGTGTCGCGCAACCCTCAAAATAAAATTAGGTTCAATTAAATTTTATAGTTAGTGGCACAACCTAGGTCATCTCCCTTGGAAATGGAATTCAATGTTATTAGGTTTTCTAAGTGTTAAAAGACTATAAAAATTTCCTAAGTAAGGGGGGTTTGATTGACTTAAACTAATTAAAATGAAATCGAATTAAAATTCCTAATTGCTACCTAATTGATGAATTATGGTTTATAATGGGATTGCGACTAGCTTTGGATTCGTCCCTTGGTATCCACTATCCTTATCCTAATCTAATTATGATTATTTCTGGTCTAAGAGTCCCTATTTATGTCTATAACAAGTTATCTTGGGTTACCACTCAATAATAAAGAGATTAACAAAGTAATGTTGCATTGAAACCTCAATCCTGTATTAAATCATTAACTCTTGTCATTAGGATCAACAAACACTTCAATTTGATTAATTAATCAATTAATTAGCCTCTGAATTATCACCCTAAGATATTTAATTAACCAATTAAACTCAAAGGAATCCTTAAATCAAATAATTAAGCACATAATCTCACTCATGCATTTTATCAAACACCTCGATGGCATACATGAGAAATTAGATAATAATGAAAAATCCAGCAATAAATCAATCAAATAATCAGTCAAACAATATCCTAATTAGTGTCGAACCAGCCATTAATTACAATTACATAAATTCCCAATCAAATACAACTTAACCAAGCTTGAACAAGAAAAAGAAAAAGTGTAGGAAAGTAGAAATTCTTAGCCAAAATTCCTTTGATCTCTCCATGGATTCAAGCTTCTTCAAGGTTATCCTTCTAGCCAGCCACAAGATAGAGAGTTAAAGCTTCATGTAAATGGAAGAATTGAAGATGGAATGGTTCTGCATGGAGTGGATGGATGTTGGATGGGTTGAATGGAATGACGATGGATGAATTTTTGATGTCTCTCGATGGAATGTGTGTATAACGTGAATGCCTCCTCCTTGATGCTACCACAAGTGCAATTTTATCCAGCCTCACGTGTTTCATTTGTTTTTCACATGCCCAGCCTCTCTTAGTGAATGGATGAGATTTCATTCAATAGCGTTTTGCCCATGGCCTTTTTGCTCACTCAGCTTATAATTATTCCCATGTCAGCCTAAACTTTCCTCTTAATGAATAATAAGCTTGCATGTGTATATAAGTGTGGGCCCCATTGTGAATGGATGATACATTAGAATATAATATAAAAATTGTCCAGGCTTCTTGCTTTCTTCTAATTTAGACTGTGGCTTATTCTTCAAACATTTTATAGCTTTTCTCATGTCATTCACGTGTTATAGGCTCTCCCACATCTACTTCTGTGTTTGCATGATGTTAAGAGCTATGCTTGTTCCTTCTTCCTAGCTACCTTATGTGTTATTCTCTCTGTTTCTACTTCTCTTCCCCATGTTAATCCAGACATGGACAAGGTGGAGCCATACATGAAATCCATGCCTTGTAATGTTTTTTCTTAGCTCATGTTGCTTCCTTTTGATGTTCTCCAAACCTGTGGCTTCTTTTTATTGCAACTTCTCCTTCCCATTCCACGTTAAAACCTTGTTAACTCGTGTCCTATAGCTGATTGTTCGTTCTGCTCTTGTATGTTTTCTTCGGATGAGGTGTGGGGAATGAAGTGTGTAGCGTGGATGGGTCTCTTGATAGATTAACGTGCTGCCCAACTCGAGAGTTCTTCATGCATGGTTCTATGGCTTCTTTGTCTTGTTCTTCTCCTCATGGAATTCATCCTTTAATCCACTTTAAACAGCAGTTTCATACTCTTAACTTTCCTCTGCCTCAGTCATATCTTCCTCGTGAGCTTCTTCCTCTCTTCATAAACCATGTTTTGCTTGTAGCTTCTTCGGGTTTTCTTCTAGCCAATCTCCACGTGCTATTTATGTTTACTTTAGCCTGAACTTCTCATGCATTCTGGACCTTCTTCCCTTCAATGTTGTCTCTATTCTGCTCCTTCTCCACGTGTAGCTTCTCTCTTATTCCATTACAATGTAAAACCTAAGCCTTATGTATGTTATGTTCTCTTTATGCAAGGCCCAACCTGTAGTTGCTTCTTCTTCAACTCAGCTCCTCCTTCTTCCTTTCAAGCCTTCTTGCTTCATGCACCTTCCTTTACGTGTTGTTTTTCCTTTTTTCTTTCCACACAAGCTCGAGTCTGCTACTGTATAAGTGGGTGGCTTGTGTGTTATTACGTGGGCTGCTGCATGAAACCCGTGGCCTTTACACACCTTCCACCTTAGCTCCTTCATTGTGTAATCACATTCTCCCTAGCTTCCTTTCATGTAGTTTCATTAGTAAATCACATTGACTAACTTGCATATGTGAATCCTTTGCCACGTAGAACTAGTGCGTGCTCATGTGCATCTTTATATTCCTTCTTTTCATTCATTTCTCTTCTCCATGTATGAGTGTGTATTTGTTACAAGTGGAGCCACATGTGGAAGTCCATCCTATGTTTGAAACTAAGAAAGCCCAATGATCTACACACTAAGAATGGAAAGAAAAATTAAGTAGGAAAAACTACAAATTATCTATAGAAATTTATGCATTAAAAATCCAAGATTTTGTGAATTATTTTCTAAAGTGCAAAGAATGGCTACTAAATCAAATTCCAATGAATTAAACCTCTAAAGCCAGATTTCGTCATCAAAATTCCTAAGTTAAGGAGAATAAAATATATAAAAATCATGCTTATCAATGAATCTTAGGAGTGGTAAGCCTCTAATGTTTTTAGAGTAGAGTTAAGTGATTCCATGGCTAGAGCCCTACAGGTTATGGTAGCTTGTCGAGATCAGTAGCAAGTCATTTGTATGTGCAACAAGCGATTATGAGAGGCATAATCCTCCTCAGTTGCCGTACTCTGACTATTCTGAGATGTTTTTCCTAATGTTGAGACAAGCAACAATTTAGCGCAGTGTGATGTGAAACTACAACTGCATAGGATTAGTTGAGAGGGAAAAATAAGAGAGAGCTACTCCCCTAGGCAAGACACCCAGATGTCTAGATGAATTAGAAAGCCTAAAAAATTATTCCCTTAAACTAGAGGCTAGAGTCTATTGGCAACACTCCACAGAGCCATGATAGCCCAGATATGTCATTTGGCTATGAATGAATAAAGTAAAGAGCAGAACCCTTTAGCCTTGATGGTGGGCTGAATGCTGAGACTATAATGCTCAGACCGTATAGCTAGAGATGAAGTATCAGGCTATGATGGAGTGTATTGCCATATAGAAGGCCTTGTTGGTCATATTCAGGTTAACTTGAGAAATGAACTATTATAGGGTCAATCAGAACATAGCGAATTGAGACTATAACACCCCAAAAATTAATTAAGGTGTTAATTATGGATTAGGTTAATTAGGAATAATTAATATGAAATAATTGGGTAAGTTAAGTAAATGAAAATTTTGGAAAGATAAATTATTAATATGGGTTTAAGATTTAATTGGGAGAGAAATTTCATCTAGGCCTAAATTAATGTAGGAGATCATGATAAGAGGCTAATGGGGGCCCAATAAGCTAGGTGCAGGCCCAATATAATTAAATGTGATAGAGGCCCAAGATCCACCTTGTATAGGCTTTTATAATTGGCCTAATAACCCTTGTGCAGACCCAAAACCTTTGAGCTCTTAAAACTTATTTTGGCCAATGGAATTTCAGCAGCCCAATGCATAAGAGTTGGCCTAACAAGGCTAAAATTTGAAGCCTAAATGGAGTCAGACCTTAGAGCAACCCATGACCCATCTTAGACCCAACTTAAATCCAACTAAAACCCTAAATGCTTCAGCCACTATCCCATTTTTCTGAAACACAAACACACATCTCGAAATTCGGAGGTCCAAAGGAGGCTCTAGGGTTCTTGGCATAAATCCACCGTTTCTCACCTCTAAGCTCAAAATCAGCCAAGGTACTTGTTATATATCTTAATCCTCTTCTTTTCCTCTTTAATTTGGACTGATTAGTTTTTTATTTAGAGCATTTTCACCTACACCCAAAATCTGAAACTTGCTATGTGATGTTTCCATGGTGAAAATTCGTAGGTTGAGGCTAGAGCTGTCATTAGATAGGTATGTACTCTTCTTTTTGAGGTAATTTTGCTGATTTGAGACCCTAATGACTTGATTATAATATGGGTATTAATTTTGTACGAATTTAATTAGGATTTTGGATGAAATATTGAGGTTTCTGGTAGAAGACACTTCAATCCGAATTTGGGACTTGTAGTGATTGGGTAAGTGATCCCTAGGTAGTCATTAACATTTTAAATTCTTTAGGTACTTGTTGCAATTGTTAATGATGAATTAGAGTAGTAATTCTCTGATACTATGGTTATAGGGACATTTTGTACCATTGGTGGCTGTTGCAATTGTCTACAAGTGAGGTAACTGGGTTTATATTAATTCCATGCATATATCTGTTTTAATCTCATATTTTACTGTACATGAATGATTTGAAATGTTGAATGAATTGGTTGGCTATCATTATATTGTGATTGGACCTGTAAGTCCATGGTGGAGTTGTGGTGCGGCTACCACCCATGCATCTGCTTCGATCGGGCACCGGGTTATGATCAAACCCTAGATGCATTGAGCCCTGGTTGTGCTCAATAGGGAGTAGGTGCCATGGACGGGCCTCTCCCAGTGTTAATAGCTTTAACATGTCAAAATATGATTGCTAGTATGGGATAGTAATCATGATAGCCTAATTATTTCATTTATTGATATGACTGGTATTTTTCTGATGCTTATGTGAGATTATGCATGTATGCTAATTAAACTGAATATATGATGGAATTGCTTTGGTTACTGAGATTCGTATCTCACCCTGTTTTATGGTACTAAACATTTTAGGTGAAGGCTCTTCGGGTAAGGATAAGGGCAAGCAAGTGGATGAACATCCATGAGCTGAGGCCTGGTGTGGGGAGCTATACTTGGTTTGAGTAGAATAGAGTAGATGCTAATTTTTGTTAACCTTTGTATAGCATCATCATGTATCTGTATTGCCAAGTATAGGAGTTTGTATTTTGTTAACATAGAATGTAATCATTGAGAAATAGGGTTCATATTAGTTGTTGATAGATGTATGAACTTTGATACTTATCTTAGCTAGTGAATCTATGATATAACTGACTATTTGAGTAATGTAATCCTATGATATATTGATTGTAGACTTAAACTATTGATGCATGAAATAGCCAATGAAAGTATGATTGAATGACCATTGTGAGAAATTTGTAAATCTGTTGATATAAGACCAATGGATGAGTAGGAGAATCCATCTTTAATTGTGGGATGGGTAATGATCTAATGGCTAGGGAATTCAATAGATAAATGCTATTAGAACTTCATAACAAGTGGGAGAGTGGCCCTAGAGAGTCCCTAGATAGAGAGTGGAGAGTATGAGGCAAGGTCTTAAGAGTAGTAGGATTAGAGGGTGTTTGGCCGGGCCCAAAATATTGTTGGCTGTGGCCAATAGTGGCGAAGTTACCCAGGGAGAGCACCAGAGAGCAATTCGACGTAGCGAATGTGGAATTGGCTGCGGCAAAATATGAGAGACTAAATTAGGAGTCGTTCAGAGGGTAATTCACCGTGGTAGAGTGGGGAATTGGCCGCGGTGAAATTTTGTGAAAATGAGCCAGGCATTCCAGAGAGGAATTGGCCGCGGCGAAATGAGGTATTAGCCGCAGCCAATAATGAGAGGTGAGCGAGGGAGGTTCCAGGAGGCTTCTTTGCCGCGGCACCATATAGGTTGGCCGCGGCAATAGTAACAATGCGAAGGGTGAAGCCGAGAGGAATTGGCCGCGGCTAAGGGGAAATTGGCCTTGGTGAATGTCCTAAAACCCTTATATTGACTAGGAAATCTTGGTTTTTCATATGGTAATCTCAAGGAATGATTTAGAAACATTAATAGAAGATAAATGTGAATTGGAAATGATAAGTAATAGAATCAAGGCTCATAAATGAATGTTTGTTTCCCCCTGAGGTACGTAAGTGTTTGTAATTATGTGGTTGATGATTCTAATAATATTAAGGTTCAAATTTCCCCATATTTCCATAATGTAATTAGTCTTAATGCCATGTAACTTTGCTTTATGGTTATTAATCACGTGTTTAACCTTAATTAAAATGATCTACAGTTAGGGTCATCACAGAGACCCCTAGTATGAACAAATTAAAGGAGAAATAAATGACCTATTAACAGACACAGAGAATTGCTAAGTAATAAATAAGTAGCGACTCTAATGCATGAGTCTTGAGTAGTGACTCTAATGCATGAGTCCAAGAGAACAATTGATATGTCTTATGGCTTAGCCTGAGAATGTTTGATATTGAGTAGTAACTAGAGCTAAAATATTTGGCATAGAAGTAGTAAGGTTGTAGAGACCCATCCACAAGGCGTTGACTCCAACCTAGGATGCTAGTGAATAACGGCTAACATCATAAGCTTAAGATATGTAAATCATGTTGAGTTTATATGTAAAGGAAGGACATAACCATAGAAAAGAACAAATGTCATACCCATACCTACTATATGTTATAATTCACTGTTAAAAGACCTTGTACTTATTGTTAGGGAAACCTTGTTATAAGGTCTCAAAATTTACATTGCAGAATACAAGACCTTGTCAACAAGATCCTAGATCTTGGTGATAGGATATTTTCATAGCCTTTAAATTGACATGATTTAACGCTAACAGTATTAAGGAATGTAGTGAGTGTACAAGGAGGGTATACCTTAGGGGTGATACCCTAAAATGAAGATGACTAGTTTGGTGTAGAAATTCAAAAATGATAAATAATTTAGAAAGATAACTATAAGAAGGTTCTCCTTAGTTTAATAAAAAGAAAATAAGATGTAAGGAGATAGAGGGCCACCCAGTTAGTGATCATAAATTTTTCAAAGGATAAACCCTTGATTTGGTCATTACAGAGATATGAGAAAGCAAGGAAAAGTTGAGAAGCTAGCACACATAATGAGATATCCTTGCTTTAATAGTGACTAAATGAAAACCAATAAGATGAGTATAGAAAAAGCAAACGAATAAGGGTTCAATAGTGAACCAGATGAGCTCTCATGATATGAGGCTGATGTAATGTAAAAGCACATATGTTGTAAGAGGACTGAGTGGAGCATAAAGTTACCAGTAATATAGACTTAGGACACTAAGGATGCATGGCCTAAATATGGTTAGTAAAACTTGGAAAGTGTTAGAGTATGCTCTTAGAGATGAATGTAAAAAGAGTACTTAGCTTTAATTAGACTGTAGAAACGAGTTAAAGCAAGCAGCTAGTGCTTCAGTGCTCTAAGGGAAGCTAGAAAAAGTTACAAGTCACCTAAGAAGGTAAGTTCTAGTACTATACAGAGAAGAAGTGTAAGGTCAAGAGTCTTAGAGGAGATAAGCTCTAAAGTTCACATGAAATAAAAATCCTTTATAAAGGAACGGTCTAACTGATAATACAATAAGAGAATAAGAGGAATTAAACCTCCCTCATTGTCATAGCAAGTGAGCCAGTAGAGGTGAATCCAAGAAGAATAAAAATGCTCTTGAGCATAAAGAAGTAGAATAATAGCAAAGGAATAAACAAGTGACAGATGACCCTAGAATATGTGATGACAACAAAACTGAGGACATAATACCTGAGAATAGATGTAGAGATGACATGGATAAGTGCTTGAGTAAGCACTGTTGTCCTTGGTATGGATGTTTGTAAAGCATGATATGATGCCTTAAATTGAGATAATTAGGCAATGTAAATGACTTTAGGATAGAATAGTAAATGATGTAAGAAATTAGCAAAAGGGTTCCCTGTTCCCCGAGTATCATATGACATACAGTGATAAGCCAAAGAAAAAGAAGTTAAGGGATTCCAGTAATATTAGAAGGGTAGGAAAAGTATACAGAAAGGAATCCCCAATAAAGAAAAATGATGAGAAAGAAAACATGTTAATAGTATTAGAATGTTAAGAGTTAGGGAGCACGAGTTCTGTATACATAAAATGAGTCCCTTATGATATAACTACATGAAACGAAAAGGGACTAGTATATGATTTCTATCCTATGAGAGATGTTAGACACACTTGATGTGTAAGATGCCTTGGTGCTAAAAGCGCTTGAAAGAAAAATATAGGCATAGTCAGGAATTGCAGGATATGAGAGAAAAGATAGAATGAATATAGGTAAAGTAAGCAAGCTAGTAAGAGTGAAGAAAGATAGAAAGCCTGAGTGAAAAGGCTTGAAGTGGGAACCTAAGGATCCCATAGGGAGTAGTCAATGAAAGTTAGCATGCTCCCAGGTTACTTCTAAGTATTTTTACGATAGGATTAATAGAGAAGTAAATAATATAGAACCCACTTCACATCAAGAGAGCATAGCCGATATCTGAGTTAACCTTAGAGTATAAGCGATAGTTATTGGACTTAGTGAGCACATGTTTTATTCTCAGATATAGTGATCTTAGACTTGAAAATCTTCTAGAGATAGATTATAGTAGATCTTAGTATAGTGTAGTAGGTTGCAGTAGACTTTAGCCAAGCTCTGAGAGGTCACGGTAGATCCCATAGAGTTACAGAGAGCCTACAATTAGAGTATAGCAGTTCTTTAGGGAGATGATGGCCTGAGATAGCTTTTACAAAATAGTTAATTTCAGAGACTAATACAGTTTCAAGTAGTTTTCAACTCAGAGACTAGAGATCTCCTAAGTCTGGTAGACTATTGCCACTAGAGACATCAGGGCTATACTCAAATAGTTAGACCACTGACTATACATCTTTGATAGATGAGCATAATATGTAGGATGAGGATAGCTAAAAGTAGCTTTCCAAAGTTAGAATTAGATGAACCACTACCCAGTAGATATTAAATCTAACGAAGGGATAGAGAGATCCATATATGCCAAAGCTATGTATGTAGAAAGAGGTTAGGTGCAGCTCTTTATGATGAGGTAAATGGTAGACCACGTCTCCAGTAGTCAAGACCATGAGAAAAGTTAACATCGACAAGTATTCAGCATTAGTCAGTGGTAGTTGCTCTTTCATGCTAGTATGAAAAGTTAAAAAGTCATGCCAGTCAGCTTTTAAGATAAGGGACTAGATAATGCCTACTTTCCAGTGAGTAAAGAGAGTATAGAAAAGTCTCGACCTAAAGAAGTAAGCACTATAGTAAGTAGAGAAACTAGGACCGTTAAGAATAAAAACTCCTTAAAGGAGCTATAATCTCAGTAAGTGACTAGAGTATAAAGCCTATAATAGGAAGAAATATGAATCACGACCATGAGATGAGCTAGTGAGGAAACAAATAAAGTTAAATAGTGGACTAGACACTTAAGTAAGTCATATAAGTAGATAGAAGTCTCTAATGGCTACTAATGAATAGAGAAGGATAATAAGACTTTATAAAAAGCCATTAAGAGATGATAAGGGAGATTTAATATTAAGTAAATTATCTCCAAAGGTATATGCAAGTAAGTCCACTAAAGTAAGAAAGTTAACCCCTATGAATGAGTTACGACTTATCAAATGTGAAATAGTAAGCTCTCCCATTACATAGACTAGAGTTGTCAGAGTATGCCCCAATGATAGAGGTTAATTTCCCTTATGATAAGAGCAAGTCATATACTCAGTAGTAATAGTACAAAGAAAAAGAATTAGATATAGTAAGGTAGTAACGAAAATTCCCTGGCAAAAAGAAACTTAAAAGAGCTTAGTTTCTAAAAGAAGTAAATAGAGACAGGAAGAAGGGAAAGAAAAGAGGTAGTTAACAAGAATATAAGAAAAACAAGAAAAGGTTATACTCTTAAATTTTAAGGACAAAATTTATTTAAGGGGGGAGAAAATGTATCATTTAGTTCCTCCGTAAATATATGAAATGCACTAAATATAAAAGGAAGTCCCCCAGATAAAATGATTTGAGGTTTAATAAAGTTAGAGCAATAATCTAGATCTCAAATAATGAGGATTTAAAACCAGAGGTGTCCTAAAAATTGAGCCAGAATAACCAAACAAAATTTTACAAAAATACAGTGGCATTTTTATAATTTTTGACACATTTTAGAAAACTCAAAGGAGGGATTTTTTAAATGGAAAATAATGAGTTTCTCAAGGTTCTCAAAAGCCTTAAAAACTATAGGAACCTCCAAAATAATTAAAACCCCTCTTATTGACATTTTACAATGTCTATTGACTCAAACTTTAACTGGTTCGTTTGAGAAGGTTTTAGATCCAAATTGAGTGATTCCAAATGCATTTTATAAGTTAGAGAACCTAAATTTTATGATGGAAAAGATGATTCTCAAAATAAAGTTAAAATGAGCCTAAAATAGAAAAGCTAAGAAAAGAAGACATAGATGGAATTTTTGAAAAGAATTTAAGAAGCTTCCTTATATATAAAACATGTCCTCCTTCCTCCTCTCTCCTAACTGACTTTGCTTCTGCCTAAGACCAGAGGAGAGACCAGCTCCAAGAGGCATCCAAGAAAAGGAAGAAAAGCTAAGGAGAAAGGTAAGAAAAGTATGAAATTTCATGGTTCTTCCTTCACAAGCTTTGTTCTCCTTCTTCTCCTATTTCTTTCTATGGTTTCCATGAATGATTTGGGGCTATTTTGGATCTGGTTTAGAGGGACGAAGATAGAGTTTGAAGGAGAGGACTACACCAAGTGAAAGAGCTCTTAAAATAGGCCTATAATCAAGGTAACTATCATTCTTTTCTTACACTTCTTTGTTCATTCTCCTTGGGTGTGTTTCGTCCCACTTAGAGCCTAGCCAAGAGAGAATGAATTCTAGTCTTAGCAAGAGAGAAACATAGGTTTTGGAGTGTAAGAAACAAGTATATGCAAAGAAATCCAATTAAGGTGCATTAGAAATCAAGTTAGTGAAGTTAGAGATTTTGTTGCACCTTGAGATGTAAGAGACTTTCTAAGGATAATTTAGGTTGTTTAAGAGTATGAATGAGTTCTCAAGACACTTAAGAAGTCTCCTAAGTGGTAATTCCCTAAAGGAAATGAAGCAAGCCCCATGAATGCTCCAAGCCTCCATCGTCTTGGCCTAAGCAAGTTTGGCCACTTAGTGAGAGTTTTAATTTGTTCCAAGTTTAGAATGGGACTAGATATGATAGAAGAATATCAAAGGAAAGCCTTAGAAAAAATTTAGAAGCCTTAGAATGTGAGATGGAGGTGTAGACTCCATAATGAGACATTAGGAAGCAATTTATAGCTAGGCTTCTTAAAATGAATGTATGATGACTCCAAGGAGTCTAAAGGGAGTTAAGAGACCTAGAATAAATGAGAAATGGGAGTCAAGATCATGAATTTTCATAGTTACTTCATAAGGTCTTGTATGGAAGCATAATGGAGCCATAGAACAAAGTAGCTTGACATAGAGTGTGTATGATGCCAAAAGCTTATTTCCATGAGTGATTTATGTCTCTTTAGATGTGTCTAGGCTAAGAGAACCAAGGGCCACCTTGTTGCAAGGCTTGGTCGAGAAAAGGGAGAAGAATCTTAAGAGAAAAGTGTGTGCATTTGCTCTAAGGTAGCTCTCTAACCTTTCTCTCATGCATTCTTGGGTGTTTTCTTGTCTTTGAATGTGTGTATGTATGTTTATGCCATGAGAAATATTTCTAGCTATTTCCTACTTGCCATGGTACCATGATGTTTTTGAAATATATTTTATGAATGTGTTTTGGCTTGAATGGGTATGGTGATGCCAAAAGTCTCTTATTAAGGGTGAGGATGAGCCAAAAGTCCTTAGACTTAGGTGAGATTAAGCAAAGCTAAAAGTCTCAAGAAGAGTGAGGCTTAGTCAAAAGTGTAACATCTAGTTCCTCTATAAACATGAGAAACGTAATGTCTGGTTTTTTTGTAAACGTACAAAACATATCGGATATAAAAGAAATTCCCCCAAATAGAATGATTTGAGGTCCAACAAAATTAGAGTAATAATCTAGACCTCAAATAATAAGGATCCAAGGCCATATGTGCCTTAAAAATGGAGCCAGAATAACCAGACAAAATTTAACAAAGATGTAATGGCTTTTTCATAATTTTGGACACTTTTTAGAAAACTCAAAGGAAGAATTTTTAAATGAAAAAAATGAGCTTCCCGAAGTTCTCAAAGGCCCTAAAAAACATAGGAACCCCTATAATGATTTAAACCTCTCCAATTTATGTTTTAGAGCATCTGTTGACTCGAATTTTGACAAGTTTGTTCGGGAGGGTTTTAAATCTAATTTGGATGAAACCAAAGGCATTTTATGAAATAGAGGATCTAAATTTTATGATGAAAAAGACGGTTCTAAAAAAGGAGTTGAAATGAGCTTAAATGCAGCAAACAGGCATGTAGGGGAAAAATAGTCATTTTAAAAAATTGTAAAAGAGGCTTCTTAAGTAAGATTACACCTTATTACCTTCTCCAAGCTTCCATTTTCATAAATTTGAGGAGCCATGAAGTGACATTAAGAGGGGAGAGAGAGCAAAAGCTTAAGCTTCCATTTAGGTAAGTAAACGACCCTGTTTCATCCCGCGCCAGTTAGGAAAGTTCTTCCTCTCTCTAAGAGCTCTCTAATAATGGTTTCTTTTCTTGAAAATATGAAGATTTAGGTTTGACCCAAGCTAAAAAGGAACTCTTTTCAAGAATCTTTGTTATATCTGCTATGGCCCTTATCAACTAGGGCATGTTTGTCCCATGAGGAAGAAAATGCAAGTCTATTTGATGAAGGTTCTTAAAGAGGACACATCAGAGAATTGCTTCATTAAACCAGTCGCAAGTTCCACAGATGATCTAGGTCTTATGTTGAATTCACTTTCAGGAGCTGTTGTAAGTTAACCTAGTGAGCCTCTTATTTCATTAAATGCTCTATCTGGTACTGCTACTTATAATACAATAAGAATAATTGGCAAATATGGAAAGAGGATAATACACATTCTCATTGATATGAGAAGCACACACAATTTCTTATATGAGAATATAGCTTGCAAACTCCCCATAAACATCCAGTATGTTAGACCCATCATTGTTTCTATAATAGATGGTAATAAATTATATGGTAAACAAGGTTATGAAGGCCTAAGTTGGATTACTCAACAGAGAGAATTTAATGCTGATGTTATTCTATTGCCTTTAAAGGGGTGTGATATGGTACTTGGTGTGCAATAGCTTAGTGGATTCGGTATTATACAACTGGATTATAAGAATCTTATAATGGATTTTATGTAAAAAGGGCAGCCTGTAAGGCTCATTGCTAGTTAGCAACATAGTAACAAGGTACTATTTAAGGCATGTATGATTCAACTTATGTCCAACCAACCTAACTATTATATGCTGCAAATTATCCCATATGACTCAGAGGCAACTTGCTATGCCTTTTTTGCTTCCTAATCTGATTTATTACCTACGAATATTGCAGACTTATTGCCTGAGTTTGAGGGTATTTTTGAAGAACCTAAATTCCTTCCTCCTAGTAAGGGACCTCATGACCACTAGATTATTCTAACGAAGGGTACTAATCCCATAAACCTTTTGCCTTACCATTACCTTGCTATTCAGAAGGATGTCATAGAGGATCTCATCAAAGAAATGTTGAACAGTGGTATTATTTAGCATAGTTTTCCACCCTTTGCATCTCTCATAGTATTGGTGAAGAAGAAGGATAGGAGTTAGTGCATGTGTGTGGACTATAGGGCTCTCAATAAAGCCATAGTGAAGAACTTTTTTCTTATACCATTGACTAAAGACTTACTGGATGAGTTAGGAAAGGCACAAGTTTTTTCTAAGCTAGATCTACATTCTGGATATCACCATATTCATATGTGGTCGAAGGATATTTATAAAACAACTTTTCAAATGCATGTGAGGCATTACAAATACCTAGTGATGCCCTTTGGGCTATCTAATGCACCTTCAACTTTTTAGAAAATAATGAACACCATCTTCGAATAAGTTCTTCATAAGTTTGTTCTTGTTTTTTTTTTATGATATATTGACATATAATGTTGACCTCCTTACACATGTGCAGCATCTCATAACTGTATTTTTTATTCTAAATGAACACTAGTTCTATGTCAAGTGCTCCAAATGCACCTTTGCTATTGAGAGCATAAAATATCTAGGCCATATTATATTAAGGGGCAGTGTTTCTGTAAACCCTAACAAACTAAAGGTAGTTGAGCAGTGGCCAATACCTCAAACTTTGAAGGAATTAAGACTGTTTTTAGGGTTGTTGGTTATTATAGGTGCTTCATAAGAGGATATGGTATTATACCAAAGCCTCTTACAGATCTCTTGAAGAAAGATGCCTTTAAATGGTCCTTAAAAGCAGAGCAAGCTTTCTTAGCATTAAAGAGGGCAATGGTGGGTGCACCAGTCCTTGCTCTTCCTGATATGAAACAACCTTTTACTATAGAAACTGATGCTTCTAGCTAAAGAATTGGCATTGTACTATTACAAAACCATCATCCAGTAGCTTATGTCAATAAGGTTTTGTCACCACGTAATAGATTACTCTCTGTTTATGATTATAAATTCTTGGCTATTGTCCATGTTATTGGGAAATGGCACCAATACCTTAGTGCACAGCCTTTTACTATCCTCACAGATCAAAAAAGCCTTAAGTTTCTATTGGAGTAGTGTTTATCGACCACTGCTTAGTATGCTTGGATAACTAAGTTAATGGGTTTGCAAAATGAGATTAAGTATAACAAGGGCGTTGCAAATGCAGCAGTTGATGCTTTGTCAAGGACCACCTATGGAGATATCCTCCAATTAAGTATTTCTTTTATCTCAATAGAATTGTGGGAACACATACAAAATTAGTGGCAAATAGATCCAACTTTACAGCATATTATCAAAGACATTCAAACTAATGCAGCAACCCATCCTAAATACAAGTGCATAAATGGTGTGCTTTCTCTCAAAAATAAACTAGTTATTGGGCCTATGCAAGAGGAATTATAAAAGGTTATATTATAATAGCTGCATTCTTCTCCTCAAGGGGGACACTCGGGTGCTAAGGCCACTTATAAGCACATTAAAGTTGTTTTTTATTCGAAGGGCATATGGCCATCCATTGAGAAGTACATTCAATCTTATAAAACATGCTTAAGGTGTAAATATGAGATTATCGCTTACCCAGGTTCTACCTATACCTCAAGGTGTGTGGCAAAGCATAGCTATGGACTTTATTGATAAATTATCCAAGTCTAATGGGTTAAAGGTGATCTGGGTAAAAGTGGACTATCTCAGTAAATATACCCATTTTGTAGCTTTGTGACATCCAATTACTGCTGTTGGTCTAGCTCAAATTTTTATTAATAATATTTATAAGTTGCACCGTGCTTTAGCCTCTATTATGAGTGACCGAGACCCGCTGTTTACTAGCAAATTTTGGTAAGAATTCCTTGCTAAACTAGGTGTCACTCAACATCTATCCTCTGTTTATCATCCATAATTAGATGGTCAAAGTGAAGTCTTGAATCGTTGCCTTGAACAGTATCTGAGGAATTTTACTTGGCAGAATTCCAAAGATTGGCATTAATATAACATTACCTATCATACTACCATAAGAGTCACTCCCTTTGAAGTCATGTATGGCCAACCTCCTCCATTGCGCTTGCCTTACTTGCCTTATGAGTCAAATCTGGAGGCTATTAACTGCAACTTTACTACTCGGGAAGTCATGCTCAAGCACCTCAAATACAACCTCACTGTGACTGTTAATTGAATGAAGCAACAAGCAGACAAGGGCAAATGAGATAGACAATTTCAGGTGGGTGAATGAGTATTCCTTCACCTTCAACCATATTGTTAAGGTTCTGTGGAGGTTCGTAGTAATGAAAAGCTGAGTCCTCAATATTTTAGGCCCTATGAAATCATAGCCAAGGTGAATGATGTGGCTTATACCCTTTGCTTACCTATAGGTTCAAAGATTCATCCAACTTTTCATGTGTCCCTCCTTAAGAGATGTCCCCACACTAATATCCTTATGCATCATCTACCTGAGGACTTAACCTCTGTTCTTACACCATGAGAACCCGAAGTTATCTTGGATAGGCATATGGTCCCTTGTTGTAATCGTGCTGCAACCTAAGTACTAGTAAAGTGGAATGGAAAATTACTAGAGGAAGCGACATGGGAGGTCTGGTATGATTTTTAGTAGAAGTACCCAAACTTCACTCACCTTTAGTGGCCTTGAGGATGAGGACCTTTTTATGGGGGGTACTGATAGGGCAATTTATCATTATAGGATAAATATGTCTTTTCTTGATATAAAAGGGTAACTTTGTCATTCCATATAACTACCCTTAATGTCTGCATGTGTGTTGTGATGTCATTTGCGAGTACGTGACTTTATGTATGAGCAGAAGGCATTGTGAATGTCATGCGAATAGTGAAGTTGCTCTTCAATCTCTCTTTTGCATCTCTCTTCTTCTCCTTCTTTCTATTCTTCATCTTTTATCTTTCTATGTTATCAGAGATTGAGATAGAGTATTTTAGTTTATATCCAAAGACAACTAGATTAATGTTTTCCATGTACAAGTGTATCTAAGAAGCTAAATTCTATGGAAATTTACAAATTTACAACAACATGTGTTGGCTTTTGAAGTATAGTAGTTATCAAGGGAATAAGTTTTTAAAAATAAGTTGGTTCCTCAACCATGTCTGATTGATTTAAGAATTAAGATTACTTCCATTGGTTGGACTAAAAAAGGGAGCCTTTTCTTTTCAAAGAAGTAGCTTCAGTGTTGTTTATGAATACTACAACTGCTAAACATGTAGATATTTGAATTTATGATGTAAGTGGCAATTAGAATTTCCCTATATGCATTAGTTCTCTAGCATCTTATACGACAATTGCTTCTCTTTTTCCCTTAATACTACGCCTTTCATTTTCCATTATTTAATCTCCATTGCATTATATATTGAATTATTGATAGTAGTTGTCCTTATTGTCTACCATTGAAGTTTTGATTCTCTTGAACCTTTAATTATGTTTTCAAAAAAGATTGATAGGAGCGAAGAAATTTGAAATAAGGTAAAATTCCAATTTGAAAAGAGTAAACTTTAATGTTCAAAGAAATTTAGTGTCTTTATTGTGTCATTTGTTGCAAGTAATTTATTCAGAAGAAGAAAGAAAATTTAACAAGGATATTACTGTCAGTCTTATTCGTAGTGAATTGTTAAACCTTGCTGAGTACAATGTTCATATGGCAAAACTTATTAATGGGAGCAGGAATTGTATGTTGAAGGAATGAACCTTTTATCTTTAATATAATGTTTTATTTAATGCAATTGACTCATTGGATGATGTGCAGAGGCTGTAGTGGAGTTTTCTATTTCTCTTCTTCAAACCTCGGTGATTAAAACCTAAAGTTATTTCAAAATTTCACAATCTTGTAGATGCTTTGGCAAAAGTTTGTATTTGTTTTTGTATTGGTGTCTGGATTACTCAGCATCTTAGTTCTTTACCATCTTGTATTTTGTAGCTTGTTATAAAGCCTAGACCTCTTGAATCATTACAATAGCTAGTTGAGATGGTCAAGAATCCTATTGCTAGTGTTATTGGCTTTGTTGATCTCTTGAGCAGTTATGTTATATTTAAAATCACTAACTAATATCATGGTTGTTTTTAATTGTTTGCTTTTCATTTTTTTTGAATTTCAAATCATAAGTAGCATATTTAAAGGAGACTTCAATTATATGATATAACATGGCAAACCTATCTGTGAGATCTATTTGAATTTGTCTAATCATGAACTCTCTTGAAACCAAGGATGCTTTTTCTTGGTAAAATTCTTAAAGGAAAAGGTTCTGATTATGGTTGTTACTTGAATTTTTTATTGATCATCAGTCCTTATGATATTCATGTATTGAAATGAGCTTCAAAAGCCATAAGATGTATTTATTACATATTAATGGCATTAGATGGTTATTTGTGGTTTATACCATACTGATGTACAATTTTCTGTTTACATCAATGTCTTAAATTTTTACTAGTAACTCTCATCTTGCATTATAGCTGGCAGTCAGACTAGTTAGGAGTTCAAAGTCTTAATGCATAAAATGGGAATATAATTTAGGGGATGGCGTGGCATAGGCTTTGATCTATAAAAAGGAGATACAATTTTCCTTACTAAGCACGCATATGGAAATTCATAACCTTTTAACCATAAATTTATTATTTATCTTTAAAATAAGGGAAAAGCACTCTATGGAAAGGAGTTCTTGGTATTGGTCTTGATGTATGCCCTTATTTTTTGAGTTGGGCCATTTGCCACCAAGTATATATTGCATTTTTTCATTTAAATACCTATTATTATACTCAGGTAATAGGCACCCTAGTAGCAAAATCTCTTTCATGGCATTTAGCTTCAGAAACTGATTCTAACTTGAAAGGTAGTTCACATGCTTCAAAAGAGTAGGCTCAAGAATGTTTAAAAGAAATAGTTTTAGGCTTCACATGATTGTTGCTTTTGCTATTGTTTTTCTCTTTATGTATGTGGAGTTTCAAACTTTCAAGGTTTGCTTTCATATATTTTATTAACTACATTTTTTTTTGGTTTCATGAGTTCTCCATAGTCCATTTGTATCATGGAAAAGTCAACATTATAATACTAAGAAGAAATAACACACACAACAATGTCCACTATGCTTTTCTTGAATTGAAAAAAATTGAAACCAATTAAAGAAAGAAAGTTGATAGAGTAGTAGCTAGTACTATATATTAGATCTGTTTGAGCAGGGAATGATTTAGATCTATCATATTTGTTTTAGCACGATATTTTAGTAACTGCATTCTAGGCTTTTTTATTTTAAAAATCTTTTTGTCTTGTCTTGTCTTTGGTTGAGCTTTATGTATCTCTTATCTCTTTTTAATTGAATGTGACTAATATTTTCTCTGTCCTGCTTCTGTAACATCCAATTCTTCTGTAAACATGAGAAACGTAATGTTCAGTTTCTCTATAAATGTACAAAACATACCATATATAAAAGGAAACCCCCCAAATAGAATGATTTGAGATCCAATAAAATTAGAGTAATAATTTAGACTTCAAATAATGAGGATCCAAGGTCAGAGGTGCCTTGAAAATAGAGCTAGAATAGCCAAACAAAATTTAACGAAGATGTAGTGCCATTTTCATAATTTTGGGCACTTTTTTAGAAAACTCAAAGGAGAAATTTTTAAATAGGAAAAATGAGCTTCCCAGGGTTTTCAGAGGCCCTAAAAATCATAGGAACCCCTAGAATGGCTTAAACCCCTTCGGTTTATGTTTTAAAGCATTAGTTCACCTGAACTTTGACTAGTTCATTCATGAGGGTTTTTAATTCAATTTGGATGAAACTAAAGGAATTTTATGAATTAGAGTACCTAAATTTTATGATGCAAAAGACGATTCTCAAAAAGGAGTTGAAATGAGCCTAAACGGAGTAAACAAGCATGTAAAGGCAAAATGGTCATTTTGAAAAATTGTAAAAGAGGCTTCTTAAGTAAGATTACACCTCATCACCTTCTCCAAGCTTCCATTTTTAGAAATTTTAGCAGTGATGGCGTGACATTAAGAGGGGAGAGAGAGAAGAAGTTTAATCTTCTATTTAGGTAAGTAAATAACCTCGTTTCATCCCACGCTAAATAGGAAAGTTATTCTTCTCTCTAAGATCTCTCTAATGGTGGTTTTCTTTTTTTGAAAACTTAAAGATGCAGGTCTAATACAAGCTAAAAGGGAACTCTTTTCAAGAAATTAATTGGTGAAAAATAATCTATGCGAAGAGAGCTCTGTTTTAAGGTAAGACTTTACTTGAAATACTTGTAAAATCTTGTGTTTCCAAGTCATTTAAGCTTTGGTATAGAGAGAGAAAGTGAAGAGGAGAGTTTTTCTTCATGTGTTCTTGATGGAATCAAGAGTTATGGAGTGTGAGGATTAAGAATATACAACTAGAATTGAAAAAGAAGCTTTAGAATGCAAGTTATAGAATTTAGGGATTTGGTTGCACCTAGGCTAAGATGAAGCTTCCTAGTAGTAATTTAAGTTGTCTAAGAGTATATATGAGTTCTTAAGACACCTAGAAGGCTCCACATATGCCAATTCCCAAAATAAAATGAATAGAACTCATGGGTCTAAAAGCCAAGCATAGTCTCTGCCAAGACGGGAAGTAGCATCTAGGAAATGTTTTAATTTGTTCTAAGGTTAGAATGAGACTAAATATGATAGAAGAACATCCATGGAAGCCTTGGAAAAAAATTAGAAAGCCTAGAAAGTGTGATGGATGAATAGGTTCCATATTGTAGCATAATAATGCAACACATAGCTAAACTCCTTGAAATGAATGTGTGATGGCTCCAAGAAGTTTAAATAGAATCAAGAGTCATAAGTTAGGGGAGAGAATGGAGCCAAGTATAACGAACGTAATTTTTGTAAAATGACAAAATAAGCCGTATAAAAACAAGTCCTCTAAAATGAGCTAGATAATGTCTCAAAAAATTTGGGTAGAATCCTAGACTCTTAAAAATGATAATTCTAGACTCAGACGGAAAGAAAAACAAATCATAATGGAAACTGACAAAACATAATGGCATTTTCGTAAATAAGTGCAACTTTTGAAAAAACATATAGGAGGGCTTTTTAAATGAAATTTTTGAGTTGCCCAGGGTTCTTAAATGCCCCAAAAACCATAGGAAGTCTCGGGACTAGTAAAGCCCCTCTGATTTATGTTTTTCAACGTTAATTGACCTGAACTTTAATCGGTTCGTTCGGTAAGATTTTAACTCCAAATTAAGTGATTCCAAAGACATTTGCCATTACGGAAAGACAAAATTATAATTTTTGTAAAAGTATGCTTTTAAAATCTCCCATGCACTTCTCCTTTCTTCTTCCACCTTCTTAAGCATGAAATTTTCTGCCCAAAATATGGAATACTCTACTTTCTTAGGCTCACAAGAAGGGAACAAAAAGGAAGAGAAAAATCAAGGAAAATGTAGGTAAATTCATGGAATTTCATGCTCTCTCTTCCTCCAACCTTGCTCCCCTCCTTCTTTGCTTTCTTTTTATGGTTTTCTTGAGATGTTTGGTTCTGTTTTTGGTTTAGAACTTAGAGGGGTAGTTCAAATTTTTCAAGGAGAAGAAAACCAAGGAAGAAAGGCTTTGGAAGCAAACTTGAAACTAAGGTAACTACTTGTTGTTGCTTCTCCTTGTTGCTTCTTCGTTGGGGGATTTTTAGCCTAGACCAGAACCATATAGGGAAGGGATTTTCTGTCCAAAACCAAGAGGGAAACAAGGGTTTTAGACCTTGGGGAGGTAGAATATGGCAAGAAATTCTAAGAAAAACCAATCGAAATCAAGTTAGGAAAGTGTGGAATTTTCTAGGGTTTTGTAAAATTTGATTTTATGTGAATATTTTCTTGGCTATTTGAATGTTTCCTTGAGCTCCTAAGACCCTTAGAAACCTCCCTAAATGGCTCTCCCATCAAGAAAAATTCAAAAGCTCTAAGAACCCCATTTATGGAGGGTGTCTCGGCCAAGCTAGGAAGAAGGAGCTAGAGGATTTTTTAATTTGTTCTAGCCTTGGTTTGGGACTTTATATGATGTTGAAAATGGGAGAAACCATTGGAAAAAATTTAGGAACCATAGATTGGGAGATGGGACAATGGTATCCATAATGGTGCTTTGTGAAGTAATTTGGTTTTTCAATTGTGCAATTAAATGTGTGATGGCTCCAAGGACCTTAAATGAGTCCAAGAAGTCTAGAAATAATAAGAGAATGCAACCTAGAAATTGAATTCCAATAGTTGCTTCATTAGACTAATTATGAAACCATAATGCAAAGTATGAAACCAAGTTTGTGTTTAAGCTTTAGCTTAGTCTCTTGGCTTGCTTCAATTATATGATTGTGTGTTCCTTGTGAGGTCTATGTGTTTAAGCTTTAGCTTAGTATCTTGGCTTGCTTCAATTATGTGATTGTGTGTTCCTTGTGAGGTCTAGGCCAAGAGAATAATCAACCACCTAAGTGCTCTTGTGAAATCAAAGAGGGGAGGAATTAGTAAAGTAAGCTTGCATAAATTGAAAGGTAGCTCTCCACCTTATTCTTCATACTTTCTTGTATGCATATGTATGTCATTGTGTGCTTGTATGTGTTCTTATGATTTGGTAATATGCCACATGATCTTATGGAATTACATTGGTACCAATGTGTGCTCTTGAATGCCTTTGAATGTGAGATTGGCTCATAAGGGTGAGGTGATGCCAAAAGTCCTTTATAGTGGGTGAGGATGTGCCAAAAGTTTCAAGGCATGGGTGAGACTAGACCAAAAGTCCTTTGGAAGGGTGAGGCTAAGTCAAAAGTCCCTAAACCAAGAGTGAAGCAACTCCAAAAGTCCTAGGAATGGGGTGAGACAAAACCAAAAGTCCCTAGAGCATGAGAATAACCTTGATGTGTAAATGTGGCATGAAATTGTAGCCTTGCACACCTTATGTTTCATAATTGTGTCATTGATGTATGTATGCCTTGAATGTATGTGAATGAGTGTGTGTGAGCTATTGGGATTCTTGGAATCTTACTCCCCTTTCCCTCTTACTCTTGAAATGTTTAGGTGGTGTTCAAAACCAAGGAAATGCAAGCCAGGAGCATTGAGTGGCTACACTTTGTTCATTTTGTAGTCTAACTTGTAATGGAATGTCAAAGAAGCTTTGTATATATTATTTTTGGTAATGTAAGACCTTGAGCACTTGTAACATGATGTATAGACTCCACGTAAACCTTATGTGACATTAAATCTATGAAATTGTGGATTTGGACCCTTGAATGGCATGTATGTTTAGTGTATTAATGGATGTTGAATGGTCAAAATGAGATGTATGGGGTTTGGGACCATTTGGCCAGTTTATCCAAGTTATGATTATGCTTTTAAACTTTCCCAAGGGGTGCCAAACTCAAGAGGAGACCATTTGGACTAGAGTGACTCTTGATAGGGAGCAAAAATGACCATTTCATGAGGTTATATCACTTTTTGTCCAAATGAGCTCTTCTTAGTTTGAAATTTGCTGTTTGATTGGGTTTCGAGGTCTAGATATACCTAAACTGGCCTGAAGTTAATTTTCTCCCCTAGCTAACATCCACATCTTTCCATATTGATATCATTTTTCATGGATTGGATTTGTTTGGAATTAATTGGACATTTTTTAAATTTGCTGCAAAAACTTATGACAGCACCAATGGATGGCCAGACCTCTAGAAATTATTGAATGTCAAAGTCTTTTTTGTTGTGTTTCATGGTTTGGACATATTTTTATCATGCCGCAGACATGTGTAGCTTTCCATAATGGCCAAGAATGCATGATTTTGATTTTCTATAATTATTTATGATTTTCCAAAGTTTGTGACAAAAGTGAAGAAATTCTATCCGAAAATGCATATATAAATATTGTGTCTCCTTGCTTTCCATAAGTTGTAAGGCACTTTTGATGATGGAAATGAGTTGTATCTATGTAATTAAATATGAGAATGTGGTATATGACCTCATATGGTCCATGTGACACTGAATGGAATTTTTATACGTGATGCAACGCTAAGAAACTCATTATTTTAATTCATGAAAGTAGCATAGATTGAGCAGGAAATTATGGTATTACACCAAGATCATGAACTCCCAAGGTTGCTTCATTAGGTGCTTTATGGAACTATAATTGAACCATATGAGTGCCAAAGTTTTTCTAGATTGTGTATGGCATTAGAGATTGTTCCAAGAGTGTAATTAGATCCCAATTTATGTGTTTAGTCCAAAGGAATCAAGCTCCACCTCTTTGTGGATGTTTGGCTAAGGGAGAGGAAGGAATTTCCAAGGATAAAGTGTGCTCTTGTATACAAGGTGTAATGTTTAATTTTCATTAAACGATGGAAACAGGCGTATTTTCAAAGCAAGTCTCCAAAATGAATTAGTTAAGGTCCCAAAAAATTTGAGTAACATTCTAGACTCCAAAAAATGAGAATTCTAGGCTCAGACGGAAAGAAAAATGGAGTTAGAATAAAGAAATAAAATTTAATAAAAAACTTACGAAACATAATGGTATTTTGGTAATTTTGAGCAAATTTTGGAATTCACAAAGGAGGGCTTTTAAATGAAAATTTTGAGTTCTTCAAGGTTCTTAGAGGCCCTAAAAATCATGAGAAGCCCCGGGACAATTAAAACCCTTCTTATGGATATTTTCCAACGTCAATGTCCTCGAACTTTGACAGATTTATTTGAAAAGGTTTTAGCTTTGTTTTGAGTGATTCCAAAGGTATTTTACTAAATTGGAAACCTAAATTTTATAATAGAAAAGATGGTATTCAAAAAGGAGGTAAAACGAATTAGAAACGAAAATGCAAAAAATGAAGGGCAAAATGGAAATTTTTGAAAAGTCTTCCTTCCTCCACTTATATATATAGGGCACCCCACTCTCTTATTCATTTAGCTTCATATGTTTCTGCCCTAGACCAGAGGAAAAACATTAGGAGAGTGGTGCACAAGAGGAAGAGAAGGAGAAATCAAAGCTTGAAGGTATAAATTTTTGGTAGTTTTCATGCTCTTTCCTTTCCAAATCTCTTCTCCTCCATTCTCCTTTATTTCCTATGATTATATTGAAGTATATGGATCTGTTTTAAGGGAGAAATTAAGGAAAAAGTTCAGATTTGAAGAGAGGAGGCCAAAGAAGACAAGATTCAAGAGAGAAAACAAGGAAAAAAAAGTAATTTCTTCTTCCGTGGTTGCTATCCCTTGCTCCCCTTCTCTCCATGTTTCGACCCACTTAAGAAGACATAGGAGGGCTTGGATTTTAGGTAGAACCAAGGGTGATTCTTAGGAAAAAGTGTGTGGAGAATAAGAATATGCAAAGCAAATTAACAAATAACTATGGAAATCCAAGATGCAAATTCTAGGGTTTCATATGTTCCTTGTAAAATCTAATTTGATACCTTAATTTCTATGCCTAAATGAGAGTTTAAATGAGCTCCAAAGATCTCTAGAAGTCTCCCTATGTGCTTCCTCAATCAAGAAAACAAACCAAAGTCCAAGAAGGCCAATCGCTTCCTAGTTTCGGCCAAGAGGGGTTTAGGTACCTAAGGATAGTTTTAATTTGTTCCAAGCCCATTTTTGAGTCATATATGATGAGTAAAGATGAGGGGAGGCCTTGAAAAAAATTTAGAAACCATAGAAAGTGAGTTGGCCTTATATGTTTTATAATATGACCTAAAGAAGCAACATGTAGTTAGGCTCTTTATTTCAATTGTGTGATAACTTCAAGAGGCTTAAAAGGAGTCAAGAATCATATATGAAATCAAAGAAAGAAGCCTAGAATTTATTTGATAGGTGTTGCTTCATGAGGTGCATTCTTGGAAATATAAAGGGGTTTATAGATCAAGTTAGTGTTTAAGAAAGTTGTGTGGCCTTAGAATTAATTCCATGAATCTAATTGGCTTCCATAAATTGTGATTAGGCCAAGAGAAATGATTCCCACACCTTTGTGTGTGTGAGACCGGGGAAGGGAGAGCAAATTCAACAGAAAAAGTGTGTGGTTACTTTCAAGGTAGCTCACTCTTCCTTCTCTCATGCATGAATGTATGCTTTGCTTGTCTTTGAATGTGTGTTTATGTATTTTAAGCTATGAAAAATGTTCTAGCATGAGCTCTTATTCCATGGTACCATGATGATGCATTATGTTTCTAAATGATGTTTATGATATTTGCTTGGGTATGCTTGAGTGTGGTGAAGCCAAGAACCTTTAGCCATGGTGAGAATGAGCCAACAACCCTTAGAATTAGTTGAGACAACTAAAGAGTCTCCCAAGAGTGAGGTTGACTCCCAAAAGTGAGGTTAAGTCAAAAACCTCTTAAAGAAATGGGTGAGGCAAGTCCAAAATCCACAAGTGAATGGGTGGGATTAAGCCACTTACTTGGCAAGCTTATATATGCCATGTATAACTTGTTTAAATGCCAAAAATGCTTATTGAATGATTACACACTCCATGATGCCCATCATTTTCAAGACTTGTTTTGCATTTTTTATGTGTGATTGAAAGGGAGATGAGCTATTGGGATTCTTTGAATCTCATTCTCTCCTCTCCAATGTTCTAACATGCTAGGTGGACAAAGAGAATAAGGAAATGGAAGCCAACCTCTTGAAAGATGAGAATATGCCATCAAAGTGCATGGAATTTGCTTTTTTAAAAGCCATTTAAGTGGCAATTGTTGTAACCTATTATTGCATATGACCTATGACCTCTTGAGCAAGTATAATTATGTTAATGTATCATGTATAAATGAGAGCTAAGGTTGTATGTATGGAAATGTGCATTTTGGACATATAATGGCAATTTTGCATTATGGAAATGTATGTATAAATAGAAGTGGAATGACCAAATTGAGATGCTTGAAATTTGGGACCATTTAGGCAGTTCATATAAGCCATATTCATGCTTTTAAACTTGACCAAGAGGTGCTAAACATCAAGGGAAGTCATTTGGACACTTTGGTATCCTATATAGAGCAAAATTTTACTATATTGGAAACCTATATCACTTTTTATCCAAATGAGTTCTTCTTGGTCTGAGACTTGGTATGTAGTTAGAGCTTGTTGAGAGCTTTTTGGGAAGCTAAAGTGTAGAATTTTCAGAGCTCTATGGAATATTTGATGAATTTTCAAAGTTTGGGAATTTTCTGAAATTGGTCAAGTTACTGTTCATACTGGTTTGAAAATAAATTCTATCACTTAGGGGCCAAATGATGTCCAATTGCCATGAAATTTTATGAGGAGAAATTATACATTTTCCGTGACATGTGCCAACTAGAATCACCCCATTTGGATGTCTAGAGAGGGAGATATGAATTTTTAAATTTTCTATTGAGGTTTAAGCATTTAGACAGACCTCAAGTATTGTTTGATTAGTTTTCAAGGTATGGATGTACTTGAACTGGTCTGAAGTTATTTTTTTCCTCTAGCTAACATCTTTAGCTTTCTAGATGGGTATAATTGGTATAGATTGGATTTTTTTGGAATTAATTTAACATTTTTTAATTTTGTAGTAGAAAGCTATATAAGTACCAGTAGCCAGTCAGACCTCTACATATTTTTGAATGTCAAACATCTTCTGTGTTGTGTTTCATAGCTTGGAAATATTTTTAACATAAAGTAGACATGTGTAACTTTCTAGAATAGGAAAAAATAGATGATTTTGATTTTTCTAGAATTAGTTATAATTTTCCAAAGTTTGTGATGGAGGTGGGAAAATGCTGGCCGAAATCACAACTATGAATTTTGTGTGTTTCTTATGCATACACGAGTTCTAGGACACTTTTGGGAATGGAAATGAGTTGTATCTATGTAATTAAATATGAGTATGTGATACATGACCTCACATGGTCCACAAAACACTAAATGAAAATTTTATACACGACACATCGCTAAGAAATTCATTATTTTAACGCCATTTCTCTTACTCCTTCATAAGTTGTATGATATGAGACATGAAAGTAATATGAAATAAGATAGAAAAGTATGGTGTTATATTTATTGGTATTAGAGCAAAGGTTCAAGCTCTTGATGTGGGCTGTGGCTTGTGTTTATGAGTTGCCTAGTGTATATGAGCTTGTTTGTGGATGAATTAAGTGTGTGATGGTGTGAAAGTGTTCCCTTTTCATGTTAAAGTTTGTTATGATATTTTAGAGCTATGGTGAACACTAGGAAAGGTCAACCCTCTAAAAAGGCTCGTGCAAATGATAGAGCTAAGTTTAGTGATCCGGCTGCTAGAGCCTTACAATCTATTATGGCTCGCCTGGATCAGCAGCAAGTCGTGGTTACGCAGTCATAGGAACGGCTTGCTAAGAGAGACAGCCAAGGCCCTAGACCTCCTCCTCTATAGCCACCTCATCACTCAGATCATCCTAAACATTTAGGGGTGATTCACTCAAATCTACAGCCACACTTACAGATGGTTGCTCCTATTCCACCAGCTCAGACACCTCCAGCCCAGGAGTAGCCCTTTATTAGCTAGGTCATCACGCAGTTCAAGAAATTCGGGCCTCCCACCTTTGATAGTGAGATGAACATAAAGAAAGCAAGGCTTGGATCATATAGTTAGAGAAAATCTTTAGGGTGATGGAGTGCATGTCTGAGCAGAAAGCCACTATGGCTATTTTTCAGCTGGAGAAAGAAGTAGATTTCTGGTGGAGGGGCACTGAGCCTATCTTACAGGTGAAGAACCTTTCAATTACATGGGAGACGTTCCTCCATGCCTTTTAATTTTATGAGAGGCATTTCCCTAGTTTAGTCAGGGATAAGAAGGAGTCAGAATTCATACTCATGAAACAGATAGAAGAGATGTCCGTGGACCAATACGTGGCCAAATTTGTAGAGCTTTCCCGATACTCCTCTGATTTATAGAGGCATGATGATGAGCAGTGGAGAGTAGATAGGCTAAAAAAAGGTTTACTTTTGGAGATAAAAAACAGGGTAGTGCCACAGAGAATCAGGCACTTTAATACCCTGGTTGAGATATGCAGAGTGACGAAGGCAAACCTTAAAACAATGTAGCCTACCTCTAGTGCTAAACCACCCCTTCCTGAGCCCAAGAGACTTAGAGAGAGATCACAGGCCGTAGTTACTAGCAGGAGAGGTGGCAGAAGGCAATGGAGTCAAAGGGGCAAGAAATAGAGAACTTAGTCTAGTAGAGGTAGCTCTGCACCCATGACATGTCCCCAGTGTGGCAAGAACCATAGAACCAAACCATGCTACACGAGGTAGAATGTATGCTTCCGGTGTGGTAGGCCAGAACACATGGCTAAGGACTGCACCCAGTCTCCTCCATAATTTACACAACAGAGGGAGATGGCTCTTACTCCTAGACCTCAGACCCAAGGTAAAGTCTTTACCCTGTCACAGTAGGAGGCTAGCCGGTCCCCGAGTCTGATATAAGGTACTATTAGAATAAATAATTTTTTTGTAACTGCATTATTTGATTCTGGTGCTAGCCATTCTTTCATATCATATGACTGTGCTAGGAGGTTAGGTATGAGTATGCATATATTACCATATGATTTGCATGTATCTACCTCCATAGGAAACCGAGCCATTACCTCTCATGCTTGTTTGAATTGTGTGGTCTAGTTTAATCATTGCCTTACCATCCTTGATTTGATTTGTATGCCCCTTATTGATATTGATGTGATTATTGGCAAGAACTAGATGTATGCAAATAATGCCATACAAGACTGTAGCCATAGATGTATTACTTTACTTGAGTGTGGGACTGTGCCTAGTATGAGGACTAAATTATCTGTTATGACTATCTCCCAAGTTGAGAGATCTTTAAGGCATGGTTGTTAGGGGTATTTAGTTTTCTTTTCAATCTAGGCTGAGGTAGAAGAAGGTATAGATGAGATCCTTGTAGTGAGAGAGTTTCTAAGGGTATTCCCTAAAGAGATTAGCAGACTACCCTCAGAGAGAGAAGTAGAGTTTCCTATAGATATTGTACCTAGGGCAGGTCTAGTGTCTAAGGCCTCGTATAGGATGACTCCTACCGAGCTAACTGACCTTAAGAAATAGATAGAAGAGCTCTTAGAGAAGGTTTTATTAGACCCAGTGTCTTACCGTGGGGAGCTCCAGTCTTATTCGTAAAGAAGAAAGACAGGAGCCTTAGGCTATGTATAGATTATCAAGAACTCAATAAGATAACCATTAAGAATAAGTACCCCCTCCCTCGCAGAGATGACCTCTTAGATCAGTTAGTAGGAGCGCCTATATTCTCTAAGATAGACCTCAGGTCAGGATATCATTAGCTTAGAATAAAGGCTGAAGATATTCCCAAAATGATATTTAGAACTAGATATGGGCACTATGAGTTTTTAGTTATGCCCTTCGAGTTGACGAATGCACCCGTAGTGTTTATTGACTACATAAACAGAGTCTTCAAGCCATATTTAGACAGATTTATAGTTGTCTTCATAGATGACATTCTTATCTACTCAAAAAGTAGAGAAGAATATAAGCAACACTTGAGATTAGCCTTAGAGACCCTGAGAGAGAGACAACTATATGCTAAACTTAGTAAGTGTGAGTTCTGGCTCACTAAAGTTCAATTTCTAGGTCATGTGATCTCCTAGGCAGGGGTCGTAGTAGATCCCCATAAGGTAGAGGCAGTATTACAGTAGGAAAGACCTAGGATAGTAACATAGATCAGGAGCTTCCTAGGTTTAGCAGATTACTATAGGAGGTTCATTCAAGGCTTTTCTCAGATAGTGATGCCATTGACCCAGCTCGCTAGAAAGAATGTACCATTTGTGTGGAATGAAAAATGTGAGGCCAATTTTTAGGAGTTGAAGCACAAGTTAACCACAGCCCCAATTTTAGTACTCTATGACCCTAGAGAGACTTTTGCAATCTATAGTGATACCTCAAAGAAAGGGTTAGGATGTGTGCTTATGTAGAAAGGCTAAGTGGTAGCTTATGCTTCTAAATAGCTAAAACCTTATGAGAAAAATTACCCCACACATGACCTAGAGTTAACCGCAGTGGTGTTTGCTTTGAAAATATGGAGACACTACTTACATGGGGCAGTTATAGAAATTTACAATGACCACAAAAGCCTTAAATATTTATTTGAACAGAAAGAGTTGAATATGAGACGACAGAGATGGTTTGAAAATTTGAAAGATTATAATTTTACACTGAAAATACTATCTAATGCCTTGAGTAGGAAATCCATGCACATGGCCTGAATGATGATTCAAGAGCAAGAATTTATTGAGAGATTCAGAGATATGAGTTTCTCATGTGAGATGCATTTAGGGAAGCTTTTAATGAGTGAAACCTAAATAGAAAATGACCTCAGGGATAAGATAAGAGAGGCCCAGCAAATAGAAGACCATATAAATAAGATTGCCCCAAATAGCCTAAGGTAGCATTTCTGAGGATGACATAGTGAAATATAGGGATAGGCTGTATATGCCTAGAACCACAGAAATTAGAAAGAAAATATTAGATAAGGCACATAAGAGCAAGTACACCATTCATCCAGGCAGTAATAAAATGTATCAGGATTTAAAGAAAATATTCTAGTGGCTTGGAATGAAAACAAATATAGCAGAATATGTCTCTCGATGTCTAGTATGCCAGAGAGTTAAAATAGAACACCAGAAACCAACTAGGTTACATCAACCCCTAGATTTTGTCATGGGTTTGCCTAAGACATCATCGGGGCATGATGCAATATGGGTAATAGTAGATAGGTTAACAAAGTTAGCACACTTCTTAGCTATGAAAGCCACTTGTACCCTAGATAAACTAGCTCAGCTGTATATATGGGAGATAGTTAGATTACATGGTGTACCTAAGAGAATAGGGTTAGATAGAGATCCCAGATTCACTTTGAATTTCTAGAGATCATTACAGGATGCTCTAGGTACCAAACTCAAATTTAGCACAGCTTATCACCCTAGACAAATGGACAACAGAGAGAACCATCCAAACCCTAGAGGACATGTTGAAGGTGTGTGTCCTAGAGATGAAAGGAAACTGAGATACATACTTGCCTCTAGTGGAGTTTGCTTATAATAATAACTATCATGTAAGTATACAGATGGCACTGTATGAGGCATTGTATGGGAGGAAGAGTAGGTCTCCGATGTGTTAGGTTGAGCTAGGAGAGTGGAGCTTGATAGGCCCAGAGTTAGTGGACTAGACTTCTAGACAGATTGATACCATTAAAAAGAAACTCCTGATGGTTCAAAGTAGACAAAAAAGTTATGCAGATAAACATAGGCGGCCGTTAGAGTTTGAGATTAGAGACCATGTCTTCATTAGAGTGTCTCCAGTCACAGGATAGGTTAGTCCATTAAAAGCAAAAAGCTCAATCCAAAGTACATAGTTCCCTTCCAGATTCTCGATAAAGTAAGATCTGTGGCCCACAGACTAGCCCTTCCCTCAAACCTGAGCCAAGTGCACAATGTATTCCATGTTTCACATCTCAAAAAGTATGAACCCAACCCCTCACATGTCATAGAATATGAGAATGTGTAGTTACAAGATGATCTATCATACATAGTATCACCAGATCGGATGGTGGATGTTAGACTCAAATAGTTACAGAATAAGACGATATTGTTGGTAAAAGTGGTTTGGAAAGGGTTATCTCCTGAAGAAGCTACATAGGAGCTAGAGGAAGAAATAAGAAAGAAACATCCAAAACTCTTCCCATGAGGCATGTTATCTAAATTTCGAGGACGAAATTTTTAAAGGGGGAGAGAATTGCAATGTCCAGTTTTCGTTAAACGACGGGAAATGAGCGTGTTTTCAAAGCAATTCCCCCAAAATGAATTAGTTAAGGTCTCAAAAAATTTAAGTAATATTCTAGACTCCTAAAAATGAGAATTCTAGGCTTAGACAAAAAAGAAAATTGGAGCTAAAATGAAGAAACAAAATTTAAAGAAAAACATACAAAACGTAATGACATTTTTGTAATTTTGAGCAAATTTTGGAATTCACATAGGAGAGCTTTTTTAATGAAATTTTTGAGTTCTCTGGGGTTCTCAGAGGCCCTGAAAAACCATGGGAAGCCCCGGGATAGTTAAAACCCCTCCAGTAGATGTTTTCTAATGTCGGTGTCCTCAAACTTCAACAGATTTATTTGGAAAGGTTTTAGCTCCGATTTGAGTGATTCCAAATGTGTTTTACTAAATTGGGAACCTAAATTTTATAATTGAAAAGATGGTTCTAAAAAATGAGCTAAAATGAATCAAAAATGATAATACCAAAAATAAAGGACAAAATGGAAATTTTTAAAAAGTCTTCCTTCCTCCACTTATATATATAGGGTGCCCCACTCTCCCATTCATTTAGCTTCATATGTTTATGCCTTAGACCAAAGGAAAAATCCTAGGAGAATGGCATACAAGAGGAAAAGGAGGAGAAATCAATGCTTGAAGGTATGGATTTTTGGCATTTTTTCATGCTCTTTCCTTTCCAAATCTCTTCTCCTCTATTCTTCCTTATTTCCTATGATTATATTGAATTATATGGATCTGTTTTATGGGAGAAATTAAGAGGAAAATTTGGATTTAAAGAGTGGAGGCCAAAGAAGACAAGATTAAAGTGAGAAAATAAAGAAAAACAAGATAATTTCTTCTTCCATGGTTGCTATCCCTTGCTCCCCTTCTCTCCATGTTTCTACCTACTCAAGAAGTCATAGGAGGCCTTAGATTTTAGGCAGAGCCAAGGTTGATTCTTAGGAAAAAGAGTATGGAAAATAAGAATATGTAAAGGAAATTAACAAATAACCATAGAAATTCAAGATGCAAATTCTAGGGTTTCATATGTTCCTGATAAAATCTGATTTGATACATTAATTTCTATGCCTAAATGAGAGTTTAAATGACCTCCTAAGATCCATAGAACTCTCCCCATGTGCTTCCTCCATTAGGAAAAGAAATCAAAATCTAAGAAGGCCAATATGCTTCCTAATTTTGGCCAAGAGGGGTTTAGGTACCTAGGGATAGTTTTAATTTGTTCCAAACCCATTTTTGAGTCATATATGATGATTGAAGATGAGGGGAGGCATTGGGAAAAATTTAGAAACCATAAAAAGTGAGTTGGCCTTATATGTTCTATAATATGACCTAAAGAAGCAACATGTAGTTAGGCTCTTTATTTCAATTGTGTGATGACTCCAAGAGGCTTAAAAGGAGTCAAGAATCTTATATGAAAGGAAAGAAAGAAGCATAGAATTTATTTGATAGTTGCTGCTTCATTAGGTACATTCTTGGAAACACAAAGGGGTTTATAGATCAAGTTAGTATTTAAGGAAGTTGTGTGGCCTTACAATTAATTTCATGAATCTAATTGGCTTCCATAAATTGTGATTAGACCAAGAGAAATCATTCCCACACCTTTGTGTGTGTGAGGCTGAGGAAGGGAGAGCAAATTCAAGAGAAAAAGTATGTGGTTGCTTCCAAAGTAGCTCACTCTTCATTCTCTCATGCATAAATGTATGCTTGGCTTATTTTTGACTGTATGTATGTATATTTTATGCTACGAAAAATTTTTTAGCATGAGCTCTTATTCCATGGTACCATGATGATGCATTATGTCTCTACATGATATTTATGATGTTTGCTTGGGTTTGCTTGAGTGTGGTGAATCCAAAAACCCTTAGCCATGGTGAGGATGAGCTAAGAACTCTTAGAATTGGTTAAGACAACTAAAGAGTTTTCTAAGAGTGAGGTTGACTCCCATGAGTAAGGTTGAATCAAAAACCTCTTAAAGAAATAGGTGAGGTAAGTCCAAAATCCACAAGTGAATGGGTAAGGCTAATCCACTTACTTGGCAAGCCTATGTATGCCATGTATAACTTGTTCAAATGCTAAAAATGCTTCTTGAATGATTGCACACTCCACGATGCCTATGCAAGCATTTTCAAGACTTGTTTTGCTTTTTTTATGTGTAATTGAAAGGGAGATGAGCTATTGAGATTCTTTGAATCTCATTCCTTCCTCTCCAATGTTCTAACATGCTAGGTGGACAAAGAGAATAAGGAAATGGAAGCTAAACTCTTGTAAGATGAGAGTATGCCATCAAAGTGCATGGAATTTGCTTCTTTAAAGGCCATTTAAGTGGCAATTGTTGTAACCTATCATTGTATATGACCTATGACCTCTTGAGCATGTATAATTATGTTAATGTATCATGTATAATTGAAAGCTAAGGTTTTATATATGGAAATGTGCATTTTGGATATATAATGACAATTTTGCATTATGGAAATGTATGTATAAATGGAAGTGGAATGACTAAATTGAGATGCTTGAAATTTGGGACCATTTGGGCAGTTTATATAAGTCATATTCATGGTTTTAAACTTTCCCAATAGGTGCTAAACATCAAAGGAAGTTATTTGTACACTTTGGTATTCTATATGGAGCAAAAATTTACTATATTGGAAACTTATACCACTTTTTGTCCAAATGACTTCTTCTTGGTCTGAGACTTGGCATGCTATTAGAGCTTGTTGAGAGTATTTTGGGAAGCTAAAGTGCAGAATTTTCGAAGGTCTATGGAATATTTGATGAATTTTCAAAGTTAAAAAATTTTTTGAAATTGGTCGAGTTACTATTCATACTAGTCTGAAAATGAATTCTATTACTCAGGGGCCAAATGATGTCCAATTACCATTATATTTTATAAAAGAAACTAGACATTCCCAGTGACATGTTCCAACTGGAAGCACCCCATTTGGTTGTCTAGGGAGGGAGATATGAATTTTTAAAGTTTTTGTCTAGCATCAAGGGTTTAGACAAACCTCAGGTATTGTTTCATTATTTTCAAAGTCTGGACGTCCTTGAACCGGTATGAAGTTATTTTTTTCCTCTAGCCAATATCTGTAGCATTTCATATTGGTATCATTTGCATGAATTGGATTTTTGTGGAATTAATTGGGCATTTTTTAAGTTTATAGCAAAAAGTTATATCAGTACCAGTAGCCAGTCAGACCTCTGCAACTTTTCAAATGTGAAACGTCTTCTATGTTGTGTTTCATAGCTTGGACATATTTTTATATAAATTAGACATGTGTAGCTTTACAAAATGGCAACGAATGCATGATTTTGATTCTTCTAAAATTAGTTATGATTTTCTAAAATTTGTGACAGAGGTGGAGAAATTCTGGCCGAAATCACAACTATGAATTTTGTGTGTTTCTTGTGCATACACGAGTTCTAGGCCACTTTTGGGATTGAAAATAAGCTATATCTATGTAATTAAATATGAGTATGTGATACATGAGCTCACATGGTCTATGGGACACTAAATGAAAATTTTATTCATGACGCAATGCTAAGAAATTCATTATTTTAATGCCATTTCTCTTACTCCTTCATAAGTTGTATGATATGAGACATGAAAGTAATATGAAATAAGCTAGAAAAGTATGGTGTTACATAAGGTAGCTCTCTCTTCTTTCTCTCATACATGAGTGGATATTTATCTTGTCTTTGAATGTGTGTGTGTATGTTTCAAGCCATGAAAGATGTTTAGCATGCATTTATATGTCATGGTACCATGATGTTATGTTATGCACTTAAATGATGCTTTATGAACATGTTTTGGTTTGCTTGAGTGTGGTTGTAACACCCCAAAAATTTATTAAGGTGCTAATCATGGATTTGGATTTAATTAGGAATAATTAATATGGAATAATAGGGTAAATTAAGTGAATGGAAATTTTGGAGAGATAAATTATTAATATGAGTTTGAGATTTAATTGGGATAAAAACTTCATCTAGGCCCAAATTAATGTAGAAGATCATGATAAGAGGCTAATGGAGGCCCAATAAGTTAGGTGTAGACCCAATCTGATTCAATGTGATAGAAGCCCAATATTTACCTTTTATAGGCTCTTATAATTAGCCCAACAACCTTTGTGTAGATCTAAATCCTTTGAACTCTTAAAACTTGGCCTAACCCAATTAAAACCTAGCAACCCAACACATGAAAGCTGACCCAACAAAGCTTAAATCTGAAGCCCATTTGGAGTTGGATCTTTGGAGTAGCCCATAACCCATAGAAAACCCAACTTAAACCCTAAAAACTAACCTAGCCACCCCCAATTTTGCAGAACCACAAGGAATACACACAAAATTCGGAGGTCCAAAGGAGAGGCTAGGGTTCTTGGCATATTTCTACCATTTCCCACTTCTAGAGCAATATTCAATCAAGGTAATAGTTATATAACTTAATCCTCTCATCTTTCTCTTTAATTTGACCTAATTAATGTTCCAATTGGAGCACTTTCACCCGTACCCAAAATCTAAAACTTTCCATTTGATGTTTCCATGGTGAAATTTCGTAGGTAGAGGCTAAGGCTGACATTAGGTAAGTATAAACTCTTCTTTTTAAGACATTTTTGCTGGTTTGAGACCCCAATGATTGGATTATAGTATGGGTATTAATTTTTCACAAATTTGCTCAGGATTTAGGGTGTATTGAAGTTTTTAGTAGAGGACACCTCCATTCTGAATTTTGGGAATTAGTAGTGGCTGGGGAGATTTTTGTACCACTGGTGGCGTTTGTAAATTTGTCTACAAGTGAGGTAACCGAGGTTCATGCTAATTCCATGCATATATCTATTTTAATTTTGTATTTGCTGCATGATTATGATTTTGATGCTAAATGAATTGGTTGGCTATCTGTTATATGCGATTAGACCTTGTGAGTCTATGGTGGAGTTGTGGTGCGGCTGCCACTCATGCATGTGCTTCGATCGGGCAACAGGTTATGATCGGACGCCAGATGCACTGAGCCCTGGTTGTGCTCATTGGGGAGTAGATGTCGTGGATGGGCCTCTCCCGATGTTATTGGCCTTTAACATGTGGAATTATGATTGTTAGTATGGGATGATAATCATAGATAGCCTAATTATTTTATTTACTGATATGACTAGTATGTTTTCTGATACTTATATGAAATTATGCATATATGTTAATTAAACTAGAATATCTGAATGGAATTGGCCTTGGTTACTGAGATTTGCATCTCACCTCATTTCATGGGCTAAATATTTCAGGTAAAGGTTCTTCAAGTAAGGATAAGGCCAAGCAAGAAGATGAACATCCATGAGCTGAGGCCTGGTGTGGGGAGCTACACTTAGTCTGAGTGGAATAGAGTAGATACTAATTTTGTTAACCTTTGTATAGCATCATCATGTGTCTACATTATCAAGTGTAGGAGTTTGTATTTTGATAACATAGAATGTAACCAATGAGAAATAGGCTTCATATTAGTTGTTAATGGATGTATGAGTTTGTGACACTTATTATGGCTTGTAAACCTGTGATTTAACTGATTATTTAAGTAATGAAATCATGTGACATATTGATTGTGGATTTGAGCTAGTGATGCATGATTATCTGATGAAAACATGATTGAATGACCATTGTGAGAAATTTATAAATTTGCTAATATAAGACTAATGAATGAGTAAGAAAATCCACCTTTAGATGTGGGATGGGTAATGATATAATGACAGGGGTAAATCAGATAGATAGATGCTATTAGAATCTCATAACAAGTGGGAAAGTGGCCCTAGAGAGCCCCTAGATAGAGAGTGGAGAGTATGAGACAAGATTTTAAGAGTTGTAGGATCAGAAAGCATTTCGCCGCGGGCAATAGAGGTGAAGTTGCCTAGGGTGAGTACCAAAGAGCAATTCATCGTGACGAAATGTGAGAGGCAAAATTGGGAGTCGTCCAGAGGGTAATACGTTGCAACTAAATGGGAATTGGCCGTGACTGTAACATCCAGTTTTTTGAAAATCCAAGAAAAATGTAAGGAAATGCGAGAAACATAACATATGGTTTCTCCGTCAACGTACGAAATTCACCGGATATGAAAGGAAGTCCCCCAAATAGGATAAATTAAGGTCTAATAAAATTAGAATAATATTTTAGATCGTAAATAATGATGAGTCAAAGCCAGAGGTACCCTAAAATTGTGGCTAAAATAGATGAAAAAAAAAGGAATCAAAAAAGGTCCCGAAAAGCCTCCGAAGTCAAGTATGAAGGAGCCAGGGACCAAAATGCAAAGAAAAGCTATACGCTGGGCAAAATGTATAAATTGCCCTAAAGTTTAGGGAACCCTAGTTTCACCTTCTATTCATGGCTTTAAGCACGAATATCAAAAAATTGGGCAAGAATCTCAGAAATTCGTAACCCACAATTAAACTCAGTTTGATGAGACAAGTCCAATGATGCCAAGTTGTCTGGATGGCCGGGCGGGATCCGATCCAGGATCTGGTTATCTCGATCAGTAGTCATGAGCAAAATGGAAAAAAGAAGTTGTAAGAACTAAAGAAATAAAAATAGCTAAAGGACTAAGAAACCCTGAAGGAGTTTCAGGGACAGAATTGCAGTAAATGAAAAGTTTATAGCACAGTCATAATACAGAACGGTGAAAATTACACCTATAGGCCCGGGTGTCCGATTGACACCAAAATTTATGAGGATTGGGGTTAAGGGCTGCTGACCCATGTTTGAAGCTTAATATGGCCAGAAAGTAGAGGAAATAATGTTCATAAATTTTAGAAAGTCTAAAGGTATATATTGTACCGTAAAACTTTAATTGAGCTAAGACACTGATTTTTAGACTGCTGTAAGGCCCAATAGTTGATTCTAAAGGCCCGATAAGAGAAGAGAAGATATGATTAGGGTTTTATAGAAGATGAAACCCAAATATAAATATAGAATGAAAAGAAAAGAAGAAAAAGATTTTAGTTATTTTAAAGAATTACCCATGGTTAAGTCAGACACGAACTATGGTTGAGTTAAAAGTTGACCATGGTTGAGTTAAGAAATTAACCATGGTTACTCTCCATAACTTAAAGGCTAAGGCAAGGTTTCCAAGTGTGTGGCCAAGAATTTTTGGAAGAAGATATTTAGTTATGAAATTAGAAAATCAAAAGAAAAAAAGGAATGGAAGGTTAAGATTTAATCTTGAAAAGGTAGATCCAAGGGTCCAAATTTAATATGACCATTTAACTTCATTAGATTCATCTTTTTCACCCCCATTCCACCATTTTCATGCCACACACAAGGAAGAAAGAAAGAAAAACGTGAAGAGAGAGAGGGAGGGAGAAAAAGTGGAAGATGAAGTGAAACCAAGCAAAACTATCACCATTCTTCACCAAATTTCTCCATCTTCTCCATCCTCTAACTATTTTTTTTCCAAAGGGCAGCTACATATTCATCTTTTCTTCAAGGTGAAATGTTGCTCTAAGTGGGAAAAGAAAGGATTTTAGTGTGAGAAAACTAAAAGAAGCAAGGCTTAAACTTAAAGAGTAAGTTTTCTCCATCTTATACTTGTAAATCACATGCTTTAAGCTAGTTTTGTTAAACCCTAGCTATGAGTTATTTTTGGACAGCATATGAATCATTAGAAATGAAGCTTGTATGTTGAATATGAAGGCCTTGAAATGAAGTTTATATGTTGAACATGAAGGCCATATGAGCTTAGTTATTGTTGTTATGTGCTGAAACTTTGGAAAACACAAAGATTGTAATTTTTGGGAAAATAGAAATCATGAGAAGATGCTGTTCGAATTTTCCCAAAATTTTTATGGTGTTTTCTTAATGTCTTAAAAGTCATGTATACCAAATTTAAAGTCCTAAAACATAAAGGAAAAGGCTATGGAATTTTTAGAACCAAAGAAACGCACTTTGAGCCTAAAACAGAGCTAGATTATGTGATGACCAAAACGTGATGTTGGGGATGGAATTTGATAATATTATCTATTCCAATGGATTCAAAAGGGTGTTTTTAGCTAGGAATACCTATGGGAAAGCCCCCAAAACTCATGGGATAAAATTCCTAAATTTTGGCCAAGAAAGGCATACTATTCGGCCATAGTGAATGGGAAGGGAAGGAGTTAGATTTTTTTCAATTCCAATGGTCCCATTAAGCTTAAAAGGGGTCATCCTATTTTAGAAGCTAAGATTTATGTGTTGATTGTAATGAATTATCATTATAATTATAGGGTTTGATGTTGTTTTGGGAACTCCAAAAGCAAGTAAACTGAGTCCCAAGGATTGAGGAGCAAAGTTTGCTAAGGTAATAGTTTTCCTTTCTCTTTCTTTAAGCTTGTATGTTTGTACAATGATTAGTGTTATGCTATATCAAGTTGTCATTTATGCTATAAGATGAGACATGTATACTTAGATTGTGCTTGGCCTTGTATGAAATTCCTTGTATTGCTATGCGATATGTGGCATCTTGACTGGCATCGTGTTATGTACTTACATGCTTGCTTATGAATGAGATTGGTTTACTACTACTGAGATGTCATAATCTCACCCTAAATATAACCTATGCTAGGTCCGAGTTCAAGCAAAGAAAGAGCAAAGAATGTGGAGACATAAATCGAGGACCTTACTTTTATGCACCACATTTTGTTATGTAATTAAATATTTTAGATTACTACATGTATGAGTTATGTTATGATACTGTAAGGTCCTTAGGTATGGAATGGAAAGTCATGAATATAATCAACCCTTGAGTAAATAGAATATGACTGGTATGCCGAAAATGCAAAAATGCATTTGCTTATATAAAAGCAAAATAATAATAACAATATGTCAAGTGAAGGGTAAAATTGTCCAGTTTTTGTAAGGACACTTTAATATGAATTTATACGCATTCCGCTAAGGAAGTATTTTGCCTTGTAAAGGGCTTAGAGAGCTTGAAGTAGAGCCCTTAATTAACTTCATACAATTTTTCTATAATTAAGTATGTATTTTCAAAGTTAGATAAGAATTTGGAAATGACCAAATGAATAGTAAAATTGTATGAGGAAGTTTTAAAATAAAAAATTTTTATTAGTTCAGGTCTCTGTTAACTTCTCTAAGTAATGTATGAGGTAATTGTAGTAGGAAAAGGGTTATAAAATAAGGTATGACATTTATGGTATTAGAGCTAAGTTTCAGGCTTTTGGAAGGTTGTATATGGCTTGAGGATGTGGCTATAAGGCTATGTAAAGGTTTATAGAGTTATGAAAAACCTTATATGAGGTATCTTGGGTGTGTAAAAGTGACTTATGTTTTTATTTATACTAAAGGAGTTGTGAATGGTCGTGAGTAGGTGGTTAGTTATGGGTGAGATTGGCTTTCAGTTCTAAAACAGAGTTAAGTGACCTAATGGCTAGAGCCCTATAATTTGTAATGGCTCGCTGGGATCAGTGGCAAGCTCCGAGCTGCTAGAGAGGCTTGCCTAGAGAGGTTATGAGAGGCCTAATCTCCCTGAGTGCCACATTCAGACCATTCGAGGATGTCTTGCCTAATGCAGGAACAAGTAGTGAGATAGCACAGTATGCAGTAAAGCTGCTACCGCATAGAGTGGGGGTTAAGAGAGTTATTTCCCCCTAGTCATGACACCTAGATATTACGATGTGAAGAGCCCAGAAAAGCAATTCTCTCAAGCCAGAGGTTTGAGTTATAAGTTACACTTCATAAAGCCTCGACAGCCCAGAGGTTGTAGTTAGTTATGTATGTGTACAAGTAAAGCAAGAGGTGGAATCCTTTAGCTTTAATGATGGACTGCAAACGGAGTTGGTGAGGCTCGGATCACGTAGCCAAAGAAAAGCTCCTAGTTATAGCAGAGTGTACTGTGACATGAAAGGCCTTCAGGCTAACATGAGAAACGAGTTACTATAGGGTCAATTGATGCACAGAGAGCAAGGACCCTTAGTATAAATAAAGAAGAAGAACAGTAAAGGGTGACGAAAAAAAAATCAATAAGTAACTCGTGATTAGTGGGCCTAGTAGTTGAAACTGAGAAGGGAATTCTTAGATAATATCAAACACAAGAATAATAAGGTTGTCAAGACCCACCTATAAGGCGTTGACTCTAACCTAGAATGCTACTCTATGAAACACTAAATGACAGAGATTTAGAAGAGAATAAGAATAGGTTAAGAAGTACTAAGTTCATTGTAAGTCCACCTTCTCTCATGCATGGATGTGTGTTTAGCTTGTTTTAGAATGTGTGTATATGTATTTTCAAGCTATGAAAAGTATGTTAGCATGCCTTTACATGTCATGATCCTTGATGCTATGTTATATTTTAAATGAATCCATGATGTTTGTATGAGTTTGCTTGAGCGAGGAGAGGCCAAGAACTCTTCCTTTTGGTGAGGATGAGCCAAGAACCCTTGAGCTTGGTTAAGACAAAGCAAGGAGTCTCCCAATAGCAAAGTGGGCTCCCAAGAATATGGTTGAGTCTAAAGCTTTTAAAGAATGGGTGAGGCAAGTCCGAAACCCATAAGGAGAAGTGTGAGGCTAATCCAAACACTTGGGGAACTCTTGAATGTCTTGTATGATTGATTCATGTGCTTTAGTAGTGACTAAATGAGTAGACTGAGCCTAGAAAGTTAAGCAGATAGGGGTCCAATAGTCAGTCCGACAAGCTCCCTAATATGAGAATAATGTAGGATTAAGACACATGAGTAATTAGAGCACCCAGTAAAGGATAAGTCTTCAGTAAGGTAGAATACAGACATTAAAGGTCTTGGATTGGGTTAATGAAACCCTAAAATCAGTATACTGTGCTCCTGGGGAAAAGACCAAGAGGTTGAACAGAGAGAAAGCCTAGCTCCAATATGAAGGTAGAAACAAGTTGAGACAAACAGTGAGTGCCTTAGTACCCTCAGAGAAGCTCGAGGGAGCTAGAGACTGCCTGAGAAGGTGAGTCTTTGCATTATATAGAGAAAGAGTGTAAGTTAAGAGCACCATAAAAGGTAATTCCTGGGATTTCATGAAATAGAATTTTCCTACAAAGGAATACTCTAGTTAAGAGCAAAGTAAGAGTAAGAGTAAAAAGTAGACCCCTTGATGTTATAGAGAGTAAATAAGTAAAGAAACTCGGGAAAATGTAGGTGCTCTTGAGCATAAAGAAACTTGAACTAGCAATAGAAACAGCTAGTAGTAGAACATCCTCTTACTCAAGTAAGAGGATAAGAAAGGTAAAAAAGGAAAGAAAATATGACAGTGTTCAAGTCGAGGATATAATAAATTGAGAATAGATATTAAGTTGATGTGCTTAAGTGTTTAAGAAAGCACATTTGTCCTTGGCATAGTTGCCCTTCTAGCATGATACTACTTGAAGTAAAAACAGTCAGGCAACGCAGAAAGATCCCAGGATGTAGTAGAGAAAAAATCTTACTTTCCCCGAGCGCTCTAGAAGAATAGGGCAAATAAAGAGAAGTAAGAAAGGAATATTTAGATTATTGGGAGATTTGCAATATACAGGCAATAATGGCTTTGAGCTCAGTCATGAGGCGCCCGTATATTAGTGTTTGATGTTATAGTTTGCTTGCAACAATGGTTGCATGATATTAGGCCTGATCAACCTAATAGTAATGTGACTTGAGGACGTAGCAAACAATAACATCAATCACCAAAGTGTCCTAATAATCGAAGGGTATCCTAGTTAGTTAAATAATGAGATAAGTCAGAAGAGAAAGGTAAAGGAATTCTAGTAATATCAAAATGATAAGAAAAGCATGCAGAAAGGAATCCCTAGTAAAGAATGTTCAGATCCAGATAGCATGAGTTCAGTACATATGATTTAAGTCCCTTATAGTACATGTAAACAAAATGAGTAGAGACCAATGCATAGCCTCTCTCCAACTAGACATGTTAACCACACTCAAAGTGTGAGATGCCCTCGTGCCAAAGCACTTAAAAGCAAAACATGGGCATAGTTAATAACTACAGGATATGAGAGGAAAAGATAGATGAGTACAGTTAGAGTAAGAAAAGAAAGCCTAAGTAAAGAGAGGTTAAAGTGAGAATCTGAGGATCCTATGAGGGGCAATGAGTGAAAGATTTAAAATGCTCCCTAGTATCAGTATGATGGGATCCTGGAGAATCAGATCACGTAGAACCCACTTCACATGAAGAGCATGATGCACCTCTAAGTTTAGCCTCAGCTATTAGGGGCGATAGTCATCAGACTTGGTGAGTATGTATTTTACTATCAAATACAGTGATCTTAGGCTTTGACATCTCCCAGAGATGGATCGTAGTAGATCCTAGCATAGCACAGTGGGTTGCAGTAGACCTTAGCAGGGCTCTGAGAGGTCACAGTAGACTTAGGGGTCGCATTAGATCCCACAGAGTTACAGAGAGCCCTAGCCATAGCATGATAGTTCTCTGGTAGAGATGACAGCCTAAGATAGTTTTACAGAGTACTTAATCTCAAAGACCAGTACAATTTCAACTAGCTTTTGTCTCAGAGACTAGAGACCTCCTGAGTCTGGTAGACTATTGCTACAGATATATGAAGGCTTTACTCAGATAGTTAGACCACTGACTAGATCTCTCTAGAGATGAGCACAATGTATGGGATGATGAAAGTAAGAAATAAGCTTTCCAGAGTTAGAGCCAGATAAACCACTACTCAGTAGATATTAGCCCTGACCGAGGGATAGAGAGATCCCTATATGCTAAATTATATATTCAGAAAGGGGTCGGGAATAGTTGTAAATAAGAAAAGTGGTACAATATGTCTCCATTAATCGAGACTATGAGTATAGTTAGCATCCCATAAGAATTCAGTAGTAGTCAGTGGTAGTTACTCTTCGATGTTTGTACAGGACAGAGTAAGAGCATGATGATTAGTCATTAAGCCAAAGAGTTAAATAAGCACTCTTGAGTGAATAAAGAGAGTAAAACACAAGTTTAGACCTAAACAGGCAAAGGTAAGAAAAGACCAGTTAGCAAGGATATAAGAAATGTCCAATGAGAATGTACCCAAAATTTCGAGGACGAAATTTATTTAAGGGGGGGAGAAATATAACATCCGATTTTCTAAAAATCCAAGAAAAACGTAAGGAAACGTGAGAAACATAACATATGGTTTCTCCGTCAACGTACAAAATTCACCGGATATGAAAGGAAGTCCCCCAAATAGAATAAATTGAGGTCTAATAAAATTAGAATAATATTCTAGATCGTAAATAATGATGAGTCAAAGCCAGAGGTGCCCTAAAATTGGGGCTAAAATAGATGAAAAAAAAAAAGAATCAGAAAAAGGTCCCAAAGAGCCTCCAAAGTCAAGTATGAAGTAGCTAGGGACCAAAATGCAAAGAAAAGTTATATGTTAGGCAAAATGTATAAATTGCCCTAAAGTTTAGGGAACCCTAGTTTCACCTTCTATTCGTGGCTTTAAGCACGAATATAAAAAAATCAGGCAAGAATCTCAGAAATTCGTGACCCACATTTAAACTCAGTTTGATGAGACAAGTCCAATGATGCCAAGTTGTCTGGATGGCCGGGCGGGATCCGATCCAGGATCTGGTTATCTCGATCAGTAGTCATGAGCAAAATGGAAAAAAGAAGTTGTAAGAACTAAAGAAATAAAAATAGCTAAAGGACTAAAAAACCCTGAAGGAGTTTCAGGGACAGAATTGCAGTAAATGAAAAGTTTATAGCACAATTATAATACAAAACGGTGAAAATTACACCTATAGGCCCGGGTGTCCGATTGACACCGAAATTTATGAAGATTGAGGTTAAGGGCCCCTGACCCATGTTTGAAGCTTAATATGGCCAGAAAGTAGAGGAAATAATGTTCATAAATTTTTGAAAGTCTAAAAGTATGTATTGTACCGTAAAACCTTAATTGGGCTCAGACAATTATTTTTAGACTGCTGTAAGGCCCAATAGTTAATTCTAAAGGTCCGATAAGAGAAGAAAAGATATGATTAAGGTTTTAAAGAAGACGAAACCCAAATATAAATATAGAATGAAAGGAAAAGAAGAAAAAGATTTTAGTTATTTTAAAGAATTAACCATGGTTAAGTTAGAAACTAACTATGGTTGAGTTAAAAGTTGACCATGGTTGAATTAAGAAATTAACCATGGTTACTCTCCATAACTTAAGGGCTAAGGCAAGGCTTCCAAGTGTGTAGCCATGAATTTTTGGAAGAAGATATTTAGTTATGAAATTAGAAAATCAAAAGAAAAAAGGAATAGAAGGTTAAGATTTGATCTTAAAAAGGTTGATCCAAGGGTCCAAATTTAGTATCACCATTTAACTTCATTAGATTCATCTTCTTCACCTCCATTCCACCATTTTCATGCCACACACAAGGAAGAAAGAAAGAAAAACGTGAAGAGAGAGAGGGAGGGAGAAAAAGTGGAAGATGAAGTGAAACCAAGCAAAACTATCACTATTCTTCACCAAATTTCTCCATCTTCTCCATCCTCCAACCATTTCTTCCAAAGGGAAGCTACATGTTCATCTTTTCTTCAAGGTGAAATGTTGCTCTAAGTGGGAAAAGAAAGGATTTTAGTGTGAGAAAACCAAAAGAAGCAAGGCTTAAGCTTAAAGAGTAAGTTTTCTCCATCTTATACTTGTAAATCACATCTTTAAGCTAGTTTTGTTAAACCCTAGCTATGAGTTATTTTTGGACAGCATATGAATCATTAGAAATGGAGTTTGTATGTTTAATATGAAGGCCTTGACATGAAGTTTATATGTTGAACATGAAGGCCATATGAGCTTAGTTATTGTTGTTATATGCTGAAACTTTGAAAAACACAAAGATTGTAATTTTTGGGAAAATAGAAATCATAGGGAGATGCTGTCCGAATTTTCCTAAAATTTTTATGGTGTTTTCTTAATGTCTTAAAGTCATGTATACCAAATTTCAAGTCCTAAAACATAAAGGAAAGGCTATGGAATTTTTAGAACCAAAGAAACACACTTTGAGCCTAAAACGGAGCTAGATTATGTGATGACCAAAACGTGATGTTGGGGCTGGAATTTGATGATATTATCCATTCTAATGGATTCAAAAGGGTGTTTTTAGCTAGGAATACCTATGGGAAAGCCCCCAAAACTCATGGGATAAAATTCCTAAATTTTGGCCAAGAAAGGCATACTATTCGACCATAGTGAATGGGAAGGGAAGGAGTTAGATTTTTTCAATTCCAATAGTCCCATTAAATTTAAAAGGGGTTATCCTATTTTAGAAGCTAAGATTTATGTGTTAATTGTAATGAATTATCATTATGATTATAGGGTTTGATGTTGTTTTGGGAACTCCAAAAAAAAGTAAACTGAGTCCCAAGGATTGAGGAGCAAAGTTTGCTAAGGTAGTAATTTTCCTCTCTCTTTCTTTAAGCTTGTATGTTTGTATAATGATGAGTGTTATGCTATATCAAGTTGTCATTTATGCTATAAGATGAGACATGTATGCTTAGATTGTGCTTGGCCTTGTATGAAATTCCTTACTTTTATACACCACATTTTGTTATGTAATTAAATATTTTAGATTACTGCATGTATGAGTTATGTTATGATACTGTAAGGTCCTCAGGTATGGAATGGAAAGTCATGAATATAATCAACCCTTGAGTAAATAGAATATGACTGGTGTGCTGAAAATGTAAAAATGCATCTGCTTATATAAAAGCAAAATAATAATAGCAATATGTCAAGTGAAGGGTAAAATTGTCTAGTTTTTGTAAGGACACTTTAATTTGAATTTATACACATTCCTCTAAGGAAGTATTTTCCCCTTGTAAAGGGCTTAAAGAGCTTGAAGTAGAGCCCTAAATTAACCTCATACAATTTTTCTATAATTAAGTATGTATTTTCAAAGTTAGATAAGTATGTATTTTCAGTTCAGGTTTTCATTGACTTCTCTAAGTAATATATGAGATAATTGTAGTAGGAAAATGGTTATAAAATAAGGTATGACAGCGACAAACTTTTGTGAAGATTTGTCAGGTGTTCTAGAGAGGAATTAGCTGCGGCGAAAGGGGGAATTGGTCACAGCCAATGGTGAGAGGCGAGCAAGATAAGTTTCAGGAGGCTTCCTCGCCACGACGCCATGTAGGTTAGTCGTAGCGAAGGTCCAACTTGTCACAGCAATAATCTGTGAAGTTAAGGAGTGAACTCGAGGGCAATTGGCCACAGCGCAAGGACATTTAGCCACGGCTAATGGTCCCAAACTTTCATTCTAACCTAGAAATCTTGGTTTTTTTATATGGTATACCCAAGGGATGACTTAGAAACATTGCTAGAAGATTCTTATGAGTTAGAATTAATGGGTAATAGAATCAAAGGCTTATAAATGAATGTTTGTTTCCTTGATGTACATGAGTGCTTGTAATTATATGGTTGATGACTCTAATAACATTAAGGTTCAAATTTCCTTATATCTTCTGAATGTAATTAGTTGTAATGTCTTGTAACCCCAATTTATGATTATTAATCATGTATTTAACCTTAATTACAATGATTAGAAGTTAGGGTCATCACAGTGGTGAAGTTAAAAGTCCCCTAGCTAGGGTGAAGATGAGCCAAAAGACCTTAACAATGGTTGAGACAAAGTCAAAAGTCTCCCAAAAATAAGGATTAGTTAAAAGCCTTTAAGAAAATGGGTGAGACAAATCTAAAATCTACCAAGGAGATTGGGCGAGGCTAAACCACTTGCTTGGCAAGCCGATGTATGTCTTATATAACTTTTGAATGCTAAAAACGTTCCATGATATCCATGCATGCATTTTTAGACTTGGATTGCATTTTGTATGTATGGTTGAAAGGGAGAAGAGCTATTGGGATTCCTAGAATCTCATCTCTTCCTCCCCATTTGTCTAACATGATTAGGTGGACCAAGTGAGCCAAGAAATGGAAGCCACCAAGCATAAAGGAAGGAGATTGACAACAAAGTGTGTGAAAATGCCTATTTTGTAGCCACATGACTGGCATATGATGTAATCCAATATTGTATATAATGTATGAGCTTATAAACATATGTAATTACATGAATATTTGATGTATGAATGAGATGTGATGCCATGTGGAGGATATTGCATGATTTCGACATTGAATTCCATAGTCGAGCTTGTGTTCTTGTGTATACCTTGGGGTGAGAGTGTGAGTTTGTGAAATCCGTGTTTGTACACCTTTGAGACATTTTTAATAGACCATTTTGGTACTTTCCCACATGCTTAAGTGGCAATGAAAGCCTTGGGAGCAATTTTGGATCATTTGAGACCCATTGAAGACACAAAAAGTGCCATTTTGCAACCCTATGGCATTTTGACCAAATGAATGAATTTGCCCATGAAATTTGGCATACATATAGATCTCATTCCAATATTTTTGTGAAGATAAAGTGTATAATATTTAGGGGTCTACATAATTTTTGGCAATTTTTTGAAGCTGGCTGAAAATTCAAAAAATGACAGTGGCACTATTCATATGGTCCAAAAATTTACCTCTGTCATTCATGACTCAAATGATGTCCAATGGTCATGAAATTTTATAAGGAGAAACTAGATATTCATGGTGAACTATGACAACTAGAATCACCTCAATTGAATATCTAATCAAGGAGATATGAATTTTTGAAGTTCTATAACAGTACTAGTAGCACTAGGCAAGTTTGGTTACTATTCCATGAATTTCCAATAGTTAGATGTCCCTGTTTTGGTATGGACTTATTTTTAGCATAAAGTAAACATCTATAGCTTTCCAGAATGGTATAGTATGCTTGATTTTGATTTGTTTAGAATTAATTATAATTTTCTAAAATTCATGATAGAAAGTTGGCACATGAACCTAAGACTAGCTTACATTAATTTATGTATATGGTTCATGAGCTTGAGTTTTTGAACACATCTTGAGATGGTTTTGAGTTGTATGCATGTATTTAAATATGAGAATGAGATGGAATAATTCATATGGTCCACAGGACATGAAATGTATATTTTATCCACAACGTAATACAAAATATATCTATTATTTTAATTGCATTTTCTTGAGAATGTGTGCTTGGCTAAGGAAATATGATTAGAATGGCATGAGATAGGCTAGATAAATATGGTGTTACATCTTCTATGTAATAGATTAGGGAAAATGGCTATGGATACATGTCTTCATATGCCTCCAGGCGATCCCCATATGCTTCCAAGCTGTATGGAGGGTTAGTATATAACTATATATTTTATTAGTATGTATCAAATTTATTTGATTTAAATGCTTTAATATTGACTTGGTCCTTTTTTTTCTTTATTTTATCAAAAAATGGTTAATTTTATATATCTTATCTTTTCATACCCTTTTTTAGCATAGTTGCCTCCCCTATCGCTTTGAAATGCCATTGGAACATATTTTGTATAACTTCTTGTGTAGATGTTTTACACTTCTCTTATTTGTCTTGTGATTAATGCCACTCACAAGGAGATAGTTGCCTGCTGCAACCATTATACTGTGGCAGCATTCCCCCTTCCAAAGTGGTTAAAAACTTATAATGTGTTTATTAGGTCCCTTGAATTCTTTCTTTGGTGACTGTTGAATTCATATATGATCTCTATCTCTACTACCTCTAGCTTTATCTACTGTCTCTTTTTTCAGCTAAAATCTTTGTTGTCCTTCGTAGTATAATCATTGAAATTGTTTACTTTTTTCAAAGAAAAAATAGAAGTTCTTTTGTGTATGTCATAGAATTTTTCCTACATCATGATTTTCATGCAGGCCAAGTTGACAAAATACAATTTGATAATTTTTTACTTCATGCAGATGAACCTCAACCTAGCATGGAGCAAAATCCACTACCAAAATTCATATGTTTAGAAACAAAGGCAAGGAACAAGCCTTATTAGATGGAGATATCAATGTAAAATTTTCAAGGTTTTTTTTTTCTAGGCAATTTTGGGAATTTATCAATTTATCAGTAAGATTTATAACACTAATCATTTTTATCTTAATAAAAGTATGTATTATGTGTGTTTTTTAATTACATTATATACATGTTTTGGTATTTTAACAATGGCTTATAATTTTTAAAAAGATGACAATAATGTATAATCCAATTTATAGCTAATATAAATATAAATCTATATTTAAAAAAATTAATTGCAATTAGTGATAGTTTTCCAACCACTGCCAAAGCTAGATTAAATTTCAACTTGTAATTTTCAATTAGTGGTGGTCACAAAACTATTGCAAAATGAACACATCCTTTTAATTGCTAGCAGTTAAAACTACTACAAAAAAATAGAGACAAATAGTGATTATTCCTACGTCAAAAAATAATCACTACTAATTGAGTGCTCACAATTGCAAAGGTGGTGACTAGCCAACCGCTACTTGTAACGACCCTAACTTCAAATTATAGTAATTAAGGTTAAAGACATAATTAATAATCATAAATCAAGGTGAAAGTCATTACAACTAATTATATTCGAAAAAATGTAGGGAAATTTAAACCTTGATGTTATTAGAGTCATTAATTAGACAACCACAATTATTCAAATGTGCAAGTGAATTTAATCATCAATAAGGAACCTTTAATTCTTCCATCCATCAATTCCAACTCATAAAAACCTCCTACAAGTGTTTCTAAATCATTCCTTAGTATTACCATAAAAGAAACTAAGGTTTCTAGGTGAATATGAGAAATTGAGCACCTTTGCCACGGCTAAATTCCCTCGCACCACGGCCAATTACTCTCGGGTTGAACTCCTTACACCTTCACAAAATTTTGTACATTTTGTCACTGCCAAATATCCCTTTTGCCATGGCCAAATACCTTCTAGAACACCCCCAGACTTGCCTCTCAAACTTAGTCGCGGCTAACTTCCCTGTTCACTACGGCCAATTGCTCTCTATTTTCTTCCTTGGCAACTTCACCACATTTGGCCGAGGCTAATTAAATATTAGTCGCGACCAATTACCCTTTATTACCATTTGGCCAAAGCCAATTAAATTTTAGTTGCAGCAATTCCTTCTATTACCCTCCTTAGGCAACTTTGTCACTTTTGGTTGAGGCCAATTGAATTTTGGCCACAACTAATTCCCTTCTGTTCCTATAACTCCCAAGATTTCATCTCATACTCTCCAATTCCCCCTCTAGCAACACTCTAGGCTACTTTAACTTAGTTTGTGAAAATTTAGTGTCTTTCTTTTACCTAATCTACCAAACACATCTATCATTACCCATTTAAAACTTAAATGTGGATCCTTAACTCTCTAGCCACCATAAACCAGTGAGCTCATAGATCAATGACAGCAAAGAGTTCATACACTACTCACATTTCCCATTCAAACATAAGTTCCATTAGAAATTCCATACATCACTAGTTTAAGTTGACATCTGATGTATCAAATGATTACAGTGCATATGCTTGGCAATTCATGATGCAATGAGACAATTTTACATAAAACTAGTATTCTAGATATACGAATACAATTTGACAATGTTTCCAAACCTACCTACTACCAAACCACATAATAAACTTTCATTAATTTTCTCCTTGCCACTAAGAGATCTGGTCCCTGAAAATGTTAGCCCACAATCGAGGTGAGATATACAATCTCAGTAACAAGAGGTAAATTCCATATATATGTACAGATTAATCAATACAATGCAATTTCATATCAACAATACCAGAACCATCAGTTCAATTTACAAATAAACTAGTTGAGCTACCAATGACTACTGTCCCATACTAGCAATCATACACAACATGTTAATGGCCAATAACACTGGGAGAGGTCCGTCCATGGCATCTACTACATAATGAGCACAACTAAGGCTCAGTGCATCTAGGGTCTGATCATAACTCAGTGCCTGATCGAAGTACATGCACAGGTGGCAGCCGCACCACAGCACCACCATGGACTCACAAGGTCTAATCACAATAACAATTTAAGTAGTTAACTAATCATTTAGCATTTCAAAATTAAGCATGTGTAACAAATATGAGATTAACATGAGCATATACATGGAATTAGGAAAATAACCCCAGTTACCTCAATGAAGCCAATTACTCATCCTCTAGCTACCATCATGATTCAAAGTACACTAGGTCTAACATAAGCATAATCATCATTATTCAACTACCATTAGTAAGGAATTTCCCTATCCACTGATTAATCTTAACAAAAGTACATTAAGAACTTTTTACCCAAGCTTCCTAAGGGTCTATAGCACTAATTCAAGGTCACAACAATAAGAACTCACAATGGGTCACTTCTAACATCTCCATTTTGGCACATGTAAAAGCCATACACCAAAAGTCAACCAAGTGATGGAAATTCAATATATATACCATATAAGAGAAAAGGAACACTTACCCATATACCTAAGAGGTCAAATGGACTGAGTTGAGTCTTAACTATCAAGAACACACCATGGGAAATTCCAAAATTCGAATTTGAGTCATGAAGCCCAGAAATTTCAGTTTTTCACTTTCATCTCTTTGTAATTTCGTACAATAGCAGAACCCATTATGAAAATTAATCCTTAGGGGCATTTTCCAGCAAAGTAATACACAAAATGGAAGGGAAATACTTACCCAATCATCCTTCTAACTTCTAACTCTGAAAATCTTGCAAGGGATCACCTAAACACCAAATTTCAGATTTGAGAAGAAGATGAAAATACCCAAAACCAAAAACTAATCAGATTAAAATGAAGAGGAGAATGAGAGGGACATGTTTTATATAGATTACCTTGGCCAAATCTTCCTCTAGAAGTGAGAAATGGTGGAGGAATGCAGAAAACCCTAGCCTCCTCTCTTCCTATGCGAAAATGGAGTTCTCCCTTGCCTAAGATTAAGTTGATCTACAGAATAGAGGATAAGGGGCTGATTAAGTTAGGGTTTTAGATGGGTTTGGGCCAACCCTAAAGCCCAAAATCCACTTAGGTTCAGATATGTGCTTATTGGGCCATAAGTTGAAGGGTTTAGTTGATGAAATAAGAGTTAGGCTCTTAAGAAATGAGATTGGACCTTCTTACAAACTAGAAGTAGGCTTTCTTATTTAACTTATGACATAAATACATTGATCATAAGGCCTAAATTAAATGTCTAACTCCCCTTAGTTAACTCCTTAATTAAACCCCATAACCATAATTATATATCTCCACCTAACAATAACTAAACATGATTATTGGCTCAAAATGTATAAAACAAATCCATTTCTTTAGAAACCTTATTTTCCTTATTTTTTTCCCAAATCCTTGTATTAATTCCTTAATTCACCATAATCCTCATTAATAAATTCTGGGGTATTACACTACTCAATCATTTATTTATTTTTTGTAATGGTTTCACATTTTTTTATCTTGCAATTGAATTTATTGAAAATTCTTGATTTGTAAGTTGTTGATATATGTATGGAATCAATGGAAATAATCTAAGAAATTTTTATAAATCCCTTTATTGGTTAAGAATAAGAAATATATAAGTACAATTTTAAATTAAGGTAATTCCATACATGATGATAATGCTTTAAGAAAGGACTAGTTACAAAATAATGGTTGCTTATAGAAATTTCATAAGCCCTTAGCATGCCTTGGTTCGACCCTAGATAATAGGGGATAATGGAGAGATGTTATTTTACATGAGGAAATGATTTATGACGAACTTTATATTATGTGAGCTAAAGACTCGTAGAGACTTGGTTATTTACCTACATAAGTTGTGTGTTGATAGGTATAAATTATTTATGTTAATTGGTGTTAAAAGTGGAATTTTTAGGGTTAAATCAGGTGGACTTATGCACTTGTATATGTTTTGACAAGAATGACCTACACGAGATGAAAGCAACTTTTTGAGTGAAATAACAATCAATTAGAAACTATATGTGGCCTCCCCATGTATAGCAACATGACATGCATTTGACAAGAGCAAATAAGTGAACTAGGAAATTGCATGGGCACCTCATGTGATTCTACATGGGACCCTGTGAAAAAAGAATGTAACATAACACTACATAGTAGCCTCTATGTTTAGGTAGTTCAAGCATGGTCAGGTTGTATACAGTAGAGTTTCTATAATTTTAGGACATTTGAAGGGTATTTTTGGAAGAGACTTGAAACCTTAGGTTAAATGCTTTAAATTAGATTTAAGGAGGCTATTCTAAAGGTGCGCTACAATTAAGGAAAGCCTCTAAATGACCATGACACTTAGATATGGAGTTCTATCTAAAGATTGTTGTGCCATAGTTTTTCTTTCATCCACTCTTTCTTTCTTTTCTTGCTATGAATTCTTTTACTTTTGATTTTAGGATTTTATTTTTCATTATGAGTAGCTAAACCCTTTAGATCTATAATTTAGATAAAGATGTTTAGAGATTGTGTTTACTTATGAATTAACTTTTCTTCCAATTAATTTATTATTTAGTTTATAATCCTTTTGCAAATTGCGAGCCACATTTTGTCAAATTTGATTTATAGTGAGATGAACCAAAAGGTGAATTATTATAAAAGATCACTTGAATGCATGCCAAGCCACTACTTGTAGGGGTACACAAATTGTACCCTTACAAGCAGATTGTAACCTATATATATGCCTAACATAAAAGGGTACATGCAGATTGTAACATGCATGTATGCATGCCAAACCATTAGATATAGGGTTACATTAAATTCCATAAAGCTTAAAGGGAATGTATGATCACGAAAGTAGGTACAAATGTAACATAAATACACATATTCTATCTTGAAAGGGAATTTTACATAATTTTTAGAATCAATCATTAATTAAGATATGAAATAAAGTGCATGAGCTACTCTTAATTTAATCCTAAGAAGTAAAACATTGAAATCCAAACTTCAAAGTTTTCACAATTAATTAGTCCAATTCTTTAATTTTGTGCTTTGCAATTTGCTTCTTTATTAGTAGTACATTTAATTCAATTTAATAGATTTTCTATATAATAGGAATTAATTTATGAAATTAGTATTTGGTTAACCTTATGCAAAAGACAATAGTCTACTTTATTCTATACAATTCATGCAACTTGTGCCTTTATGGATTTTGCACAACTTCTGCCTATAATGGATTGTACTTGGACAATTTGTTCTTAAAACACAAATGGATGAAAACGTTCATATGTCCTTGTACGTTTAATTTCAATAACTCCTTAGTCTCTATGTATCTTTATCCATCGATTCATAACAAGGTCAAATTAATCATAGTAAAATGTACTAGCTTTTTTTACAAGTTCTCCTAGATATTATAACTACACCACCTCTTTGAGGATGTTGAAATATTCATTCTCTCCATATTCTCCCATTCCTTTCACATAAACTTCACTATTTATTGTCTTCTTCCCAACACTCCAATTATCGATGTGGAACTAGTACCCATTCACAAAATATCTTGGGCATGTTTGCACCTCTCTAAAAGGTCCCCAAGCTAAATCTTTCAAATACATATTGTCTTTAGATATTGGTTGATTGAGAACTATTTGACTATTAAGATATAATGAAGCAAGCAAATAAAAAGTAACATATAAACATATAAATAAATATAAGAATAATGATGTCACCACATATATAGGACTTAGACCACATAATAAATTGCTGCTCAATCTTAGTATAGATTTCTTTGAAGCTAATGTATGGATTTGCTCTTTTCAACTCTTGCTCATAAGTCCTATAAGATGACTTAAATGACTTAAATGTTAGGACCAAACAAAAATTCACCAAGCTATAGTGACAACTGTAAATCTTCCTTGAGATAGGGCTTAACTTCATTGCAATTTAACAGGACATGAAGATAAGTGATGCCCATTTCTCTATTAGTCAAATAATGAGTTGAACACTTTCCAAGTGAATATCCAACTTGTAACATCCTAAAATTAGCTAAGTGAAATTATGGAAATTTAGGATTTAATATGAAAAAATAAGAAATTATTGTGAGAATTAAGGAAAATAGGAATTTTCAAGGAAAATAATTATTTAGGCTTTTTAAGGAAAATAATAATTCTTTGGTAATTTTTTTAGCAAAAAATAACTTTAATTATGTAATTTAAATATATTTAAGTAAAATTAATTAGAGGTACTTTGAAAAATTAAATTAGAGTCTAATAATTAGTTTGATTTTGCTAAAAATAATTTCTAAGAGCCCAACTAAATTATAAATTAAGGCCTAGTGTAGTTGGACTTAGCGGACTAAAGCCCAATACCAAGATATAAGCCAATAGACCAAAATACCCTTATGTCATCCCAAACTTCATTAAAGCTCACTAAGAAGCTAAACCCTCCCATTTCATAATTAAAAACATGCTGGATAGGAAAAAGAAGAGTGAAAATGCAAAAGAGAGAAGTAGGGCATGGTTTTTCACCTTCTAGGCTTTGATCCATCAAGAAGACACGAGATTTGGGCAAGGCAAGTGAAAGGAAAATTGTTCTACTCATTTTCCTCTACATTTTAAATCAAACAACTTGTCACTTGGAGACTTTTTATCAAACCTTAGGTGCTAAAAATGAGGGATTTGATGCTTCCTTACTTGATTTTTGACCTTATAGGCTAATAGAGTTGTTGACTAAGTATTTCCCTTCATTTTGATATGTGTTCATGCTTAAATTCATCCCCTAGATTAATTTTTACTTAGTGGCTATCACATGTACAAAAATTCAAGTGTTGGAAGTGACTTATTATAGATTCAAGTTGTTTTGGCCTTAAATTAGTACCATTAGCCATATGAAAGATTTGGTAAGTGCCTATGACGGGTCTCGTCGCGCAACCCTCAAAATAAAACTAGGTTGAATTAGATTTTATAGTTATTGGCACAGCCTAGATCATCTCCCTTGGAATTGGAGTTCAATGCTTAATTGGGTTTTCTAAGTGTTAAAGGATCCTAAAAGCTATCTAAATTAGGGGGTTTTGGTCTAATCAAACTAACTAGAATTAAATTGAAACAAAATTCCTAATTGCTATCTAATTGCATGAATTACGGTTGAATGATGGACTTGTGACTAGCTTTGGATTCGTCTCTTGGCATCCACTATCCTTATCCTAATCCATTTGTGATTAATTCTGGCCTAAAAGTCCCTTTTCATGTTCATTGGCAAATGATCTTGAATTACCATTCAAGATTCAAGAGACTAGCAATTTGATGTTAATTAAGACCTCAACTCTCATTAAATTACTAATTCTTGTGATTAAGATCTTTGAACACTTAATTTCATTGATTAATTAATTAATTAGCCTCTGAATCATCACCCTAGGATGTTTAATTAACCAATCAAACTCCAAGAAATTCTCAAATCAAACATTCAAGCACTCAACCTCTCACATGCATTTCATCAAACACCTTGACTGCATACATGGATAGCTATAGGAAATTGAAAATCTAGCACTTAATTCATGCAATTAATCATTCAAAATTCTCCTAATCAATGATTAACCAGCCATCAATCATAAACTACATCAACCTTAATCATTTACAAGCTTGACTAAGCAAATAAAATAATTAAAATTGATATAGAGAGAGAAGAAAATAAAATGAAATCTTAGCCCAAAATTCTGATTCTAATCCTTGGATTCAAGCTTCAACTCAAGAGCCTTCCTCCTAGCTAATCACAAGGTGGATTAGAGCTTCATTTGAGAATGGATGGAGGTGGAATGGGATGGCGTGGTATGCTACGGCAAAAGGGATGGCTGCTGGATGAAGGATGGAGTGTAGGGTGTAACAACCAGAAAGAGAAAGGAAAAGAATAGAGAAAAGAAAAGGGAAAGAAAAGAAAAGCTGAAAATTTTTGAAGGCTGAAAATTTTCTAAGTCTGCTAGCTACAGCCTAGCTATAGCGAATGTATCTGTTCGCTATAGTGAGAAATGGGCTAGCTATAGCGAGAGAGCCTTCTCGCTATAGCGAAAATGCTTCTGGCTATAGCGAGTGCAGGCATTCCATACAAAATCCAGGGAGTAGCTCGCCGTAGCGAGAGCTATAGCAAAGGCAAAGGTCTGGGACTTACACGAGCTCGCCGTAGCGAGGGTTATGGCTCGCTATAGCGAGGGTGAGTCCTGAAAAGTGTAAAAAGAGAGATTTTGACTTTTTAAAGGCTTCCAAACTTTCCTTTCTCTTAGAATCGACCTAAGCTTCGACCAAGGAGAGAGAAAAGAGCTGTGGAGAGAGAGAGAGACCTAGAGAAGCAAGGAGACCAAGCAAAGAGGTGAGTAATCTTGAGATTTCCTTAGCTTTTCTCCTTAGCATGTTGTTATCCTCCTTTTGCCTTCTCTTTCTATGGTTTTAGAAGTTGATTTGGGTTTGGTTCAGAAGAAGGAAGTGGGAAAACTACTCTGGAAGAAGGGTAGAACTCATATATCATCATTTCTTCTTCCTTGCTTTCTTCCGTGAGAGTTTGAGAAAGGAAGGAGAGTGAGTAAAGTTCTAGAGAGAGAATCCCTAGCTTCTTACATGGGTAGTGAGGGTTTACTTCGATGAAGAGCCCTTTAGCCTTATGAGTACTTACTTGAGTTATGAGAGAATGATTTGGTGATCTTTGTTGTGCCTAGGCTCAAAGGAAGCAACTCCATCTAGTTGTGAGTGTGAAATCAAAGAGGGAGAAGAGAAATTGAAAGGGAAGACTTGTGTAATCCGAGAAGGTAGCTCCCTACTCTGTTCTTGTTGCATTCTTGGATGTGTAATAGTCATTATATGATGTGTATGTGCTTGTATGATGAGATATGCCATTGATGTTGCCTTGATGCATCGGTACCAATATGCTTATGATATGAATTGTGGAAATTGCTCGGGTGAGGTGGCGCCGAAAGTCCCTTGAGACGGGTGAGGAGGAGCCAAAAGTCCCTAAACCAAGGGTGAGGCTGATCCAAAAGTCCCAAAGCTCGGGTGAGGCTAGACCGAAAGTCCCTAGAGCCTGTTCTTGGCATTGACATGATAATCATGGCATAAAACACATATGTTGTGTTATTGTGACTTGTGTGCATGCTTGACTAGTTTATATGCCTTGATTGCATCTTGAATGAGTATGAGCTACTGAGATTCCCCGAATCTCACCCCTTTCCCTCTCCCATCTTAACATCCAGGTGGAGCTCAAGGAGAGTCAAGTACACCTCATGGAGCCTAGTGAGCATATTTAGGGAAATGTATAGTTTTGTGGTTCTTTTGTTGTAAAAGGTGCCAAAATGAATATGCACCTCTTATTTTGGAGTTGTAAATATGTGAGCACATGTAAATATATGTATAGATGATGTATGGATTGTTTAAAGAACCAAAGTAATGAGAATGTGGAAATTGGCCCTTTTGTGGCTTACGTGTGCTAGTGTATTATGTTCCGTAGCATAGTGGTTTTGAAATGTATGATGTTTTGGATCACTTATAAATTTCATATATGCTATGTTTGTACTTTCAAACTTGCCCAGAAGAGGCTAGAGCATGTGGGAGGTCATCTAGACCCATTTTGAACCACATGGGGTGCCAAAACTACCCATTGGGTGAGCTCTGTCAAAGTATGACCGGATGGGCTCTTCTTGTTATGAAATTTGGCATGCCTCTAGAGTCTATTGAGAGCTTCTTAAGAATCTAAAGTGGGTAATATTTGGAGTTCTAGAGAATATTTGGTGAATTGTTGAAATTGGGAAATTTCAATGGTTTGGTCATGGTACTGTGCATTAAGTCCGAAAATGGAACCATGTCATTCATAGACCAAATGATGTCCGATTGTCATGATATTTTGTGATCATAAACTAGATATCCACAGTGATCTATACCAACTGGAAGCACCTTAATTGGAGGTCTGTAGAGAGAGAAACGACTTTCTGAAGTTCTGTATTAGCATCAGGGAAGTTTCTGACCTTCGTTACTGTTCCATCGGTTTTCGAGGTCCAAGAACTCCTGAACTGATCTGGACTTATTTTTATCCTCTAGTTAACACCTGTAGATTTCCAAATTGGTATAGATTTCCCAGATTGGATTTTTTTGGATTTAATTACGAATTTCCAAAGTTAATGACAGTAAACTGCACTAGTATCAGGGGCAGCCAGACATCTGTTCCTATTTCGATGTCAATGATGATCTAAACGTTGAGATTGAGGTTGAGATTTATTTTTAGTGTAAATTTAACATCCCAATCTTTCCAGAGAGCTATGATTTGCTTGATTTACATTTCTCTAGAATTAGTTATGATTTTCCCAAGTTAGAGCCAAAAATCTGACTTATGGGCTCGTTTGAGAAATTGCATTTTCTTGGTTTTTAGCTTCTTACCCGTGGTTTGTGAGTTGTTTGAGACTATGTGCAAGTCTTATAAATGGTATTTGAGTAAATAATGTGAATGATGGATTCACAGGACCCACGGGGCAAAATATGACCGGTTAAACCCCGACTTTAAGTAGTGAAATACCACGGTTTCGGTCATTTTCCTGGGAAATCATATGGAATCAAACCTAGAGGGAATTGAATTGGAGTTAAGATACTATGGTGTTACATAGGGTGGAATGAATGAATGACGGATGAGTGAATGGACGATAGGTGAATGAAGCATGGAATGGATAGATTGTGTTGAATGCCTCAGATGAATGGACGATAGATCTCTTCTTCGATGGATTGGCATGATTTTATTCCTCACGTGGCCTTGCATGTGCTTCATTTAATCCATTAATTGGCGTGTTCTCCTGCCTTCTCATTAAGAAAAACCCACAGCTTTATTCTTACTAAGAATCATGTGGCTTCATTAATTCTCTTCCACGTGCTATTCCTTTCTCCTACCCAGCCTTCACGTGTTCTGCCCCTTAATGAATCACATGATTCAATTTATTCTTCACATACGTTGTTCCCCAATTCAGACTCATACAAATCCACGTGGCTCATTTCAAATCAACCATAGCTTCTTCTCGCGTTCTTCTTACGTTCACTCCCTCAGCTTCTTCAACCTAGCTTTTCTCAAGTCCCTCGTCATTTTCTGCCTTCATTATTTCTTTAAAATCATAGCCTCTTTCCCAACTAGAACCCACAGCTTCTTTTGCATTCTGCCCATGCATGGTTCTTCCATGTCTTCTTGTTGCTGCCACGTATAGCTTCTCTTCATTCTTCACGTCATTTTTTTACTCATCCCATAGCTGATTCTTCATGCTTCCTTGAGTTTGAATGAGTGTGTGCATGTGGTAGCCTCTCTCTCATGCTTTAAATCTATACTTTTTCTCTATTTCTACTGCTACTCCCTTCTCTTTTGCATCAGACCCGTAGCTTTTTTCTTGCTAGCTCCCTTCACGTGGTTCTCTTTTTAGGTGTTTTGTGTTTCTTTTGCTCATGCTCTGCTCAGCTATTAGTCTCGTGTGTTTCTTCTCCTCTTCAAAGCTTCTTCTCCTCTAACCCTCTGTTCACGTGAAACTTGTAGCTTCGTGTCTCTATTTCTACATGTGTGTGTTACATTGATGGTGTGTGTTTGTGTGCTACAACATAGAGTAACCCGTGGCTACATATAGTGAAGTTAAGTGAAAGTGAGTAAATGTGCTCAAGTGAGAGAAATGGTGTGAATGGTTGGCTAACTTGTGTATGTGAGTTAGTGGGCCTCAATTGAATGTGTAGCCTTATTCCTCCCTCCTCTGTTCCAGTTTTCAAAACCCAAGTCTTCTTGTCTTACACAACAACTCTTCTCTTCTTCAAATCAATTTATCATTTAAAACTCCAATTACCCATTGAAATTATGCACAAAAGAATGGAAAATATTCAATAGAATTATCCACAAAATTATTTAAAAGAAATTCATGCATGAAAACTCAATAATTTTGCTAATTAATTCATAAAGTGCATAAATGGCTAATGAAATCAAATTGTAACTAATTAAACCTCTAAAGCCCTATTTGATCATTAAAATAACTAAGTTAGGAGGAATAAAAGATATAAAAATAGCATTTATCAAATTCCTCCACACTTAAACCTTTACACTCCTGGGCAAAGCTTAAAATCTTAAAGAAAAGCTAGTGGAATGGGTAATGGAGAATGAAAAAGAAAAAGGAAAGTGTAGAAATCACAAGTTAGAGACTAATCACAAATTTTCATCACTTCAACAATCAAAGATACTTTCACTTGTATCAAGAAATAAGTTTCATGGCAATTTCATTTGAAAAGAATGAATCAAAATGCATAGCCCCTCACTTAGGTTAGTGTTTATTCTCAACTTTCAAGTATTTATGGCAATGTGGATCACTTAAAATTCACCTATCAAAGTTCACTACGATAAGCTTGTCAAGCTTCTAAATCTCCACCACCTATGCTAAATGCAATGCACAAATCAATAGGACTTTATTTAGGGTGTAATGGGGCTAAGGGAGTGAAATGAATAGGTATACAAGAAAAGACAAACAAATGGATACCTTAGAACCTTAAGAGCAATCAATGAAGATTTAGGATAGGGAAGAATGTGCATTCAAGGCCTTAATTCCCACAAGTATAGGCAACTATAAACTCAATTCAAAAGACTTCTTTGTTTTGATTTTCAATTGTTTTTCCTCTTTTTTTTTTCTTTTCATTGCTTTTCTTTAACTTTTCCATCTTCTTTTCTTTAACTTTGACATTTTCCTTAAGTTTTAGTAACAATAGCCTAAATGGATGTAAGATATACATTTTCATCCTAGTTAGATTTAATGCTCTTTGAAATCCCTAAAGCATCTTAAAACAAGGTGGAAAACATTTTAATTTTTCATGGTTATGGGTTCAACAAGAAAAGAAAATCAAGGTTCAAAGTGGCTAAAACAATGGATAAAATGCATCTATGGGATGGCTTTTTGGCTCACTAGCTATAAAAGAAAGGAATGCCTTATCATTTTCATGCATGCAAATGCACATGTGATCTCAACAAAGAATTAAGACAAGTGAGTGAAAGCACTAATAGGTGAATACACACTAGAAATGAACAATTAAAGCTCAAATTCTCACTAGCTAATGGCTATCGAATAATTCATTAAAATGAAATTCATGACCACTTTACTTGAATCAAAACACAAGATCCATCACTTATCATGTTTAAATGAATCCAAGCTATAATCATCTCAACTTGCAACTTTCACTGAAAAATTGAAAAAAAGTCATGCTATTTTTCAAAAATTTTTCTCAAAAATTTTTCAATTTTGTTTACAAAACAAAGCAAAGAGATGAAGAAGGGAATGATATGGCTCTCCCCCCTACACTTAAATGCTGCATTGTCCTTAATGTCAGCACACAATCCAGTAAACAAATAAATAACACAACATAAAGAGTAGAAAGGGAAAGTATACAACTAGATGAACTTGAAAATAGAGATCTCAAAGTTAGCTCAAATTCCTATGTAGCTAGTTAGCAACCATTTATTACCTATAAAACAGAAACAAAATGAACTGTAATGCATAGAAAATAAAGAAAACTACATCCTAAACTAAAAAGAACTCTATCAAAGACTAACTAATCATAAGTATCAAAAACCAAGATTAAAAGTACTTTATTTCTCCTTAACTAAACAAATTTAAGTTTAACTACTTTAAAGCATTTTGATTGATCATGCAGTGTTGACTCATGAACTTCCTCTACCATCAATAGTTTAGGAAAGTCATTTTCAGCATTTTCAGAAACAAGAAAAGAAGAAAAATCAAATTTTAGACATTTAAAACTAAAGAAAGAAAATTTATAATCAAATTTAAAAACACTGGACTCTAGACTCTTTAAATATCTATCAAAACTAATAAAATCTATAGGACTCTCATAAGTAAGAGTCATTATATTCACAGAAGATTTTAATTTCAACTTCTCACAGTCTTTTAAGTTCAAGGCATCTAGCAGTTGCTTTTTCTTAGCTGGGAGAGTCTGTTGATTGTTGGAAATTAGTTCACCTACTTCATGAATATGTTATGGACTCTGAACAAAAGAAACAACATCTTTCTTAAACAAACAGACATTAGTAAGTTCACAATATTCTAAATAATGATCAACAACTAAATCCAGTCTCTTACTAGTATCAATAACAGCATAAGCATCAATAGGATTTTCAACATCAGCACTATTATTATGCATGCTCTCATCAATACTAGTATGATCAATAGAATCAGTCTTATCAATAATTTCAGTGCAACCAAAGGACCCTATGGACTGAATAGACTCATCAGACATCAGAAACTCATTGATTTCAACACATATAGGACATGTATGCAATTCATCACATAAGCATTTCAAATTAGAGTCTGAATTATCAACAACAACAAGGTGCTCAACAATTTCAATGTCTATATCATTATCACATACCACATTTACTATTTCATCAGTCTTATCATCACAGGCTAGTGAGGAATCATGTTGATCAGTATATATGAGGAACTCACTAGTATCAATGAAAGAATTAATCTGTGAGCATCTATCACATGTAGTGGATCCAACACATATACAATCAATAGAATCATCCAAATCAACTATGTCACATGGTCCAGATGGTGTACTGTCCCTAAATTTAGAAGATGCATCATCAACAAACTTATCAACCAATTCCACACTAGGAACATAATGATCATCGCATTTATCAACCTCCCACCATTTTGTGATATTTGATATTTCATCATTTGGGTTTGGTATATAGCTATCATGTGCAAAATTCAAGAAGAAGTGATAACTCATTATATTAGCCTGGTCAAGTGTGCTCAAAGTGGTGCTTTAAAACTCTTGAGAGCTTAGGTATTAATTGGGTATGTGTTTCCCTTCATTTTATAGTGTTAAAGTGTGAAATTTCACTATATGAACTAATTTTTGTTATGGGTTGTTCACACGTGCGAAAATGCTATTAGGTAAGGTGACCCATTGGTTGTTATTATTTGTTAGAGCTTAAATCAATATCCTTAACTCTTTGAAAGTTTAGGCAAGTGTTTTGTACCTGATCCATGATGAAATTGATTGATGAGTATAAAGCTCTTTGGTTAATGATGGTTAAGTAATAATATGCTTGACTTAGGCTTGATGGCCTTGTGGGACATATTGGTAGCTAAAGGAAGAGTAATTAGGCTTCATTGAGGTAACTGGAGTTAATTCCATGAACATGTATAGTTTTGATCATATATTTACTTATACATGTTATTTTTTTTACCAATGATTAGTTTGACTACTGATTTATAACTTAAACTGTGATTGTGTCCTTATGTGGAACTGTGATCATACTTCCACTTGTGCATTGTGTTGTGATTATACATCAAGTCATGATTTTACTCTTGTGAATACACTGAGTTGTGATCATGCTCAATAGGGAGCTTGTGCCATGATCATGCCCCTTCCCTTAGTTGTTTGCTAATAAATCGATGAATGTGATTGCTAGTATAGGATGGTATTTACTTATAGTTAAATTTGTTCATTTGAAATAATGCATACACTCCACTTGTTATAATGGTTCATGTAAAGCATTATGTTGATTAATTTGTACATATATATGAAATTTGTCTTTAGTTATTGAGATTTTATACCTCATTCTGATTGTGGGCTAACATTTTCTGGGACTAAACCTTTTAATAGTAAGAAGAGCCAATGGAAGCCTACATAATGGTTTAGTGGTGTATATGCTTGAATGCCTTGTTTAATTGGGTTTGTATAATTGAGATATTAGTTCTTATGCAACTGATGGATAGAATTGCCACATTGCATCTTGTATTACCAAGTATAGAGACTAATTATATAATTTGAGTTATTGTGGAATTATGTGCCCAATAAACATTTAGCACTATGAAATTAACATTTACACTATCGATATTAAAGGTGTAGATGTTTAGACAAGCTTAAATATGTACTTTACACTCACTTAAGGTGTTTAAAGGAATCTAAGGAGCATATTTGGATTTTTATTTATCACTTGGAGGTTTTAGAAGTAGGTTTTTTTTTATTATTATTGTAGTTATGGTTATCTTGTTGTCATGGGATGATTTTACTTATAATTACTTAATTAGAACTTACTATGGTTATAATACCATATTATTTTTAACATTAATCCCTCTCTTGCAAATGAAGGTAAGCACTTTATCAAGGAAGTCTCAAGAAAATACATCAAAATAATGAATTAAATCGTGTTGTGTAGCGGATAAATTCTTCATTTTATGTCTTTGGGACCCTATGAACTCATCAACAACATTCTCTAATTATTTTCTATACATACAAGTCATAACATTCTCAAAAATTGGCACAAACCACGGATCAAAGGCCAAAAACCCAAAAATTTCTTCATTTCTCGCGGTTGTACAATGACAGATTTTAGGGGCAACTTTGAAAAATCATAACTAAATATAGAAAAATTGAAATCACACAAACCATAGCTTTTTGGAAATATATGGATGTTAAATTCACATTAAAAATAATTATAGGACATGTGAATAGCCTTTGGACCACGTTTTACAATGAAATAGCCATAAAGGTCTGGCTATCCTTGGTACTAATACAGTTTACTGTCATAAATTTCAAAAATGTCCAATTAATTCTAAAAACATTCAATCCATGCAAATAATACCAATATGGAAAGCTACGGATGTTAGCTAGAGGAAAAAAATAACTCTAGACTAGTCCAGGCATGTTCAGACCTTAAAAACTAATCAAACATTGACATAGGTCTGACTAGATGCCTGATACTAGACAACAACTTCAAAAATTAATATCTCCCTCTCTAGACTTCCAAATGGGGTGCTTCTAATTAGTACAAGTCACTGGGAAGGTTTAATTTCTCTTTATAAAATTTCATGACAATTGGACATCATTTTCCCCATGAGTGATAGAATTTTATTTCGAACCAGAATGAACAGTGTACTAAACCAAAACCAGAATTTTTGCCAATTTTAAAAATTTATCAATTATCTTGTAGACCTCCAAATAATACCCTCTTTGGCTTTACAAAAAGCTCTCAACAAGCTCTAGATGCATGCCAAATTCAAACCAAGAAGAGTTCATTTGGGCAGAAAGTGACATAGCTCACCAATTTGGTAAATTTTGCCTCTCATATGGTATCACTTTAGTCCAAATAGCCTTCCTTTGAGTTTGGTACCTCTTGGACAAGTTTAAAAGCATGAATATGACTTGTAGGAATTGCCCAAGTGATTTCAAATACCATGCATCTCATTTTGACTATCTCACACCCAAGAATACATACATTCAAGTGTGCACCCAAGTGTTCAATTTCCATATTTCTATTGTCTTGGTACCATACAAGGTTCATACATCATTCATACATAATATTACATTTGTTCATGGTCTTATATTACAAAAATAACATGCACAATATCACTCTCACATTGATACACAACGAAAACTACAAAAGGTTTAAAGTATAGCCCTTCAAGGCTCTTAGCTTGCTTTCTTTGCCTCTTGATTTTTCTCCTCCTTTTCTTCCCCTTCTTGTGTGCCTAAGAGAGCAGATAATATTTTGTATTTTGGGCAGAAACTTTCGTGCTTAAGAAGGTGGGAGAAGTGTGTGGGAGCTTTTAGAAACACACTTTTTCAAAAATTTCAATTTCGTCCTTCCATAATGGTAATTTCATTTCGGCTTCATCTTAGCTCCTTTTTAGGAACTATCTTTTCCATTATAAAATTTAGATTTCCAATTTAATAAAATGCCTTTGAAATCACTCAAATTAGAGCTAAAACCTTCCTAAATGAATCTGTCAAAGTTTAGGCTCACCATTATTGGAAAACGTACACCAAAGGGGCTTTACTAGTCCCAGGGCTTCTCATGATTTTTGAGGCCTCTGAGAACCTTGGGCAACTCAATTTTTACATTTAAAAAGTCCTCCTATGTGTTTTTCCAAAAGTTACACTTATTTATGAAAATATTATTACATTTCGTTAGTTTTCGCCATAAATTGCTTCACTATCCTAGCTTCATTTTTCTTTCCATCTGAGCCTAGAATTATCATTTTTAGGAGCCTAGGACTTTACCCAATTTTTTTGGGATATTATCTAGCTCATTTCAAATAACTTGCTTTTATACGGCTCATTTCGTCATTTTGCATAAATTATGTTCATTATAATGATCATGTGAAGGGTTGTCTTATCAAAGGATGGATTTTAAGGATGGTACTTGTATTTGGTGTTAGATTGGTTACTGTTAAATGATGAATTTTACTGAATTATGTGTAACGAATGCAATTTTTGTAAAATGATGAAATGAGTTGTATAAATGCAAGTCCTTTGAAATGACCTAGATAATGTCCCAAAATAATTTGGCTAGAATCTTAGGCTCGTAAAAATGATAATTTTAGACTCAAACGGAAAGAAAAATTAAGCTAAGATGGAGAAACAATTTGTGACAAAAATTGATTAAACATAATGGCATTTTCATAAATAAGTGCAACTTTTAGAAAAACAAATAGGAGGGCTTTTTTAATGAAAGTTTTGAGTTGGCCAGGATTCTCAGAGGTCCCAAAAATTATGGGAAGCCCCAAGACTGGTAAAGGCCTTCTATTGTACTTTTTTAATGTCAGTTGACCCAAACTTTGACCGATTCATTTGGTAAGGTTTTAACTCCAAGTTAAGTGATTCCAAAGGCATTTATTAAATTGGGAACCTAAATTTTATAATGAAAAAGAAGGTTCTAAAATAGGAGCTAAAACGAAGCCGCAACAAAATTTCTATTACAGAAGGACGAAATTGAAATATTTGGAAAAGTATGCTTCTAGAAGCTCCCGCACACTTCTCCTTTCTTCTCCCACCTTCTTAAGTATGAAAGTTTCTGCCCAAAATATAGAATATGATCTGCTCTCTTAGGCACACAAGAAGGGGAAGAAAAGGAGGAGAAAAATCAAGAAAAAGGTAAGGAAATTTGTAGAATTTCATACTCTTCCTTCTTCTAATTCTCTTCCTCTCCTTCTTGGCTTTCTTTCTATGGTTTTCCTAAGATGATTGGTTCTATTTTTGGGCCAAAACACAAGGAGAAAATTTGAATTTCATAAGAGGAAGCAAACCAAGGAAAAAGAGCATTGAAAGGAAGCTTAAAACTAAGGTAATTACTTGTTGTTGTTGCTTCTTTTTGTTGCTTCTTTCTTGGTGGATTTTTGGCCTAAACTAGAACCATATGGGGGACGGAATTTTTGTCCAAAAGCAAGATAGAAATAAGGGTTTTAGGCCATGGGGAGATGGAATATGGCAAGAAATTCTAAGGAAAACCAATAGAAAGCAAGATAGAAAAGTGTGGAGTTTTCTAGGTTTTTGTAAAATCTAATTTTGTGTGAATGTTTCCTTGGTTATTTGAATGTTTCCTTAAGCTCCTAAGACCCTTAAAAACCTCCCCAAATGGCTCATCTATCAAGGAAAAATCAAGAAGCTCTTGAACCATTATGCTCACTAATCTCGGGCAAGGCAAGTGCATGAGGTTGGAGGATGTTTTAATTTGTTTTAGCCTTGGTTTGAGACTTTATATAATGTTAGAAGATGGAAGAAATCATTGGAAAAAATTTAGGAGCCATGGAATGAGAGATGGAGCAATGGTGTCTATAATGGTGCTTTATGAAACAACTTGGATTTCCAATTGGGCAAATGAATGTGTGATGGCTCCAAGGAGTCTAGAAATAACAAGAGAATGGAACCTAGAAATAGAATTCCAAGAGTTGCTTCATTAGACTAATTATGGAACCATAATGCAAAGTATGAAACCAAGTGTGTGTTTAAGCTTTAGTTTAATGTTTTGGCTTGCTTCAATTATGTGATTGTGTGTTCCTTGTGATGTCTAGGCCAAGAGAATAATCAACCACCTAAGTTCTCTTGTGAAATCAAGGAGGGGAAGGAATTAGCAAAGTAAGCTTGGATAAATTGAAAAATAGCTCTCCACCTTATTTTTCATTCTTTCTTGTATGCATATGTATGTCATTGTGTGCTTGTATATGTTCTTATAATTTGGTAATATGCCACATGATCTCATGGAAGTGCATTGGTACTAAGTGCATTGGTACCAATGTGTGCTCTTCAATGCCTTTGAACGTGAGATTGGCTCATAAGGGTGAGGTGATGCCAAAAGTCCCTTAAAATGGGTGAGGATGTGCCAAAAGTCTCAAGGCATGGGTGAGACAAGACCAAAAGTCCCTTGGATGGGTGAGGCTAAGTCAAAAGTCCTTAAACCAAGAGTGAGGCAACTCCAAAAGTCTTAGAAATGGGGTGAGGCAAAACCAAAAGTCTCTAGAGCATGAGAATGATCTTGATGTGTAGATGTGGCATGAAATGGTGGCCTTACACACCTCATGTTTCATAATTGTGTCATTCATGTATGTATGCCTTGAATGTATATGAATGGGTATGTGAGAGCTATTGGGATTCTTAAAATCTCATTCCCCTTTCCCCCTTCCATCTTGAAATGTTTAGGTGGCTCTCAAGATACAAGGAAGGCAAGCCAAGAACTCTAACTAGCTACACTTGGGACATATTGTAGTTTCTTTGTATTTAAATATCAAAGTGGTATTGTATATATTATTTTGGTGATGTAAGACCTTGATTAATGATAATATGATGTATGAATATTATGTAGCCCATGTGTGACATTAAATCAATGCAAATCACAGAAATTGCCTCTTGTGTGGTTATGGTTACACATGTATTATTGGATGTGGAGTGGTCAAATTAAGATGCATGGGGTTTGGTATAACACCATATATTTCTAGCTCATTCTATAACATTCTCATGCTTTACATTCATAATTTCCATGAAAGAGCAAGAAAAGAGAATTAAAATAATACATTTTCTTACTTTGCATTGCATATAAAAATGTCCATTTGGTGTCACTTGGCCCATGTGAGCTCATACAACACATTCTCATATTTAATCACTTGAATAAAATTCATTTGAATTATCAAAAGTGGCCTACACCTCAAGAAACTTGAAGAGAAGCATGAAATGTACACATATAATTTCGGCCAAATTTTGCCTCTTTTCTGTCCAAATTTTGAAAAACAATAACTAATTTTAAAAAAATTAAAATCATGCATTCTTGGCCATTCTAGAAAGCTACAGATGTCTACTTCATGATAAAGATATTTCCAAACCATAGCATCCATCACAGAGGATGTTTGGCATCTGAAATGGTCCAGAGGTCAAACTGCTCATTGGTGCTATCATAGATTTCTATAGCAAACTTTGAAAATGTCCAATTAATTCCACAAAAATCCAATCCATATAACTATACCAATATAGAAATATGTAGATGTTATATAGAGAGAAAAAATAACTTTGGACCAATGCAGGCATGCCCAGATCTCGAAATTTAATAGAACAGTAATTGAGATCGGGTAAAGCTCCTAATACTGGACAGAATCTTTAAAAATTCATATCTCCCTCTCAAGACCTCCAAATGAGGTGCTTCTAGTTGTCACAAGACATTGAGAATGTCTAGTTTCTTTGTATAACATTTTGTGGCAATTGGACATTATTTGGGCCCTGTGTGATAGATTTCATTTTTAGACTAGTATAAACAGTGACATGACCAAAACGAAAAAATTCTCCAACTTTGGAAATTCATCAAATATTTTGTAGACCTTCAAAAATTATGTTATTTAGCTTTTCAAAAAGCTCTAATTGCATGCCAAATCTCAGAGCAAGAAGAGTTCATTTGACCAAAAAGTAATATAGGGTTCCATTATAGTCAAATTTGGCTCCATATAGGATGCCAAATTATCCAAACAGCTTTCCTTGAGGTTTGACACCTCTTGGGCAAGTATAAAAGCATAATTAGGACTTGTGTAGGCTGCCCAAATGGTTCCAAACTCCATGCATCTCATTTTGGCCATTTCATCCACACATATGGATAATTCCATAATACTATTCATGAAGCTACATTGTCCATCTATACTCAATTTACATTCTATCATTCACATAACACATTCTTTCATTTCTACATCATATATTATCATAATTACATATGTTCCAAAGTTCATAGACCATATACAAGCATAGGTTACATAATTGAACATGAGTATGGCTTTAAAGAACTAAAACTTTGCATTATGTTGTCATCCTCTCATCCTCAAGGTGGTTGGCTTTCCATTACCTTGTCCACTTGGTCCGCCTAACATATTAGATCATTGGAGAGTAGGGAATGAGATTCAAAGAATCCCAATAGCTCATCTCCCATTTAATCATACATAATGGATGCAAACATGTCTCATGAATGCAGTGTGGTCATATGGACATGTACAAACATTCAAGAAGCATTTTCATCATTTAAGAAAATCATACATAGCATACAAAGGCTTGCCAAGCAAGTGGATTGGCCTCACCTAATTTCTTGTGGATATTGGACTTGCCTCAACCATTCTTTAAGAGATTCTTGGATTTAACCATACTCTTGGGAGCCCATCTTGCCTTTGGGAGATTCTTTGCTTTGTCTTAAGTAATCTCAAGAGTTCTTAGCTCATCCTCACCATGGCTAAGGGCTTTTGGCCTCACCACATTCAAGCAAATCCAAGCACACATTATAAACTTCATATAAAACATAATATGTCATCATAAAACCATGGCATAGGAAATCATGCTATCATACTTTTCATGGCTTGAAAATACACATACACACATTCTAAGACAAGATAAGCACACATCCATGCATAAGAAAAGGTAGAGAGAGCTACCTTGCACACAAGCACACATTTTTCTTCTTGAATCAAGGTTCCCTCTTTTGGCCACACACACAAACTTGTGGAGATACTTTCTGTAACACCCCAAAATTAATTAAGGTGTTAATCATGGATTTAGGATAATTAAGAATAATTAATATGAGATAATTGGGTAAGTTAATTGAATGAGAACTTTAGAGAGATAAATTATTAATAGTTCGAGGTTTAATTGAGTTATAAACCCCATCTGCACCCAAATTAAATTAAGTGGACCAAGGTTAGGGACTAATGGAGGCCCAATAATTTTAGGTGCAGACCCAACCTTTTATTGTGAGATGTGGCCCAAGAGAGAGCACTTAGTAATAGCCCAATAACTCTTGTGTAGACCCAAATCAATTGAGTCCTTCAAACTTGGTCTGGCCCAATTAAATTTCTGTAGCCCAACATCTTAGAGCTGGCCCAACAAGGCTTAAATCAAAACCCACTTGCAATTGGACCCTTGGGATAGCCTATGACCCACCTTAGACCTAACTAAAACCCAAAACACTTCAACCCCTTTCCCATTTTGTTGAAACGCAAAAGAGAAATTCGAAGGTTTGAGGCAAAAAATCCATTATTTCCCACTTCTAGAGCAAGATTCAGCCAAGTTAATAGTTATATAACTTAATCCCCTTCTCTTTCTCTTCATTTTGGCCTGATTAGTTTTTCATTTGGAGTATTTTCACCCACACCCAAAATCTGAAACTTGCCATTTGATGTTTTCATGGTGAAATTTCATAGGTTAAGGCTAGGGCCAACATTAGGTAAGTATAAACTCTTTTTTTTAGGTATTTCTGCTGGTTTGAGGCCCTAATGATTTGATTATAGTATGGGTATTAATTTTTTATGAATTTTCTTAGGATTTAGAGTGATATATTGAAGTTTCTAGTAGAGGACAACTCCATTTCGAATTTTGGGAATTAATAGTGGTTGGGGAGATTTTTGTAATACTGGTGACTTTTGCAAATTTGTCTAAAGTGAGGTAATTGGGACTATATTAATTCCATGTGTATATCTATTTTAATTTCATATTTGTTATACATGAATGATTTGAAATGCTGAATGAATTGGTTAGCTATCTATTATATTGTGATTGGACCTTGTGAGTCCATGGTGGAGCTGTGGTGCGGCTGCCACCCATGCATGTGCTTCGATCGGGCACCGGGTGATGATCAAACCCTAGATGCACTGAGCCCTGGTTGTGCTCAATGGGGAGTAGGTGCTGTGGACAGGCCTCTTTCGGTGTTATTGGCCTTTAACATTTGGAAATATGATTGCTAGTATGGGATAATAATCATGATAGCCTAATTGTTTCATTTACTGATATGATTGGTATATTTTCTGATGCTTATGTGAAATCATGTATATATGTTAATTAAATTGGAATATATGATGGAATTTGCCTTGGTTACTAAGATTTGTGTCTCACCCTGTTTCATGGGATTATACTTTCAGGTGAAGACCCTTCAAGTAAGAATAAGGGGAAGCAAGTGGATAAAAATTCATAAGCTCTACACTTAGGCTAATTTGAGTAGAGTAGATGTAATTTTGTTAATCTTTTTTATAGCATCATCATGTAATCATATTGCCAAGTGTAGGCGTTTATATTTTGATTAGTTGGAATGTATCTATTAAGGAGTTAAGTTTCAATATAACTTGGTTTTGGATGTATGAACTTACAGTATTTGGATGTATGAACTTTGTTGAATTAATGATATGGTTTACTATTGGGAATGTCATCATGGGGTATATGAGAGTGTTGATATGAACCATTGATGTATGAAATCTCTAACGGAACATGTATCAAATGTTAATTGTTGATAGTTTATGAACTTTTGTTGTTATTACTCTGTGGACTTGCTAAAATAGGGTAGTTGGAGGAGTAGAAATTAACATTTAAATCTTGAACTAGGAACAATGAATAAGTTAGGTAAATTAGGCTAATGAAAGCTATTGGAGCCCCACAATTAAGGTAGAGTGGCCCTAGGGTGTCATTAGAGGGAGAATGGAGAGTATGAGACAAGGTTTTAAATGTTATAGGATCTGAAGGCATTTTGTCACGACCAAAATGGGATTAGCCATGGCTAATAGAGGCGAAATTGCCCAAACGGAGTCTAGAGAGCAATTCGCTGTGGCGAACAATGGAATTAGCCGCAGCTAAATGTGAGAGGCTAAACTGGGAGTCGTCTAGAGGATAATTCGCCGCGGCAAAAGGGGGAATTGGTAGCAGCAAACTTTTGCGAAAATGTGACAGGCATTCTAGAGAGAAATTAGCCGCGGCAAAAGAGGAAATTGGCCACAGCCAATAATGAAAGGCAAGTGAGGTAGGTTCCAGGAGGTTTCCTCGCCGCGGCGCCATATAGGTTTGTCATGGTGAAGGTCCAACTCGCTGCGTAATGAAGTAAGGATTGAACCCGAGGGCAATTAGCCACGGCTAGGGGGCATTTAGCCACGGTGAACGTCTTGAAACCCTTATATTAACTAGGAAATCTTGGTTTTCATATGGTAATCTCAAAGGATGACTTAGAAACATTGGTAGAAGATTCTTGTGAGTTGGAATTGATAGGTAATAGAATCAAAGGCTTAAAAAATGAATGTTTGTTTCCTTGATGTATGTAAGTGCTTGTAATTATATGGTTGATGACTCTAATAACATTACGGTTCAAATTTTCCCGCATTTCTATAATGTAATTAGTCTTAATGTCATGTAACCCTAGTTTATGGTTATTAATCATGTATTTAACTTGAATTACAATAATTAGAAGTTAGGGTCATCACACTTTCTCTTGACCTAGACACAATTTATGGAAGCTAATTAGGTTCATGGAATTAATTCTAAGGCCACACACTTGCTTGAACTCTAGCTTGATCTATAAACCTCACTATGGTTCCATAATTACACCTAATGAAGCAACACCCCTCACATAAATTCTAGGCTTCATTCTTTCCTTTCAAATATGATTCTTGACTCCTTTTAAGCATCTTGGAGTCATCACACAATTAAAACTAAGAGCCTAACTATATGTTACTTCTTTAGGTCATAATATGGAACATAAAGCACTAACTCACTTTCTATGGTTTCTAAATTTCTCCTAAGAGTTCCCCTCATATTCATTCATCATATATGACTAAAAAATGGGCTTAGAAAAATTTAAAACTCTCCCTAGCTACATAAACCTCTTTAGGCTGAGGCTATGGAAGAAATGGGGCTATTTGGAGTTTGCCTTGTTTTCTCAAGGGAGGATGCATATGGGGAGCCTCTTAGGGGTCTTAGGAGTTCATTTAAACTCTTTCTTAGACCTAGGAATCATCATACAATATCATATTTTACAAGGTGCACTTGAAACCCTAGAATTTACATATTGAAATTTAATGATTTTTTGTTAATTCTCTTAAACATATTCTTGATCTCCACACCCTTTTTCCTTAGAATCACCCTTGGTTCTGCCTAAAAATCAACTCCTCTTAAGTTTTCTCAAGTGGGGCGACATGGTGGAGAAGGGGAGCAAGGGGTAGCAACCATGGAAGAAGAAAATGCCTTGTTTTCATGGCATTTCTCACTTGAATCTTGTATTCTTTGAGCTCCTCTTTTCAAATCCGAATTTTCCCCTCAATTTCTCCTTTAAAATAGATCCATATACTCCATTATAATCATAAGAAATAAAGAAGAATGAAGGAGAAGAGGTTTGGAAGAGAAAGAGCATGAAAAATTACTAAATTTTCATACCTTAAGCCTTTCATTTCTCCTCCTCTTTGCCTTCCTCTTGTGCGCCATTCTTCTTAGGGTTTTCCTTTGGTTTTGGGTAGAACTTAGTCGTGCAACATGAAGGGAGAAGAAGGGTGCATCATATATATAGGTGGGAGGAAGTTATACTTTTCAAAATTTTCCATTTTACCCTTCGTTCTTGGCATTTTTGTTTCTCCTTCGTTTTAGCTCCTTTTTGAGAACCGCCTTTTCCATTATGAAATTTAGATTCCCAATTTAGTAAAATGCCTTTGGAATCACTCAAATCAGAGCTAAAACCTTCTTGAATGAATCCATCAAAGTTTGGGTACACTGATGTTGGAAAACATCCACCAGAGGGGCTTTTGTAACACCATAAATTTTAGCTCATTTTATGTCATTCATAAGCTTTACATCATCATTCCTATGAGAGTATATGAAAGAGGGAGTGAAAATAATGGGTTTATTTGCATTATGTCATACTCAAAATTTTGCATTTGGTGTCATGTGGACCATGTGAGCTCATACTATGCATCCTCATATTTAATTACATCATTACAACTCATTTGCATCACAAAAACATGCCTACAACTCATGGAAACCGAATTGAAGTGTGGAATAAAGAGTTTCATTCTCGGCCAAAATTGCTCCACTTTCTGACCAAACTTTGAAAAATCATAACTAAATCTAAAAAAAATGAAATCATGCAATCTTGGTCATTCTGGGAAGCTATGGATGTCTAATTCACATAAAAATATGTCCAGACGATAACATCCATCACAGAGGACGTTTGACATCCAAAAAGGTCTAGAGGTCACTGCTGCCTGGGCTACTATTTCAGATTACTGATACAAACTTCTAAAATTCGTAACTAATTCTATAAAAAATGAAATCACACAAATTTAGCCATTATGGAAAGCTACAAATGTTAAATTTATTTTAAAAATAATTCCAGAATAAAAAAAATACGTTTAGCTATTAGAAATTTATAGAACAATGACTGGACTCCTGGGGCGCCACTGCTACTGATAGCCAACTTCAAAAATACATAACTCTTTTCTCAGAGCTCTAAATGAGGTGATCTTGGTGGCCACAGAAATATTATGACCTCTAGTTTATACATATAAAATTTCACAAGCATTGGACACCATTTTCCCATCGGATGACATAGAATACAAATCTGCCAGTGTGAACAGTGCATATACCAGAATCAATAGAAAATCCCAACTTTGAAAATTCATCAAATATTCTTTAGACTTCCGAAAATTATATTCTTTAGCTTCCCAAAAATCTATCAATGATACCTAATTTCATGCTAAATCGCAAATCAAGGCTAACTCATTTGGCTAAAAAGTGACCAAGGTTCCATAATGGTCAATTTTAGCTCCATATAGAGTACCAAATTTACCAAATGGATTTTCCTTGGTCTTGGCACCTTTTGGGAAGTCCAAAAGTACATTTAAGACTTGTGTGAGCTGCCCAAATGGTCCCAAATCTCATACATCTCATTTTGGGCTTCTCACCCACACTTATGCACATTTACATCAAACTTCTAAATTGCATAATTTGGTATTACATACTCAAATTGTATTCTAGAGCTCATACTTCATATCCATAGTTATAAACGTCACATAATTGCATATTTATACATGTCTCAAGGTTCATAACACATTTACAACATCATATACATCAAGAGACACAATTATGGTTTCAAAATGGCTAAAGCTAGACATAAACTTGTCATTCTTCCTTCTTCATTGATGTTGGCTCCCTTCAACATAGTTACTTAGTCCACCTAGCATATTAGATCATTGGAGAGGAGGGGATGAGATTAAAAGAATCCCAATAGCTCATCTCTCATTCAATCATACCTAATATATGAAAAGTAAGCTTTTCAAATGCATGTATAGAAAAATGGAAGTCATGGATATTTTCAAAGTAACCTTGGCATGTGAATCAATCATACAAGACATTCAAGAGTTCCCCAAGTGTTTGGATTGGCCTCACACTTTTCCTCATGGATTTTGGACTTGCCTCACCCATTCTTTAAGAGCTTTGGACTCAACCATACTCTTGGGAGCCCACTTTGCTTTTAGGAGACTCTTTGCTTTATCTCAACTAAGCTCAAGGGTTCTTAGCCCATCCTCACTAAAGGGAAGAGTTCTTGGCCTTTCCATACTCAAGCAAACTCATACAAACATTATGGACTCATTTAAAACATAACATGGCATCAAGGATCATGACATATAAAGGCATGCTAGCATACTTTTCTTAGCTTGAAAATACACATACACACATTCTAAAACAAGCTAAACACATATCTATGCATGAGAGAAGGTGAAGAGAGCTACCTTGCTTACATTCACACACTTTTTCCTTAAGCCTTGACTCCTCTCCCTTGACCTCACACACCCAAGAGGGTGGAGATCATTTTTCTTGGCCTAGACACATCATATGGAAGGTAATTACACTCTTGAAACAAGCTAGGACATTAAACTTATATTTAAGAACATACTTGGTTCCATAAGTCACATAATGGTTCCATAAATAGCCTATTGAAGCAATCACATGATTCAAGTTCTTGGCTCCATTCTCTTCTCATTCTTAGGCCTCTTGACCTCATTTAAGGTCCTTGGAGCCATTACATATTCATTTACAAAAGCCTAGACACAAGTTGCTTCATAAGGTCACATTATGGAAGCCATTGCCTCATCTCCCAATCCATGGCTTCTAAATTTTTCCAAGGGTTCCTCCCACCTTCTACCATCATATGAAGTCCCAAACCAAGGCTAGAATAAATTAAAACACTCTCTAACCCCTCCATTTATCCTAGGCCGACATTATGGAAGCATTTGGGATTCAAGGGGTTTTCAATTTTTTCTTGATGGGAGAGCTACTTGGGAGGCTTCTTAGGGGTCTTAGGAATTCAAACAAACACTCATATATGCTAGGGAATGCATGAATCAAATTAGTTTTTACAATCCCTTCAAATGCACTACACTTTTTCTACTTAGAGTTCATTAGTTTTTCTTGCAATTCCTTTGCTTTCTTGGATGGGAGGTGCATGTGGGAAGCTCTCTAGGGGTCTTAGGAGCATGTTTAAACGTTCAATTAAGCCTAAAAATATTCATATAAAATCAGATTTGCAAGGGAGCATTTGGATCCCTAATGATTCCATCTTATTTCCTAATACTCCTTTCTTGACTCTATTGGTTCATTCTTAATCCTTGCCACCTAAAACCTCTAATCCCTCCATGAATTGGGCAGAAAACAACCCCTAAGAATTGGGCTGATGGTGCCCAAATTCGTGCAAGAGGAAGGGGGAGGAAGAAACTACCAAAGAATGAGAGTTTTACCTTGTTTTCTTGCTTCCTTTGGCTTGTTCTTCCACTTGGTTGACTTGCTCCCTCAAATTTCGAAATTCCCCTCTCTTTTCTGCTCCCAAAAAGCACCAAACTCTCTATTAAAACCATAGAAAGAAAGCTTGAGAGGAGAGGAGCAAGTTTCAAGAAGGAAGGATATGGAATTTCTTAAAGTTTCTTACCTTTATCTTGAATTTCTTCCTCCAAAATCTTCCTCCTCTTGTGTGCCTAAGAAGGGCAGCTTCTCCTCTGGCTTTTGGCAGAAGTAAGTTGGTCTTAGAGAGGAGAGAAAGAACGTGGCATATAAAGACCCTTTTTTAAGCTTTCTTTAACACTTTAATGCTAATTTTGCCCTTCATTCTTGCATTTTCATTTCTCCTTTGTTTTAGCTTCTTTTTGAGAATTGTCTTTTCCATCATAACAAATAGGTTCCCAATTTAATAAAATGCCTTTAGAATCACTCAAATCAGAGCTAAAACCCTCTCGAACGAATTGGTCAAAATCTGGGTCAACTGATGTTGGAAAACGTCCACCAAAGGGGATTTAACTGTCCCAGGGCTTTCCATGGTTTTCAGGGCCTCTTAGAACCCTGAAGAACTCAAAACTTTCATTTAAAAAGCCCTCTTGTATGTTTTTCAAAAAGTCCACTTATTTACGAAAATGCCACTGGCCTTTTGACAAAATTTTTGAATTACTTCGACCTTGGTGTCTGGGCAACTCAAGGCTCAAATCCTCATTTTCTATTATTTAAAATTTTATCATAATTTTAGTTGGCCCCAATTCCTTCTATTTCGAGGACTTCCTTTTATATTTGGCCTATTTCTGACGTTTACGGAGAAACCGAACATCTCGTTTCTCACGTTTATGGAGGGACTGGATGTTACAGCTTTAGCTGTCCTGGGGCTTTCCATGGTTATTAAGGCCTCTGAGAACCCTAAGGAACTCAAAACTTTCATTTAAAAAGCCCTCCTGTGTGAATTCCAAAATTTGCTCAAAATTACGAAAATGCCATACGTTTTGTAAGCTTTTCATAAGAAATTATTTCTTCATTATAGCTTCATTTTTATTTCTGTCTGAGCCTAGGATTCTCATTTTTAGGAGTTTAGAATGCTTCCCAAATTTTTTGGGACCTTAACTACATCATCTTGGGGGACTTCCTTTTCTATTTGGTGAATTTCATTTGTTTACGGTGAAATCGTATGTTACATTTCTCACATTTTTTCTTATTTTTATAAAACTAGATGTTATATTTGGGACCACTTGGGAAGTTCCTACAAGTCATAATTATGCTTTTAAACTTGTCCAAAAGGTGACAAACTCAAGAGGAGGCCATTTGGACAGAAGTGACTCTTGATAGAGAAAAAAATGACTATTTCATGAGGCTATATTACTTTTTATCCAAATGAGCTCTTCTTGGTCCAAAATTTGGCATGCATCTAGAGTTTATTGAGAGACTTTAGGGAGGTTAAAGTAGTTAATTTTTGGAGGCCTGTGGAATATTTGGCAAATTGTTGAAGTTGAAAATTTTTTTGGTTTTGGTCATTGGTACTGTAGCACTGGTCTAAAAATTGAATTTTGTCACTCATAGGGCAAATGATGTCCAATTGCCACAATATTTTATGGGAAGAAACTAGATGCTCCCAATGACTTGTACCAACTTAAAGCACCTCATTTGGATGTCTAGAGAGGGAGATATGAATTTTCGAAATTCATGTCCAGTACCAGGCATTCAGACTAACCTCAAGTACTGTTTGATTAATTTTTGAGGTCTAAGTATGCCTAAACTGGTCTAGAGTTATTTTTTTCCTCTAACTAACATCTGTATCTTTCTAAATTGGTATCATTTGCATGGATTGGAATTGTTTGGAATTAATTGGACATTTTTAAAGTTTACTACAAAAACATATGATAGTACTAGTGGACAGCCAGACCTCTAGACTTTTTGAATGTCAAAAGTCCTCTGTGTTGTGTTTCATGGCCAGGACGTGTTTTTAGTATAAATTAGACAAGTTGAGATTTCTAGAATGACCAAGAATGCATGATTTTGATTTTTCTAGAATTAGTTATGAATTTCCAAAATTTGTGATAGAAATGGAAAAATTTTGGCTGAAAATACAAATATGAGTTTTATGCTCCCCTTTGGTTTCCACGAGTTGCAGGGCACTTTTGGTGATGAAAATGAGTTGTATCTATGTAATTAAATATGAAAATATGATACATGAGCTCATATGATCCACGTGACACTGCATGGAATTTTCATACATGACGCAACACAAAATAATGCATTATTTTAATGTCATTTTTCTACTCCCTTTGTGCAATTTATGATGTGAGACTTGGAAATAATAGGAAGCAAGCTAGAAATTATGGTGTTACATTATATCTCAACTTTGAGGATGTAGAGAAGCTTAATTTGTCAATTAAAACTTACTCAAAGTAGTTTGATGAATTTAAGTGGTGTATTGTGGATTTTAGGTTGCCACTTAAAGCTATTCTTTACTGTTTACTGTCATAATAGAGTTCTTATGCTGTCATAATTGAAAATAGATTGGTTTAGTTAGCTTTTAAATCCTTGGTGTCACACTAATCCTTTTATAGCTATACCTAAGGATTGTTGTCAAGCTATAGAGTAATGCAATAAAGTTCCTTCCTCACATGTTAATGATTTATCATTAATATTATCCTTATTACCATTATCATGGTAAAAAGTAAGCCTTATACTTTTATCATTTTGTTCTACTATCAACATTATGAAATCCTAAACTTGCCTGAGGATCTTGTTGACAAGGTCTTAGATCAAGCATTAAAGTGTTATCAATGATTAGTCATAGTAATCTACATGGTCTAAAATCCTATAGACTATTAATAAATCTTGCCAACAGGATTGTAGACCTTGTAGGCTAATGTTACTAGTATGATTTAGAATTCTATAGACTGTTAAGGGATCTTGTCAACAAGATTTTAAACCTCGTAGATTGATGCTATTAAACTAGTTTAGGATCTTGTGGACTATCAGAAAACCTTGTCAATAGGATATCCTTAACTATCAATTCCATACTTAAATGGCTATATCTATTGATTCTATTTGTAATATCATATTCCTGACAGACACAGTAATACAATTAAACAAAACTCATCTTCGTATCATTGTAACATAAAACTCTTATACATACACCTATATTTAATGATACAATCCCTAAATTTGGCTAGTACATTAGTATTTATATTTCCAAAAGGTTTATGAAGGCTAATTGCATAGGTAATACATAAGTTAAACATTCCATTTAGTTATTCCCTGTGGATTTGGCTTTGTCAGCTTCAAAACTAACTCCTGGAAATAAAAGTTAGTTTTGTAATGAGATAATAACCTCAATAGTTAACATCATATTCAAAGAATATAGAAATAACACTGAAAGAAGATTCGGATCACATTTGATGCTTAGTTTCAATACAGAAACTATTCAATTGCTAGATATTATTATTATTCATTCATTAGGCTATCATACTTAGATCATTAGCCAACAATAAAGGGGCTAGCACCTAGGGCATCTTTCTTAGTCAAGAAATAGACATAAATGCAACCAAATATTCATCATTAACATAGTCACATTTACACATTTGGTTTAGTGTAGAAATATATATAAATTAAATATGTTGTTAACTACTTGTTCAGTCAATCCTAAGGTTTTGTCAATTCAGGCTCTACTTTTTGTTGTCGAAGTTCCTTTCCTATAATTACAATCATACAATACCCTATCTAAGGATAAATCATGGCCAAAGCCTAAAACAAAATGAAGCTACTAATTTAAATGCCATAAATCATGGTTTACTTCTTACAAAGGGAAAATTGGAATTTCTATCTTAGGATCAATCAAACCTCTATTTTTCATCCTCCTTATTAGTTTAATCTCATTAGGATTTATCATAATAATTTCAAAATCCTCAAGTCTAACTCCTAAACATTATTTTAAATAACAATTAGGCTCACCATCAAATTCTCCTTTTACCCTAATGTTTCTCCTATCCTTAGCATTCGAGTGCTTACATGTATTTTACCATGGAAAAATATATATCTCCATTTTATATCAAGATAGCCTGCACACATTCTGCCCCTTCACTCTTTGTTCTAAAAATCAACTCAATGAATCCATATTATGTAATTTCCCACAAACAAGATCAACCATATCATTTTAGGCCTTCTCCATTCTAGCTCTCAACCTCATCACCATTCAAGAGAGAGGAGTTCAATTCCTTACCTCCAAATACTTGTTGCTTTCTTCTACACCTCCCTAATAGCCTCCCTTTAATTTTACCACAAGTATCCAAACCTATAAAGTGCCACAATTTAGAGTTTCAATCAGATGGAATGAAAAACAAGCAAGGAGTAGAGAAATTTTCCTATACTCGCCTTTTATGGAGCCCTTGAATTTCTCCTCATGTACCCACAGCTCATGTCCTTTTTCTTAAAACTCCATGGCTAAAACTTGAAGCATTTCTCTCCTTTTCTTAATATTACTCTCGGCTTAAGTGATTCAAAATAAGGAAAACAATTGCAAGTGGCCACCTCATGCTCCTAATTGACAAGGAGATGATGGATTGAATTAAAAACTATTTTAGTCCTACTTGCTATTTGGTGGCTATACTAGGTGCCTCTTCCTCCAATTCTCATCAAGGCAATATATTTAGATAAATCTTCATTACTTAGGTAACAACTCTAATTCCTAATTATAGTAATTAGACTTAAGTGCATGATTAGTGATCATAAATCAATGTCTGAAGTCATTAGAATTAATCAAATTAGAAAGAAAAGTGAGGAAATTTGAACCTTGATATTATTGGGCTGTTAGCCAAACAATTATAACTGTTTGAGTCTACAAATGATTCTAATTATCAATTAAAACAGTTGATTCATGTTACCATTGATTCTAGACTCATCAAATCCTTTTATAAGTATTTCCAAGTCATCACATAGCATTATCATAGTGAAATTCAAGGTTTCTAAGCAAAAGCTAAGAGTTTAGGAACCTTCACGTGCAACTTCTAAGATGGTTACTAGAATCTAGAAACTAAGTTTGGAAACTCTCTTCACGACTTGGTATATCCACACGTGTGGTGTAAGTGGTTATTGGAGCTCAAAATCAAAAATACGAGCTTTGCACTGTGACTCAGGCCTTTCGCATCATAGTGAAAGTGCTCTTGAGAACCTACTATTTACACCTTTATGACGCAGTGAGCCTATGTGGCGCTATGGTGAGAGAGCCTCTTGGAACTCTCCAAACTCCCTTCCTAATGCTCATCGCGGTGAGACTACACTCTGTTACCCCCTAGAGCTAATTGCTTACCTTGTGCCGCAACTCAAATCACCTTAGCCACAACGCTTCTAGCCTCTGTTATTCCGAACTTCAATTGTGGCCGTGGCTCAAGTCCTTTAAGCCGTGACTTCACCCTCTATGGATGGTATTTTCTCATTTTCATACTTTCTAAACCCTTACTACTCATTAGATGAATTCTAAGGCTTCCATGACTAACATGCATTGTTCACTAGACCTCCCAACTCCCAAATATCATAATTAACTAATTCTCATTATCTAAGGTTCTAAGATTAAATTAGAGCAATCAAAACTTAATTTCATATCAATCAACCCCATTCCATGATAGTAAAAATGATTCAACCATAAATGTTTACAAGGCTAATGCTTAATGGCTATAAAAGATCAAGTTATTCATCAATTATTAGTCAATTACAATCACAATGTTCAATTCCATGATAATTATATTACATAGACAGTCTTGAAACTTGGCAATTCATGATATAATATGGCAAATATACAAAAACTAGTATTCTTATTACACAAACCCAACCTGTTAAAGTTTCCAAACCTATGTGCTACCAAGTCATACAATAGGCTTCCATTAATTTATGCTTGCCACTAAGAGGTTTGGTTCCTAAAACTGTTAGCCCACAACTGGGGTGAGATTTATAATCTCAGTAACAAGAGGCAAATTCCATATATATGTACAGATTAATTAACAAAATGCATTTTCATATTTGGGTTCTGGTGTAAACTTATTAGGCCTCAAACAAAAAAGTTTACTAAGATTTTGGGATAACTTAAGGGTCCATGTGTCACTTAGGCCTATTTTTTGAGTTTTGGGCTTTTAAGAATTAGGTTAGGGCAATGCCAAGCGGGTTCCTTTAGTGCTAAGCTTTTCAAGATGAGATTGGGTCATATTAAGATGAAGTTGCACCTTTATAAGAATAAGACTAAGCTTCTAATAATATTCTTAGCACACATAAATTAGTCATGGGCCCAAATCATACTTAAATCCATAATCATTATTTTATTTCCTTCAAAATTATGTAATTAATAATTATTATGTTAAAATATTCAAATTTGCCATTTTTCTTAAGAGTCCTATCTTCTTATATATTTTCCTTAAATCCCTTTTAATAATTTCATAATCCCTAAATGATTATTATGAATTATTTTTAGGGTGTTACAACTTACACGTCTTGAAGAATATAATCCCAATTAACCAAACACACACACATGCACACCTAAGGTGGGAGGATTAAAATAATGTTAGTTTAAGATTTCTTTATTTTTTTCCTTTTTAGGGCCCCACACCACTGGTTATGCTAGGTGTCCTAAGCTCCTATATTCTTTAAACCATCTATTCAAATGAGCTTCATGGCATTTGTATATGGCTACATGATTATAATGCTAAATGACTAGCGCGTACACACACACACATATGTATATATATTAATGGGTAGTGGGAAGTAAAATGCTATGGATTCTAAATTTATTTCTTCCTCCTCTTGCTAAGTTCCAAGCCACTTGGCCATTATATGTGTCATATGTTCCAATCACCATCAAAACATTACACTTAATGATACTTTATAATTTGCACAGCCAAGAAACCTAATATCATAATCGAATGCATATTTATATATATGTAAGCATGTATAGTGGAATGTCAATGTTACAATGGTTGTAAGCTTGTTTTATAGTCATTTACTTAACTGGATTAGGTGTCATGTGCTCTTACATATCAAGTGTAATGTTTGGTTTTTATGAAAACATTAGAAACAAACCATATATAAAAAAAGTCCACTAAAACAAAAGATTTGAGGCCAAATAAAATTAGGATAAAATTCTAAATAATAAAAAATGAGGATCCAAGGCTTAATATGCCCAAAAAAATAGAGCCAAAGTAGCTAAATAAAATTATACGAAAGGCAATGACATTTTTGTAATTTTGGGCACTTTTTAGAAAACTCAAATGAAGGATTTTTAAATGAAAAAATTATATTTTTTGGGATTCTAGAGGCCCTAAAAACTATAGAAACCCTTACAATGGTTCAAACCCCTTCGGTTTATGTTTTAAAGTGTCAATTGACCCAAACTTTGACTGGTTCATTTGAGAAGATTTCAACTCCAATTTGAGTGAAACTAAAAGCATTTTATAAGTTAAAGGACCTAAATTTTATGATGGAAAAGGAGGTTCTCAAAAAGGAGTTAAAATGAACCTAAATGGAAGGAACCAAGAAAGAGGACAAAATTGAAATTTGGAAAAAGCTTTAAATGAACTGCTTTGCTATATATTACATGTCCTCCCTTCTCCCTCATTCTAACCAACCTATTTTCTATCTCAAACCAGATGAGAGCTTTGCCAAGAAGCGTGCACAAGAGGAGGGGAAAAAGGAGAAGAAAAGCCTGGTGAAAAGGTAAGAAAAGTATAGAATTTCATGCTCCTTCCTTTATTAAACTTATTCTCCTCCTTCTCCTCTTTCTTCCCATGGTTTTAGTGTTTGATTTGGGACTATTTTAGGACTTGTTCGGTAGGGGAAGGTTAGAATTTGAAGGAGAAGCTTGTACCAAGTGAAAGAGCTCTTAGAAAAGGCTAGGAATGAAGGTAATTTTCATGGTTTCCCTTGCAACTCTTTGTCTGTTCCTCTTGTGTGTTGCTCGGCCAACACTAGATCCAAACAAGAGGGAGTGATTTCTAGTCTTAGCAAGGAAGAAACATAGGTTTTAGAGTGTGAGATTTAAGAATATGCAAAGAAATTCCAAAGAGAAGTATTAGAAAATAAGTTGTCAAAATCTAGGGATTTTGTTGCATCTTGATATGTATGAGACTTCCTAGTGGCAATTTTAGTAGTCTAAGAATGTATATAGGTTCTCAAGACACCTAAGAAGACTCACATATGCCAACTCCCTAAAGAAAATGAAGTAAACTCCATGGGTTCTCCAAGCATGCATAGTCTCGACCTAAGCAAGATAAAGAACCTAAGGGGTGTTTTAAATTTTTCTAAGGATAGAAAGGGACTAAATATGATAGATGAACATCAAAGGAAGGTTTAGAATAAACTTAGAGACCCTGGTTTGTGAGATGGAGGTGTAGGCTCCATAATGAGACATAAAGAAGCAACTTATATTTAGGCTCCTTAAAATGAATTGGTGATGACTCTAAGGAGTCTTAATGGAGTCAAGAGACTTAAATTAAATGAGAAATGGGACCCAAGATCATGAATTCTAATAGTTGCTTCATTATGCCTTGTATTGAAACATAATGAAGTCATATGAGAAAGTAGCCTTACAAAGAGTGTGTGTAATGCTAGAGCTTACTTCAATGATGTAATTGTATTCCATTTGATATGTCTAGGCCAAAAGCATCAAGCTCCACCAAGTTACAAGTGGTTGACCGAAAAGGGGAAGAAGAATTAAAGGAAACAGTGTGTGAATTTTGCTTCAAGGTAGCTCTCTAACCTTTTTCACATGCATTGCTTGGATGTTTATTTGTCTTTGAGTGCTTGTATATATGTTTGAACTATAAGAAATGTTCCTAGCCATTGCTTACATGTTATGATGCCATTATGTTTCTTGAAATGTGTTTATGAATGAAAAGTAGCTTGAATGAGTTTAATTATGCCAAAAGTCTCTTAGCATGGATGAGGATGAGCCAAAAGTCTCTAAGAATAGGTAAGACAAAACCAAAAGTCTCAAGAAGAGTGAAGCTAAGTCAAAAGTCCCTTAAAAGTGGATGAGGCAAATCTAAAAGTCCCAAGGAAGATGGGTGAGGCTAGACCAATGCCCTTGAAAGCCTATGTTTGCTATGTATGAGTTTATATGATAAGAAAAATAATTTATGTATGTTCACTAGTAGCTTGAATATCATACATGCATTCTTTGATATGAATTTGCATCCATTATATATATTTGAAAGGGTTAAGAGCTATTGGGATTCTTTGAATCTCACTCTTCCCCCACATATGTCTAACCATGTCTAGGTGAGCCAAGTGGACCAAGGAATGGAGGTCAACAATCTTGAGAAGTAAGACTTTGACAAAAGGATAGAGAAATAGGCTTTGTAATAGCATTTTGATGTCAAGAATTGTACCTATATGATGTAGACCACGGAACATGTTCAAATGTATGTAAATATGATATATGTATCCATTTTGGAACCAAATGAATGAATACATGATTTTTTGCCACCTATGAGCCTTTATGTCCATGTGTATGAATGTAAGTGACAAGGTGAGAATGAGCTCCATGATGATGTAAATTATTTGGCATGCTTTAGATGTTGTAATTATGCATTTGGATGTGTCCAAGTGGTTATAGAATGTTACGAAAGTCATTTGGTGCCTTATGATACCATTATAGACTTCAAAATTGACCAATTCTTGAGTTACCCCCAAAGTCTAGCCAAATGAATGATTTTCTATATTAAATTTGGCCAACAAGTAGGTCTTATCTAGAGCTTTTCACAAAGCTAAAGAGTATTCAATTTGGAACTTTAGAGAATTTATTATGATTTTTCAATTTTGGCCAAATTATGCAGAATTTGTATGCATACTATTTATATGGTTAATTTGCTTCTCTGTGTCCCACGTAAGCCAATGAAGTCCAATGATCATGAAATTTCATAAGCATAAACTATACAACATACAATTTCCATAGTCACCAAGAGCACCCCATTTGCAACTCTGTAGAGGGCGAATCAAATTTTTAAATTTTCAGGACTTGGAGCTATCTGAGAACTAACCTAAGTTATTTTTCTATTGCATTTTGTTAGTTAAATGCTTTTGTCTTAGTCCATAACTATTTTTAGTCATTATTTAATATCTAGAGCTTTCCAAAAAGCTATTATATACATGATTTCAATTTTTTTAGAATTATTTATAAATTTTCAAAATTCATATCAGAAACTTATGACAGCAAACCTGAGAGCAATTTTGGTTGTTTTTTAAATTTGGTTCCAACTCCATGGTATATGAGATGAGTTGTGATGTTTATGATATGATTGGACATGTTATGGATGAAAAATGATATCAATGAGTTCACATGGTCCCAAACACCATGAATCATGTATATGCCTCTCTAATTACACAATTATCCATGCATAAGCATAAATGCTTTCTTGCAAATATGTTCTAACATGTATGAGATATGTTGAGATAGCCTATGTGACAATTGTGTAAGGGCTAAGAGGTTAAGGTGTTACACCAAGTATCTCATTTAAATGAAGCTTAGAACTTTGCACGGCTAAGGAAATTCAAGTCCATAAAAACCGAACAAGTACATATGTAAATGGATAATAGGATGTCAAGGTGGCATTAACTTATAGGTTTTTTATCTCTTATTTATTTGCTAAGCTATCCAACCATAATTATACAATTAAAGATGGAAGATATATATATATATATCTTTGTTTAGGGATTTTGGTGAAGGTTGAAGTGCCAAATGGAATGAAGTTTTACTTTATGGTCTTGATGTAAGGTGGCTAAGAAGTGCATTAGGAATTGTTAACTGCTATATTCATATATCTATTATTAAGTGTCTCTCCTTTTTAGGATATATTGCAACTTAAGAAAAATTTAGGATGTGACACTTGGGCTATAGAGAGATAAATCTTCTCAAAGCCTTTTATTTTAGCCATAAAAGATCTTAGGATTGAGTTTGAGGTGGTAGTAACTTGTTGGTTCATGTATCTAAGTGTTTAGTATTAGTATGTGTAACACCATATTTATCTAACTTGCTTCATGCCATTTCTAAGTCTTATTCCATGCATTTTACAGTGAAGCAAGAAAGATAGCATTTAAACCTTGAATATACTTGGATTATGTCACAGATAAAATTTTTCTTTCAGAGTCACGTTGTAACACCATAAATTTCTAGCTTTGCCTCATGATAATTTTAAGTCTCATGCCAAACATTACATAGGGAAGCAAGCAAAATGACATTAAAATATTGAGTTTTTTTGCATTGCGCTATGCATAAAATTTTCTTTTGGAGTTCCGTAGGCCATATGGACTCATGTATACATTCTCATATCTAATTACATAGATACAACTCAAATCCATCACCAAAAGTAGCCTAAAACTCGTGCAAGTAAAGGAAATACACAAAATTCATAGTTGCAACCTCGAACAGAATTTTCCCTTTTCTGTCACAAACTTTGAAAATCACAACTAATTCTAGAAAAATTGAAATCATACATTCTTTACTATTCTAGAAAGATACTGATGTCTACTTTATGATAAAAATAATTCCAAGTCAGGAACATTAAGCAGAAGACATTTGACATTCGGAAAGTGCCTAATGTCTCAGCTGCTTGGGCTACTATCATAGCTTACTGTTATAAATTTTGAAAATTCATAACTAATTCTAAAAAAATCCAAATCATTCAAATTTAGTCAATATGAGAAAATAAAGATGTTAAATGTAAGGGAAAAATATTTTAAGATCACGTAAAGTCCATCTAGGTACTGAATTATGATAGAACAGTACTGGAAGTCAAGTGGCACTACTGGTATTAACATTAAACTTCAAAAATTCATATCTCTCTGCTCAGACCTCCAAATAAGGTGATCTTGGTGGCCACAAAAAGGTTATAATATCTAGTTTATGCTTGTAAAATTTTTGCAAGCATTGGACACCATTTGGCCATTGGATGACATCAAACACAAAACTAATCATATGAACAGTACATGCACCAGAACAACAGAAAAATCTCAACTTTGAAAATTCATAATTAATTCTGTAGAGCTCCAATTTTTCTGTACTTTAGCTTCCCAAAAAGATCTTAATGATCCTTACATGTTTGTAAGATTTCATAGGAAGATTCATCCATTTGGTCAGTTTGTGCCATAGAGTTCTAGTTTGATCATTTTCATGGTCTTAACTAGCCTCAAAGTGTCCAAATTTGCTTCCTAAGCTTATATGGCCACTTGAGCATGTGGGATTGCACCAAAATGAAATTATAAACTTGTCTCAAAGGTGCACAAATCCAGAATTTGGAAAATCACACTCTCACGCCATGCCATACACACATTTCCATATTACTAGTCTTGCCATTACATACTCAATTTGCATTGTAACATTCATATAACATAAACTCTCATTTGTACATGATATATTAGCATAATTACATATGTTCATGGGGTCATAGGTCATACATAATAATATATTACAACATTTTCCACTCATATGACCATAAAGAAGCAAAATCCATGCACTTTGATGTTATACTCCTATCTTCCAAGTTATTGGCTCCCATTACCTTGTTCTCTTGGTCCACCTAGCATGGTAGAGCATTAAAGAGGAAGAGATTTAACTTTTTTCCTAAAGGAGGAGCTACTTGGGAAGCTTCTTAGGGGTCTTAAGAACTCATACAAACACTTACATAAGCTAAGAAATTCTTGAATCAAATCAAATTTCACAATGTCCCCATGAATCCTTAACTTTGCTATCTTGAGTTTTTACTAGGTTTTCTTCAAATTTCTTTACACCTACCTACTTCTCACACTCCAAAACCTATGATTCTTCCTTGGTTAGGTCAAAATTTTGTATCCCTTGGCTGGGCTCTAAATGGGATAAAATTCACATAAGGAGGAGCAAGGAAGAAGAAGCATAGAAAACAACAAACACACCTTGATTCCTAGATTTTCTCAAGTGCTCTTCCATGTGGTGGATTCCTCTTTTCCAAATTCTACTCTTCGTCCTCTATATATGGCTCAAAATAGAACTGAACACTTCAATAAAATAATAGAAAGAAAGGTGGGAAGGAGAGGAATCAGGCTGCTAAAGGAAAAGCCATGAAATTCTATTAATTTTCATACCATTTTCCTTGTTGTTCTCCTTCTTCTTCTCCTCCCATGGTGTGCCCTTTCTTGCTGGCCTCCCCCTTTATCTTTGGTAGAAAAAGGTTGGTCTAAATGAAGGAGAAGAATGGGACGCTATATAAAGAGCAAGGTTACTTAATGAACTTTTCAAGAATTCCTATTTTGTCCTTTTTCCTTGGCTTTTTCCTTTCTAGTTTGTTTTAGCTCCTTTTTTATAACTATCTTTTCCATTATAAAATTTAGGTTCTCAATCTTATAAAATGCCTTTAGAATCACTCAAATTGGAGCTAAAACCTTCCCAAACATACTGGTCAAAGTTTGGGTCAACCATTGTTGAAAAACATCCACAAAAAGGGTTTTAATTGTCACAGAGCTTCCTATGATTTTTAGGGCCTCTAAGAACCTAGAGAACTCAAATTTTCCATTTAAAAAGTCATCTTGTGAGTTTTCCAAAAAGTGCCCAAAATTACAAAAATGCCACTACATTTCATTGCATTTTTTGTTAAATTCTGTTTGACTATTTTCACTCTGATTTTAGGGCACCTTTGGCTTCCTAAATTCATTATTTGAGGTCTAGAAGATTATTCTTGTAATATCCGGTTCTTTGAAAATGAGAGAAAATGCGATAAACGTAATATATAGTTTTTCCATAAACATACAAAATTCACTAAATAAAAAGGGAAATCCCCCAAATAGAGTTATTTGAGGCCCAATAAAATTAGAATAATATCCTAGATCTCAAATAATGGTGATTCAAGGCCTGAGGTGCCCTGAAATCGGAGCCAAAATAGCTAGACACATTTTAACGAAAATGCAATGAAATATAATGGCATTTTCGTAATTTCAGGCAATTTTTAGAATACTCACAGAAGGGCCTTTTAAATGAAAATTTGAGTTCCCCGGGGTTCTCAGAGGCCCTGAAAACCATGCAAGGCCTTGGGACAATTAAAACCCCTCCGGTAGATATTTTTCAACGGTGGTGAGCCCAAACTTTGATCAATTTGTTTGAGAAGGTTTTAGCTCCAAATTGAGTGATTCCAAAGGCATTTTATAAGATTGAGGACCTAAATTTTATAATGGAAAAGAAGGTTTTAAAAAGTAGCCAAAACGAATTAGAAACGAAAATGCCAAGAATGAAGGGTAAAATTAGAATTTTTGAAAAAGAAGCTTCAAGAAACCCCTCCTTATTTCTCGCCCTTCATCTATCCCTCTTAGAACCGACCTTATTTCTGCCCAAGAATAGAAGTGAGAGCAAGGGAAAATGGTGCACAAGAGGAGGCAAGAGGAAGAGGAAAAACAAGGCAAGAAAGGTATGAAAATCTTAGTTTTTCAAGCACTTTCCTTCATTAAACTTCTTCTCCTCCATCCCCTCTTCCTTTCTATGGTTTTATTGAGGTTTTTGGTGCTATTTTGAGGTCAAACCAAAGGGCAAAAATTTGGATTAGAAGAGGAGAGCTTGAAAAAAAGGGAAAGCATTCAAGAAAAAGCTTGAATTCAAGGTGAAATTCTTAGTTTCCATGCTTCATTTTTCTTGTTCTTCTTGTGTGCATTTCATCCTCCTTATAGCCAGCCAAGGAGAGAGAGTGTTTTTGGGTAGAACCAAGAATGAATCATACGAATTAAGGTGTGGGAATTTAGAATATGCAAAGAAATTCAAGTAAAAGGCCATTGATTTTCAAGATATCAAAGTTAGGGTTTCAAGTGCTCCACCAAAAATTTGATTTGATACAATAATTCTTAGGTTTAAATGAGTGTTTGGATGAGTTCTTGAGATCCCTAGAAGGCTCCTCATATGCATCTTCCATCAAGAAAACAAAGTAAATCCATTTGGTGCTTCCTTAAAGCCTAACCTCAGCCTAAGCTAGATGGAGCACCTAAGGATAGTTTTAATTTGTTCTAAGCTTATTTTTGAGTCATATATGATGGAAGAGAATGAGAGGAAGTCTTGAAAAAATTTTAGAAGCCATGGATAGTGAGATGGTATCATAGGTTCCATATTATTGCTTAAAGAAGCAACACCTAGTTAGGCTCCTTATTTTAATTGTGTGATAGCTCCAAGAGGTTTAAATGGAGTCAAGAATCACAAATGGATGGAGAGAATAGAGCCAAGATGATGTTTTCTTAAGGTTTCTTCATTAAGTACATTATGGAACCATAGAAGAGCTATATGAACTACCTAGCTTTTCTAGTGAATGTATGGCTTTAGAATTTGATTCAAGAGTATAATGGGCTTCCATATAATGTGTCTAGGCCAAGAGAAATAATCTCCACCTTCTTGTGTGTGTGGGGCTGAGGAAGAGCAACCAAAGTCAAAAGGAAAAGTTTGAAATAGCGACAAAGCTAGCTCTCTTCTCCTTCTTTCTTGCATGAATGTATGCTTGCCTTATCTTTGAATGTGTGTATGTGTGTTTCAAGCCATGAAAAGTGTTCTAGCATTTGCCTATGTCCCATGGTATTATGATGTCATATTATGTTTTCAAATGATGCTTAGTATGTTTGCTTGGGTTTGCTTGAGTGTGGTAAATCCAAGAACCCTCTAGCGATGATGAGGATGAGACAAGAACCCTTAAAAATGGTTGAGACAAAGTCTAAAGTCTCCCAAGAGTAAGGCTTAGTTCAAGGCCTTTAAGAAATTGGGTGAGGCAAGTCGAAAATTCATAAAGAGAATGGATGAGGCTAAACCACTTGCTTAGTAAGCCTATATATGATTTGTATGACTTCTTGAATGTTAAAGATGCTTGTTGAATGATCATATGATTTCAAATGTTCATGCATGCATTTTAGACAATGTATTTGCATTTTTTATGTGTGATTGATACAAAGAAGAGCCATTGAGATTCCTAGAATCTCATCCCTTCCTCCCTACATGTCTAACATGTCTAGATGGACCAAATGAACCAAGGAATGGAAGCCACCAAGCCTAAAAGAAAAAGATTGACAACTAAGTGTGTAAAAATGCAAGTTTGTAGCCATATGAGTGGCTCATGATGTAATCCTCTATTCTACATGTTGTATGACCTTATGAACATATGTAGATATGTAAATGTATAATGTATGAATGAGAATTAATGCCATATGCATGATATAGCATGAATTAGGCATGGAATGGCAAGACTTGACATATACATTCTTGTGTATATCATGGGGTGGATGAGTAAGCTTGAGAAATCTGGGTTTGTGCACCTTTAAGATAGGTTTTGGTAGACCATTTTGGTGCTTTCCTATGTGCTCAAGTAGCCATGGTTGCCTTAGAAGCTAAAATGGACCATTTGAGACCCTTACATGACACAAAATGAGCCATTTTGCAACCTTATGTCAAGATCTAACCAAATGAACAAATCTGTCCATGAAATTTTGCGTGCATATAGATCTCATCCAGAATTCTTTGGGAAGACAAAGATCATATTATTTGGAGTTATGTGGAATTAATTATGATTTTTCAAAGTTGGCATTTTTTTGCTAAACTAATGCAGACACTATTCATATGGTCAGAAACTTGAGCTTTATCATTTCAAAGTCAAATGGTGTCCAATGCTTATAGAATTGTACAAGCATAAACTAGACATGGTAAAATTGCCATGGCCACTAAGATCACCCCAATTGGACATTTGAGCAGGGAGATATAAATTTTTGAATTTGGAGGACGTAATGATAGTCAACCTTTGGTACTATTCGATCAATTTTTGGTGGCTAGCAACCTCTATTATGGCTTGAATTTATTTTTATCATAAATTAGACATTTGTAGCTTTCTAGAATGGTAAAGTATGAATGATTTCAATTTTTCTATAATTATTTATGATTTTTCAAATTATATGATAGAAACCTAAAATTTCTATTCGAGGCTACACACATTGTTTTTGTATATCCACTTCCTTTGCTCAAGCTCTAGGCCACTTCTTGAGCTTTTTATGAATTGTAATTGTGTATTTAAATATAAGATTGAGATGGATGAGTCCATATGGCCCATGGGACACGGACTGAAAGATTTATGCATGATGTAACACAAATTAATTGATTATTTCAATGGCCTTTCTTTGAGAATGTTACGTAATTCATGAGAATGAGCCTATAAATGGTATGAGATGATCCTAGTAAATATGGTGTTACATTTATTAGTATCAAAGCAAACTTCCAAGCTTCCTAAGGCTGTATATGACTTGAGGATATGGCTATAAAGCTATATAAAGGTTTGTAGAGTTATGAAAAGCCTTGTATGAAGTATTTTAGGTGTGTAAACATGGCTTATGACTTTGTTCATGCTAAGTGAGTTATGGAAAGGTCTTTAGTAGGTGGTAAGTTGTGGGTGAGGTTAGCCTCTAGTTCTAGAACAAAGTTAAGTGATCCAACGGCTAGAGCTCTATAAGTTATAGTAGCTCGTCGAGATTAGTGGCAAGTTCTGTGTATTAGTAGCAAGAGATGTTGGTGTAGCTACTAGAGAAGCTTGTCTAGAAAGTTTATAAGAGGCCTAATCTCCCTGAATACCACACTTGAATCATTCAGGGATGTCTTGCCTGATGTAAGGGCAAGTAATAAGGCAACACAGTATAAGGAGAAACTGCCACTGCACAGAGTAAGTGTTAAGAGAGTTAGTTCCCCTTAGCCATGACACCCATATATTATGATGATGTGAAAAGCCCAACAAGCTATTCCCTCAAGCCAGAAGTTTGAATTAAAGCTACACTCCATAGAGTCTTGACAGCCCAGAGATAGTAGTTAGTTATATGTGAATTAAGTAAAAGGTGGAACCCTCTAGTTTGATGATGGGTTGCATACAGAGGCAATAGGGATTGGATTTCATAGCTAAAGATGAAGTTTCAAGCTGTAGTGGAGTGTATTATAGTGTAAATGGCCTTGTTAGTCATATTAAAGCCAACTTGAGAAATGAACTGCTAAGTGGATCAGTCAATGAACGGAGAGCAAGGACCCCTAGTATAGATAAAGAAAGAGAGCAGTAAATGGTCATGGAAAATTAGTAAGTAATAGATGAGTAGTAGGCCTTGGAACTGAAATTGAGAAAAAGCCCAACATAAGTGGGGGGGCTTAGCCCAAGGATGTTTGTAGGTGGGTAGTAGTTAAAGTTAGAGAATGTCAAGCATAAGAATGATAAGGTTCTTGGGACTCGCCTACAAGGCGTTGACTTCAACTTAGTATGCTACCCTATATATTTGCGAATGACTGGCTAATATGATTAGTTTAAAACCCTATTGACAGGATGCTAATGTAGTTTAGAAGTTAGTATAATGTGAGACTAATAATAGTGATAAGTACAGTGATTACACGAGTAGAGTGTACCTTATGTAATACCTAAGGATGAGCATGATTGGCCAGTGTTAGGAATTCAAAAAAGAGAATGAGAATAGTTTGAAAGTATTAAACTCATTATAAGCCTATATGAGTTAATGGGGCTTATTGTAAGCTACGAGTCTAATGAGATAGGTAGCTCAGGCTAAGTATAAGCTGTAACACCATATATTTCTAGCTCATATCACAACATTTACATGTCTTACATTCATAATTTTCATGAAGGAGCAAGAATAGGAGTTAAAATAATTTAATTTCTTGCGTTGCATCGTGTATAAAATTTTCGTTCAGTGTCACGTGGACTGTGTGAGCTCATACAATACATTTTTATATTTAATTACATGAATACAACTCATTTGGATCATAAAATATGGCCCACAACTCATGGAACTCAAGGGAAAGCTCAAAATAGTCATGTGCATTTTCGGCCAGAATTAGCCCCTTTTTTGACCAAATTTGAAAAATCATAACTAATTTTAGAAAAATTGTAATAATGTATTCTTTGTTATTTTGGGAAGCTACAGATGTCTGCTTCATAGTAAAAATATTTTAAGACCATAACATCCATCACAAAGGAAGTTTGCCATTCGAAAAAAGGTCCAGAGGTCAAACTGCCTTTTGATGATATCACAGATTTTGTAGAAAACTTAGAAAATGTCCAATTAATTCTAAAAAATTTCAATCTATACAAATGACACCAATATAGAAATTTGTGGATGTTAACTAGAGGAAAAAAATATTTCCAAACTAGCTCAGGCAACCCAGACCTCAAAATGCAATGGAACAATAACTGAGGTCAGATAACACTCCTAATACTGGACAGATTCTTTAAAAATTTGTATCTCCCTCTTTAGACCTCTAAATGAGGTGCTTCTAGTTGACACAAGTCACTGTGAATGTCTAGTTTCTCTGTATAAATTTTTATGGTAATTGGATATCATTTGAGCCCTGTATGATAGATTTCATTTTTGGACCAATGAATAGTGCAATAGACCAAAACTAGAAAAAATGTCAACTTTGAAAATTCATCAAATATTCTATAGACCTTTAAAAATTATGGTCTTGATTATCCCAAAAAGAACTCAATGATACCTAATTGCATGCCAAATCTCAAATCAAGAAGAGCTCATTTGGCTAAAAAGTGACATAGGATTATGGTCATTTTTTGCTCCATCTAGGATACCAAAGTGACCAAATGATTTTCCCTTGGTCTTGGCACTTTTTGGGCAAGTCTAAAAGCACATTTAGGACTTATGTGAGCTACCCAAATGGTCCCAAACCTCATGCATCTCATGTTGGCCTTTTCATCCACACTTATGCATATTTCCATAAAGCCATTCATGAAGCTATAATGCCATACCATACTTAATTTACATTCCATCATTCACATAACATATTCTTTCATTCCCGCATCACATAATATCATAATTACATGTCTCAAGGGTCATAGACCATTTACAATAATAATATACATCATTAAATATCATTATGGTTTAAAAAAGGCAAAAGCTAGACATATTGATGTCAATATTCTTTCTTCAAGGTGGTTGGCTCCCATTACCATGTCCACTTAGTTCACCTAGCATGTGAGATCATTGGAGAGGAGGGAATGAGATTCAAAGAATCCTAATAGCTCATCTCTGATTCAATCATACATAATATATGCAAAGCAAGCCTTAAAAATGCATGCTTGAATAAAATGGAAGTCATGAACATTCAAGAAGCAAGCTGGCATGTGAACAAGTCATATAAAACATTCAAGAGTTCACCAAGTATTTGGATTGGCCTCACACTTTTCCTCGTGGATTTTGGACTTGCCTCACCCTTTCTTTAGAAGCTTTGGACTTAACCATACTCTTGGGAGCCCACTTTGCTTTTGGGAGACTCTTTGCTACGTCTCAACTAATTTCAAGGGTTATTGGCTCATCCTCACCATGGTTAAGAGTTCTTGGCCTCTCCACACCCAAGTAAACTTAAACAACATCATGCATTCATTTAGAAGCATAATATGTCATCATGAAATCATGGCATATAAAATCATGCTAGCATACTTTTCATGGCTTGAAAATACACATACACACATTCTAAGACAAGCCAAACACACACCCATGTATAAGAGAAGGTGAAGAGAGCTACCTTGCACACAATCACACACATTTTCTCTTGAAACTCCCTCCCTTGCTTCCGTCACACACCCACAAACTTGTGGAGATAGTTTCTCTTGGCCTAGATACAATTTATGGAAGCCAATTAGGTTCATGAAATAAATTCTAAGGCCACACAACTTGCTTAGACACTAGGTGGCTCTATAAACTCCATTATGGTCTATAAATGCACCTAATGAAGCAACATCCCTCAAATAAATTCTAGGTTCCATTCTTTCCTTTCAAATATGATTCTTGACTTCTTTTAAGGCTCTAACTTTTAAGCCTCTTGGAGTCATTACACAATTAAAACAAAGAGCCTAACTAGGAGTTGCTTCATTATGCTACATTATGGAGCCTACACTTTCATCTCACTATCTATGACTTCTAAAATTTTTTCAAGGCTTCCTCTCATCCTCTTCTATCATACATGACTCAAAAATAAGCTTGGAACAAATTAAAACTTCCCCTTGATACTCTTTCTAGCCTAGGCCGAAACCATGCTCCATATGAGTACCAAGTGGGTTTGCTTCCTTTTCTTGATGGAAGATGTATATAAGAAGCTTCTTAAGGACCCTAAGAACTCATAGAAGTTCTTAGACAATTGAAAATGCTACTAAGAAGCTTCACACAAATCATAATGCAACACACTTCTTACTATCCTTATCTTACATTCTAATGCATTTCAATTAATTTCACTTGCCTAATCTTGTTCCTCTCCCATCCAAACCTCTAGTTTACTCATGCTTTAGTCTCAATTGCCTTTCTTTCAATAATTCCCTAGAATGGCCAAATGAATGGGGAGAAGAAAAACAAAGAAAGAGCATGTATTTCAAGTGGTAACTTACCTTGTTGGATTCCTTGTTCCATGGAGAAACTTATGCTATCAAAAGTTTCCTCAAAATTCTCCCTTTTTCTAAGAAACCAGCCATGAATTTGCCCCTTTTTTGAAACTAAAACCACCAATGGAAAGGGCTTGAGGGGAGGAAGAATATTGGTAAAAACAAGACCATGAAATTTGATGGATTTTCATACCCTTTTTGCCTTCTTTTCCCTTCTCTCTCCTCCCTCTTTGGACGCCATACCAGACCTGTTAGCACTGCTGGAAGTCGGTGGCAGAATGAGGAAGAAGCGGCGTGCCACTTTTAAAAAGAAGAAAAGGGATTTTTATAACTTTTCACCTTATTTATGTTTTTTCCATTATACTTTGACCAAGCCGTTTGAACTCATTTTAGATTCTTTTTGAGAACCGTCTTTTCCATCATAAAATTTAGGTTCTCTAATTTATAAAATACTTTCTGAATCACTCAATTTGGATTTAAAACCATTCCGAACTATTTGATTAATGTTTTAGTCAATTAATGATAGAAATTACTCATCGGAAGGGTTTCAACTGTCCTGAGGGTTCCCATGGTTTTCAGAGCCTTTGAGAACCCCCAAAAAGCTCAAATGTTCTGTTTAAAAAGCTCTTCTATGAGTTTTCCAAAAGTTACCTATATTTACGAAAATGCCACTAGCCTTTCGGTAAATTTTTTGAATCACTCCAACCTTATTTTCTGGGCAACTCAAGACTCAAGTCCTCATTTTCTATTATTTAAAATTTTATTCTAATTTTAGTTGGCCCCAATTCCTTCTATTTCGACGACTTCCTTTTATATCTGGCCCATTTATGACATTTACAGAGAAACCAAACATCGCATTTCTCACATTTACGAAGAGACCGAATGTTACATAAGCTGAAGCCTAAGGGAAGTGACTTGTATCATAGTCCAAGTGAGATGTGTAGGAGAAATAAATTTGACTGAAAGCTCAGTGAAAGTTCTCCCTAGATTGAGAACAAGGAAGATAAGATACCTTGAATCGGGAAAAACCACCTAGTAGTAGTTAGCAAATTCCCCTATATAGCCCCATGAATTGTAGAGTACAATGATAAGGGAAGCGAGGAAAAGCTGAGAAACTAGACACAGAAGAGATATCCTCGCTTTAGTAATAACTAAAAATGAATAGACTGAGCATAGAACAAACATGGGTCTAATAGTTGGTTAGACAAGCTCCCTAATATGAGAATAACATAGGGTTAAGGCACGTGAGTAATTAGAGCACCTAGTGGAGCATAAGTCTTTAGTAAGGTAGAATCCAGACATTGAGAGTATGTGTCTTAGATTGGGTTAGTAGAACCCTAAAATCAATATACTGTACTCCTAGGGATGAGACTAAAGAGGTTGAACAGAGAGAAAACCTAGCTCTGATTCAAACATAAAAATGAGCTGAGATAAATGGTTAGTGCCTTAATACCCTCAGGGAAGCTCGAAGGAGCTAAAGACCACCTAAGAAGGCGAGTCTTGCATTATGTAGAGGAAGAGTGTATGCCAAGAGTGCCATAGAATGTAATTCCTAGGATTACATGAAATAGAATTTTTCCTACAGAGGGACGGTCTAGTTAAGAGCAAAGTAAGAGTATAACAGAAAGTAGACTGCCTTGATGTTATAGAGAGTGAACAAGTAAAGGAACCCAAGAAAAATGCAGGTGCTCTTAAGCATAAAGAAATACAAACTAACAAAAGGGACAATCAATAGTAGAGCATCCTCTTAACTAAGTAAAAAGATAGTAAAATATATAACAATGTTCGGGCTAAGGACATAATAGATTGAGATGGGACATCAAGCAAATATGATTGAGTGCTTGAGAAAGCACGATTGTCCTTAGCATAGATGTCCTTTTAGCATGATAATACCCAAAACAGAGAAAATTGGGTGACATAAAGTGACCTTCAAAAGAAGCAAAAAATTTCGTAAGAAAATAAAGAAAGAGTTCTCTTTTCCCTGAGTATCCTATAGAAATAAAGACGATACAGAAAAAGTATAAGAGGGATACTTTAGATTATTAGAAAATTTGTAATATACTGGCAATAATGGCTTTGAGCTCAGTCATGAGTTGCCTGTGTATTAGTGTTTGATGTTATGGTTTGATTGCAATAATAGTTACATGATATTAGGTCTGGCCAACCTAGTAGTAATATGACTCAAGTGCATAGCAAACGATGACATCAATCATAAAAGTGTCCTGATAGTTGAAAGGTATTTTAGTCTGCTAAATAACGAGATAAGTCAGGAAAGGAAAGTGAAGGGATTCTAAGAATGTTAGAAATAGTAAGAAAAGCATGTAGAAAAGGAATCCCCAGTAAAGAATAATAATATAGAAAAGAATATGCTAATAGTAAAGAATGTTAAGATTTAGATAGCACGAGTTCAGTATATATGATCTGAGTTCCTTATAATATAATTAAACAAAATGAGGAGGGACCAATGTACAACCTCCATCCTGCCAGGGATGTTAGGCACACTCAGTGTGTGAAATGCCTGGGTACTAAAGCAATCAAAAGTAGAACACGGGCATAGTCAAAAATTGTAAGATTTGAGAGAAAAGATAAAACAAGCATAAATGAAGCATGGTAAGTTAGTAAAAGTAAGGAAAGAAAGCCAAGTGAAAAAGAGATGAAGTGGGAACCTGAGGATCCCATAAGGAGTGATAAATAAAAAATTAAAATACTCCTGATTATCAGTATGATGAGATCCTAGAGAATTAGATGACACAGAACCCACTTCGCATGAAGAACATGACATATATCTGAGTGAGACTTAGAGTTTATGAGTGATGGTTACCAGACTTAGTGAGCATGTATTTTATTCTCAGATATAGTGATCTAGGCTTTGACATCCTTAGAGGTGGATCGCAGTAGATCCTAGCACAATATAGCAAGTTGCAGTAGACCCTAGCAGGGCTCTAAGAGGTCACAGTAGACCTAGGGGTCGTAGTAGATCCCATAGAGTAACAGAGAGTCCTTAGTTACAGCATGATAGTTCTCTGGTGAGATGACAACCTGGATAGTTTTTACAGAGTAGTTAGTCTCTGAGACTAGTATAGTTTCAATTAGCTTTTGTCTCAGAGACTAAAGATCTTCTAAGTCTGGTAAACTATTGCCATCAGAGACAATGAGACCATGCTTAGATAGTTAAACCACTAACTATACCCTTGCTAGATGAGTATAGCATATAGGATAAAGAAAGAAAAAAGGTAGCTTTCTAGAGCTAAAGTCAGATGAACTACTACCTAACAAATTTTAGCCTTTACTGAGGAATAGAGAGATCCCTATATGCTAGACTATGTATTCAAAAAGGGGTTAGGTGCAGTCTTTAAATGAGGTAAGTGGTCAATTATGTCTCCAATGATCGAGATTGCAAGTATAGTTAGCGTCCCACCAGAATTCGGCATTAGTCAGTGGTAGTTGCTCTTCGATGCTAGTATGAAGAATATGACTTATGCTAACTGATGTTGAGATGAGGGACTATAACATGCCCCCTTGTAAGTGAGCAAAAGAGTAAGGAAAAGTTCTGACCTACAAAGGCAAATGTAAGGCCCATGATAGAAAGAAATATGAAGTGTGATTAGGGGATGAGCTAGTAAGAAAGAACACAAAGATGAACGGTGAATAGTATAATTAAATAAGTAAGTAATTAGACAGAATTTCCAATAGTTGTAATGATCAAAGAAAGATAATGAGACCTTATGAGAAGCTATTAGGAGAGGATGTAGGAGATTTAATACTAACTAAATTACCTCTTGAGATACGTAAATGAGTCCATTGAGAAGAATGTTAAACCCTACAAATGGGTTAAGACTAATCAAATATGATTAGTAAGCTTCCTTAGAATAAGGCCTTCAGAGTCGAAAACTTCTTTCCCTCATGAGAAGAACTAGCATGTACTCTACAGCTATAGAGCCCTTACTAAGAGCTGGTAATAAAAATTCCCCGGCAAAAAGAAATTTAAAAAAGCGTAATTGCCGAGAGAAACATATAGAGCCAGGAAGAAACGAAAGAAAAAACTAGATAGCAAGAATATTAAGAGTAAGAGGAAAATATACCCCCTAAATTTCTAGGACAAAATTTATTTAAGAGGAAGAGAAATGTAATATCTGGTTCTTTGGAAATGAGAGAAAACGCAAGAAATGTAACGTATGGTTTCTCTGTCAACGCACAAAATTCACCGGGTAAAAAAGAAATTCCCCCAATAGAGTGATTTGAGGTCCAATAAAATTAGAATAATATCTTAGACCTCAAATAATGGTGATTCAAGGCCAGAGGTGCCCTGAAACTAAGGCCAAAATGGTCAGACAAATTTTAACAAAAATGCAACGAAATGTAATGACATTTTTGTAATTTTTAGAAAATTTTAAAATACTCATTGGAGGGTATTTTACATGAAATTTTTGAGTTCTTTGAGGTTCTCAGAGGCCCTGAAAACCATGGGAGGCCTCGGGATAGTTAAAACCTCTCTGATAGACGTTTTCCAATGATAGTGAATCCGAACTTTGACTAATTCATTTGGGAAGATTTTATCTCCAAATTGATTGATTCCAAAACCATTTTATAAGATTGAGGACCTAAATTTTATGATGGAAAAGACGATTCTAAAAAAGGTGCTAAAATAAATTAGCAACAAAAATGCCAAGAACGAAGGGCAAAGTTGAAATTTTTGAAAAAGAAGTTTCAAGAAACCCTTCCTTATTTCATGCCTTTCTTCTCTCCCTCTTAGAACTGACCTTATTTTTGCCTAAGAATAGAAGTGAGAGCAAGGGAAAATGGTGTACAAGAGGAGGCAAGAGGAAGAGGAAAAACAAGGCAAGAAAGGTATGAAGATCTTGGTTTTTCAAGCACTTTCATTCACTAAACTTCTCCTCCTCCCCTCTTCCTTTCCATGGTTTTATTGAGGTTTTTGGTACTGTTTTGAGGTTAGACCAAAGGGAAAAAATTCAGATTTGAAGAGGAGAGCTAGAAGAAAAGGGAAAGCATTCAAGAAAAGCTTGAATTCAAGGTAAATTTCTTAGTTTCCATGCTTTACTTTTCTTGTTTTTCTTGTGTGCATGTTATCCTCCTTATAGCTAGCCAAAAGGAGAGTGTTTTTGGGTAGAACCAAGAATGAATCATATGAATTAAGATGTGGGAATTTAGAATATGCAAAGAAATTCAAGTAAAAGCTATTGATTTTTAAGATAGCAAAGCTAGGGTTTCAAGTGTTGTACCTAAAATTTGATTTGATACAATAATTATTAGGCTTAAATGAGTGTTTGGATGAGCTCTTGAGATCCCTAGAAGGCTCCTCATATGCATCTTCTATCAAGAAAACAAAGCAAATCCATTTGGTGCTTCCATGAAGCCTAGCCTCGACCTAAGCTAGATGGAGCACCTAGGGATAGTTTTAAGGGATAATTAGAATAAAGGACCAAATAGTAAAGAAATTTATTCTTAAGGACCTATTACCACTTGTTTTAGGATAATTACCACTAAGTTTAGCAACAATCAGTTGAACCTAGTGGTAAAAGTCCTTAAAAATATTTTTTTTCATTTCTTGGTCTTTAAACATAATTTTTCCTAGTTTTAATTTGTTCCAAACTTATTTTTGAGTCATATATGATGGAAGAGGATGAGAGCAAGCCTTGGAAAAATTTTAGAAGCCATGGACAATGAGATAGTATCATAGGTTCCATATTATGGCTTAAAGAAGCAACACCTAGTTAGGCCCCTTATTTTAATTGTGTGATGGCTATAAGAGGTTTAAATGGAGTCAAGAATCATAAATGGATGGAGAGAATGGAGCTAAGATGATATTTTCTTAAGGTTGCTTCATTAAGTGCATTATGGAACCATAGAAGAGCCATATGAACTACCTGGCTTTTATAGTGAATGTATGGCTTTAGAATTTGATTCAAGAGTATAAGAGGCTTCTGTATAATGTGTCTAGGCCAAGAGAAATAATCTCTATCTTCTTATGTGTGTGGGGCTGAGGAAGAGCAACCAAAGTCAAGAGGAAAAGTTTACAATAACAACAAAGGTAGCTCTTTCCTCCTTCTTTCATGCATGAATGTATGCTTGCCTTATCTTTGAATGTGTGTATGTGTGTTTCAAGCCATGAAAAGTGTTCTAGCATTTGCCTATGTCCCATGGTATTATGATGTCATATTATATTTTTAAATGATGCTTAGTATGTTTGCTTGGGTTTGCTTGAGTGTGGTGAATCCAAGAACCCTCTAGCCATAGTGAGGATGAGCTAAGAATCCTTAAAAATGGTTGAGACAAAGTCTAAGGTCTCCCAAGAGTAAGGCTTAGTTCAAGGCTTTTAAAAAATTGGGTGAGGCAAGTCAAAAATTCATAAAGAGAATGGGTGAGGCTAAACCACTTGCTTGGCAAGCCTATGTATGATTTGTATGACTTCTTGAATGCTAAAGATGCTTCTTGAATGATCATATGATTTCAAATGTTCATGCATGCATTTTAGACAATAGATTTGCATTCTTTATGTGTGATTAAAAGGGAGAAGAGCTATTGGGATTTCTAGAATCTTATCCCTTCCTCCCTATATGTCTAACATGTTTAGGTGGACCAAATGAGCCAAGGAATAGAAGCCACCAAGCCTAGAAGAAGAAGATTGATAACTAAGTGTGTAAAAATGCAAGTTTATAGCCATATGAGTGGTACATGAGGTAATCCTCTATTGTACATGTTGTATGACCTCATGAACATATGCAGATATGTAAATGTATGATGTATGAATGAGAATTAATGCGATATGCATGATATAGCATGAATTGGGTATGGAAAGGCAAGACTTGACATATGCATTCTTGTGTATATCATGTGGTGGATGAGTGAGTTTGAGAAATCTGGGTTTGTGCACCTTTAAGACAGGTTTAGTAGACCATTTTGGTTCTTTCCCACATGCTCAAGTGGCCATCATTGCCTTAAAAGCTAAAATGGATCATTTGAGACCCTTACATGATACAAAATGAGCCATGTTGCAACCCAATGTCAAGATCTAACCAAATGAACGAATTTGTCCATGAAATTTTTCATGCAAATAGATCTCATCCAGAGTTTTTGGGAAGCCAAAGATCAGATTATTTGGAGCTTTGTGGAATTAATTATGAATTTTCAAATTTGGCATTTTTCTACTAAACTGATGCAGACACTATTCATATGGTCCAAATTTTGAGTTATATCATTCGAGGTCCAAATGGTGTCTAATACTCATAAAATTTTACAAACATAAACTAAACATGATAAAATTTCCATGGCCACTGTGATTATCCCAATTGGACATCTGAGCAGGGAGATATGAATTTTTGAAGTTGGAGGATAGTTCTAGTAATGACAATCGACCTCTGGCATTGTTCCATCAATGTTTGATTGCTAGAAGCCTCTGTTGTAGCTTGGATTTATTTTTAGCATAAATTAGACATCTGTAGCTTTCTCAAATGATAAAGTATGCATGATTTGAATTTTTCTATAATTAGTTATGATTTTTTAAATTTTATGATAGTAACCTGGAATTTCTGTTTAAGGCTACACACCTTACTTGTGTGTATCCACTTCCTTTGCTCGAGCTCTAGGCCACTTTTTGAGCTTGTTATGAATTGTAATTATGTATTTAAATATGAGAATGAGATAGATTAGTCCATATGGCCCACGAGACACAAAATGAAAGATTTACGCATGATGTAACGCAAATTAATTGATTATTTCAATAGCCTTTCTTTGAGAATATTACGTAATTCATGAGAATAAGCCTACAAATGGTATGAGATGAGCTTAGTAAATATGGGGTTGCAGTTTTGATCTTATTAGACCTCAAATCACTTTATTTGGGGGATTTTTTTTTTGTATCTGATAAATTTCGTACGTTTATGGAGAAACGGTACGCTACGTTTCTCATGTTTTCTAATATTTTTGAAGACCCGGATATTACAACCATTACCTTTTATCTCATAAAGCTTAAGTTTAGAACTATACATCACAACATCATATTTTTGCTCTCGAGTTGTTGCACCAGATGTCTGATATGAATATTGAAAATTCATAACTAATTTTAGAAAAATCAAAATCATGTATATGATAGCTTTCTGAAAATCTCTAGATGTTAACTAATAAGTAAAAATAGTTCTAGACCATGATAGAAGCATTGATCCTACAAAAAGCAATAGAATAGTACTTTAGGTCTGTTCTCGAACAACTTTAAGACTTGAAACTTTTAAAATTTGGTTCTCCCTTTATGGAGCTCTAAACGGGGTGTGCTCTTTAATGCGCAGTTTTTGTAAAAACGATGAAAATAGATACATTTTCAAAGTAGGTCCTCTGATATGAATTGATTAAGGTCCAAAAAAATTAGAATAATGATCTTGACATGAAGTAATGGAATTAGAAAGGCAGAGGTGCCTTGAAACAGAGGCTAAAATAACTAGACAAAAATTAACAAAATAGTTACGTAATGAAATGACATTTTTGTAATCTTGGGCAAATTTTGGAATTCTCATAGGAGGGCTTTCTAAATGGAAAATTTGAGTTCTCTGGGGTTCTCAGAGGCCCTAAAAATCATGGGAAATCCCGGGACAGTTACAACCCCTTCAGTGTACATTTTTTAATATCAGCTGACTCGAACTTTAACTTTTTCATTCAAGAAGGTTTTAGCTTCAATTTGAGTAATTCCAAGGGCATTTTATAATATTGAGGACCTAAATTTTATGATAGAGAAGATGGTTCTCAAAAAGGAGTTAAAATGAACCGAAAACAAAAATGCCAAGATTAAGGGACATAATTGGAATTTTTGGAAACAACTTCTTAAACCTACCTATATATACCCCATGCCCCACTCTTCCCTTCACTTAGATCATTTTATTTCTGCCTTAAACTAGAGAAAGAAGCAAGGGAGTGAGGCATACAAGGGAGGAGAAAAAGCAAGAAAAAGGTATGTTTTTTTCATGGATTTTCTTGGTTTCCCTTTAGCAAATTCCTTCTCCTCCCTTTTCCCATCTTTCTTATGGTTTTATTGAAGCTTTTGGGTTTATTTTGAGGTCAGACCAAGGAGGGAATTTTAGAGTTTGGAGAGGAGAAGCCAACTAAAGAGAAGAACAAGCAAAAGAAAGCCAAGAAACCAAGGCCAAAGGAACCAAGTCCCACCTTCTTATGTGAGTGTGGCCGAGGGAGAGGAAGCATTCTTAAAGGGAAAAGTGTGCATTTGTGACAAACGTGGATCAAGTGAGCCAAGAAATGGGAGCCACCAAGCTTGAAGAAGAGAGTTTGACAACAAAGTGTGTGAAAATGTCTATTTTGTAGCCATATGAATGGCATATGATATAATCCCTTATTATATATGATGTATGACCTCATGAACATATGTAAATATATGAATATATTGTGTATGAATGAAATTTGAGGGCACATGTATGATATAGCAATTTTTGGGCATTGAATGGCAAAATATAGCTTATGTATTCTTGTGTATACCTTGGGGTGAGAGTGTGAGTTTCTAAAATCTGGGTTTGTGCACCTTTGAGACATATTTGATAGATCATTTTGGTGCTTTCCCACGTCCTCAAGTGGCCATGAAAGCCTTTGAACCAAATTTGACCATTTGAGACCTATTAAGAAGCTTAAACGAGCATTTTTTTCAACCTAATATCAAGATCTGACTAAATGAACGAATTTACACATGAAATTTGGCATGCATATAGATCTTATCTAAAGTTTTCTAGGAAGATAAAGAACATATTATTTAGAGCTCTTTGGAATTAATTATGATCTTTCAAAGTTTCCCTTGTTTTTTGTTGTTCTGGTATAAGCACTGTTCATATGGTTGGTTTCTTTTGCTATGTCATTTAAAGGTCAAATGGTGTCCAATGCTCATGAAATAAGAAATAAACTAGACATGATAAGCTTTCTATAGCAACTAAGATCAGCCTAATTGGATGTTTGAATAGGGAAATATGAATTTTTGAAGTTCTATGACAATACTAGTAGTGATAGGCGACCTTGGTTAATGTTCCATTAATTTCCAGTCGCTAGAAATTCCTATTATGAACTATAATTATTTTTGGCATAACTTAGACATATGTAGCTTTCTATAATGGTATAGTGTGCTTGATTTTTATTTTTTTAGAATTAGTTATGATTTTTCAAAGTTGATGACAGAAAACTGGTACACTAACCTGAGGTTGCACATGCAATTTTTTGGGTATATGGTCTATAAGCTCGAGTTCTCAGCCACTTCTTGAGATGGTTTTGAGTTGTATTTGTGTATTTCAATATGAGAATGAGATGGATGAGTCCATGTAGTCCATGGACACAAAATGAAGAATTTATTTATGACGTAACACAAAATAATTGAATTTTTTTAATGGCTTTTCCATGGAGAACTTGTGTGATTCAAGGAAGTGAGTCTAGAAATAATGCAAGATAGCCTAGTTGAATATGGTGCTACACTCTTAATGGCTATGGAAAGCTTATGATGTCTAGTTTATGCCTATAAAATTTTATCAGCATTGGACTTCATTTAGCCTATGTGTGACGCAGAGAAGCAAATTGATCATATTAACAGTACCCATACCAATTTTGCATAATTTGGACAACTTTAAAAAATTATAATAAATTCTCTAGAGCTCTAAATTGAGTGCTCTTTAGCTTTGTGAAAAGCTCTAGATGAGACCTATTTGCTGGCTAAATTTCATGTAAAAACTCATTTATTTACGCAGACTTTGGTTTAGCTCAAGAATTAGTCAAAATTGAAGTCCATAATGGGTTCAACATGCTTCAAATGACCTTCCTATAATTCCATAGCCACTTAGGCATGTCCAAAAGCACAATTATAGTATAGGTAGGCATGCCAAATGGTTTAAATGATCATAAAGCTCAATCTTACCATACCACATGCATTCATACACATGAACATAATGGTGCTAGGATGTCAATTTCCAACATAGGCATTCATTTAGCTTCAAGATTGATATGCATAGCATAATTACATATATTTAAACTTGCTCAAGTGGTTACATCTCATATATATCATGTCTTTACAAAATTTGACATCAAATTACATTCAAAGCTATGCTATTGTCAAAGTATAGCTAGTCATACTCCTTGGCTCCCATTTTTGCTTCCTTGAGCTTCACCTAAACATGGTTAGATGGAAAAGAGAAAAAGTGAGATTCAAAAAATCCTAATAGCTCTTTACCCTTTCAAACATACATAATGGATGTATATACATGTTAAAGAATGTATGCATGGAATTTAAGCTACTAGTGAATATACATAAAGCATTTTCCTTGTCATAGAAACTCATACATGTCATACATAGGCTTTCAAGGGCATTGGTTTAGCCTCACCTATTTTCTTTAGGATTTTTGGATTTGCCTTATCCATTTTAAGGGATTTGACTTAGCCTCACTCTTTTTGAGACTTTTGGCCTTGTCTCACCCATTTCTAAGGACTTTTGGCTTATTTTAACCCATGCTAAGGGACTTTTGGCATACCAAACCCATTCAAGCCACTTTGCATTCATAAACACATTTCAAGAAGCATAATGGTACCATAACATGTAACCAATGGCTAGAAACATTTCTCATAGTTCAAACATAAAAACAAGTAAACATCTAAGCAATGCATGTGAGAAAGGGTAGAGAGCTACCTTGAATCAAGATTCACACACTTTTTCCTTTTACTCTTCTTCCCTTTTTTGGCTAAGTACTTGTAACTAGGTGGCACTTGATTCTCTTGGCCTAGACACATCAAATAAAACATATTTCAATCATTGGAACAAGCTCTAGCTTTATACAAACTCTACAGAAGCTCACTTTCTCATACAACACCATTATGGTTCCATACAAGACACAATGAACCAACTATTAGAATTCATGATCTTAACTCCATTTTCTCCTTCAATCTAAGTCTCTTGACTCCATTTAGACTCCTTGGAGTCATTGCAAATTTATTTCAAGGAGCTTAAGTGCAAGTTGCTTCTTTATGTCTTAAAATGGAGCCTACACCTTCATCTCATATATCATACTTACTAAATTTATTTGAATGCTTCCTTTGATGTTCATTTATCATATTTAGTCCCTTTCTAGCCTTAAAAAAAATTTCTGTAGGTGCATGGAGAGCTCTAGGCTGAGATACACCCAAAGGAAGGAGCCTATGAATTTTACTTCATTTTCTTTAGGGAGTTTGTGAGAACCCTAACTTCAAATTATAGTAATTAAGGTTAAAGACATAATTAATAATCATATATCAAGGTTTGAAATCATTAAGATTAATTACATCGGGAAAAAGTGAAGAAATTTGAAACCTTAATGTTGTTAGGGTCATTAGCTAGACAACCACAATTATTCAAATGTGTAAGTGAATTTAATTATCAATGAGGAGCCTTTGATTCTTCCATCCATCAATTCTAACTCATAAAATCCTCCTCCAAGTGTTTTTAGATCATTCCTTAGCATTACAACCACAATTATTCAAATGTGCAAGTGAATTTAATTATCAATGAGGAGCCTTTGATTCTTCCATCCATCAATTCCAACTCATAAAATCCTCCTCCAAGTGTTTTTAGATCATTCCTTAGCATTACCTTAAGAGAAATTAAGGTTCCTAAGTGAATATGAGAAATAGAGCACCTTCATCGTGGCTAAATTCCCTCGTGCCGCAGCCAATTACTCTCGGGTTCAACTCCTTACGCCTTCACAAATTTTGCACATTTCACCGCGGCCAAATACCCTCTGGAACACCCCTAAATCTGTAATACCTTATTTTATAACACTTTTCCTACTACAATTGCCTCATATAAAACTTAGAGGAGTCAATGGAAACCTGAACTAATTAATTTTTTTTTCCTTTTAAAAGCTTCCTCATACAATTTCACTATTCATTTGGTCATTTCCAATTTCTTATCTAACTTTGAAAATACATAATTAATTATAAAAAAATTGTATGAGGTTGGTTCGGGGCTCTACATCAAGCTCTCTAAGCCCTTTACACGGGGAAAATGCTTACTTAGCGGAGCACATATGAATTCATATAAAGTTCCCCCTACAACAAATTGGACAGTTTTACCCTTCACTTGACATATTGTTATTATTATTTTGCCTTTATATAAGCAGATGCATTTTTGCATTTTAGGCTCATCGGTCATATTCTATTTACTCAAGGGTTGATTATATTCAAGACTTTCCATTTCATACCTGAGTACCATATAGTATCATAACATAACTCATACACGCAATAATCTAAATCATTTAATTACATAACAAAATGTGATGCATAAAAGTAAGGTCCTCGATTTATGTCTCCGCATTCTTTGCCCTTTCTTTGCTTGAACTCGAACCTAGCATAGGTTATATTTGGGGTGAGATTATGAAATCTCAGTAGTAGTAAACCAATCTCATTCACAAGCAAGCGTGTAAGTACATAACATAATGCCAATCAAGGTGCTACATACCATATGGGAATACAAGGAATTTCATACAAGGTTAAGCATGATCTAAACATACATATCTCATCTTATAGCATAAATAACGACTTGATATAGCATAATACTCATCGTTATACAAACATACAAGCTTAAGAAAAGAGAGAGGAAAACTACTACCTTAGCAAACTTTGCTCCTCAAGCTTGGGACTCGGTTTACTTGCTTTTGGAGTTCCCAAAACAACATCAAACCCTATAATCATAATGATAATTCATTACAATTAACACATAAACCTTAACTTCTAAAGTAGGATAACCCTTTTTAAACTTAATGGGATCATTGGAATTGAAAAAGTCTAACTCCTTCCATTCCCATTCACTATGGCCGAATAGTATGCATTTCTTGGCTAAAATTTCAGAATTTTATTCCATGCATTTTGGGGGCTCTCCCATGGGTATTCCTAGCTAAAAACACCCTTTTGAATCCATTGGAATAGATAAAATCATCAAATTCCAGCCCCAACATCACGTTTTGGTCATCACATAATCTAGCTCCGTTTTAGGCTCAAAGTGCATTTCTTTGGTTCTAAAAATTCCATAGCCTTTTCCTTTATGTTTTAGCACTTGAAATTTGGTATAAATGACTCTAAGACATTAAGAAAACATCATAAAAATTTTGGGAAAATTCGGACAGCATCTCCCGATGCTTTCTATTTTCCCAAAAATTACAGTCTTTGTGTTTTCCAAAGTCTCAGCACATAACAACAATAACTAAGCTCATATGGCCTTCATGTTCAACATATAAACATCATTTCAAGGCCTTCATATTCAACATATAAACTCCATTTCTAATGATTTATATGCTTTCTAAAAATAACTCATAGCTAGGATTTAACAAAACTAGCTTGAAGCATATGATTTACAAGTATAAGATGGAGAAAACTTACTCTTTAAGCTTAAGCCTTGCTTCTTTTGGGTTTCTCACACTAAAATCCTTTCTTTTCTCACTTAGAGCAACATTTCACCTTGAAGAAAAGATGAATATGCAGCTGCCCTTTTGAAGAAATGGTCGGAGGATGGAGAAGATAGAGAAATTTGGTGAAGAATGGTGGTAGTTTTGCTTGGTTTCACTTCATCTTCCACTTTCTCTCTCTCTCTCTCTCTCTCTTCACGTTTTTCTTTCTTTCTTCCTTGTGTGTGGCGTGAAAATGGTGGAATGGAGGTGAAGAAGATGAATCTAATGAAGTTAAATGGTCATACTAAATTTGGACCCTTGGATCAACCTTTTCAAGATCAAATCTTAATCTTCCATTCTTTTTTTTTCTTTTGATTTTCTAATTTCATAATTAAATATCTTCTTCCAAAAATTCTTGGCCACACACTTGGAAGCCTTGCCTTAGCCCTTAAGTTATGGAGAGTAACCATGGTTAATTTCTTAACTCAACCATGGTCAACTTTTAACTCTACCATAGTAAGTTTATAACTTAACCATGGTTAATTCTTTAAAATAACTAAAATTTTTTTCTTCTTTTCCTTTCATTCTATATTTATATTTGGGTTTCATCTTCTCTAAAACCCTAATCATATATTCTCTTCTCCTATTAGGCCTTTAGAATCAACAATTGGGCCTTACAGTAGTCTAAAAATCAGTGTCTAGGCCCAATTAAAGTTTTACGATACAATACATACCTTTAGACTTTCTCAAATTTATGAACATTATTTTCTCTACTTTCTGGCCATATTAAGCTTCAAACATGGGTTCAGGGGCCCTTAACCTCAATCTTCATAAATTTTGGTGTCAATCGGACACCCGGGTTTATAGGTGTAATTTTCACCATTCTGTATTATGATTGTGCTATAAACTTTTCATTTACTATAATTCTATCCCTGAAATTCCTTCAGGGTTTCTTAGCCCTTTAGCTATTTTTATTTCTATAGTTGTTACAACTTCCTTTTTCTATTTTACTCATGGCTACTGATCGGGCTAACAAGATCCCAGACCAGATCCCGCCTGCCCATCTGGACAACTTAGCATCATTGAACCCGTCTCATCAAACTGAGTTTAACCGTGGATCGCGGATTTCGGAGATTCTTGCCCAATTTTTTGATATCCGTGCTTAAAGCCATGAATAAAGGGTGAAACTAGGGTTCCTTAAACTTTAGGGCAATTTATACATTTTGCCCCACATATAACTTTTCTTTGCATTTTAGTCCCTAGCTCCTTCATACTTGACTTTTGAGGCTCTTCGGGACCTTTTTCTGATCTCTTTTTTTTCATCTATTTTAGCTCCAATTTTAGGGCACCTTGGGCCTTGACTCATCATTATTTATGATTTAGAATATTATTCTAATTTTATTAGACCTCAATTTATTCTATTTGGGGGACTTCCTTTCATATCCGATGAATTTTGTATGTTGACGGAGAAACCATATGTTACGTTTCTCGCATTTCCTTACGTTTTCTTAGATTTTCAAAAAATCGAATGGTACATTTCTCCCCTCCTTAAATAAATTTTGTCCTCGAAATTTGGGGTACATTCTCATCTGACCTTTCTTATTTCCTTGCTAACTGGTCTTTTAAGTCTAAACTATGATTTACTCTCTTTATTTACTTGAGAGGGCTTATATAACTCTTTGGCTAAATAACTGATCATTATGCTCTTACTCTTTCCAGTACTAACATCGAAGAGTAACTACCACTAACTACTGTTGAATTCTAGTGGGATGCTAACTATACTCACAGTCTCTATTAATGGAGACATACTATACCATATATTTAAAACTGCACCTGACCCCTTTCTGAATACATAAGCTAGCATGTAGGGATCTCTTTATCTCTCAGTCAAGGCTACTATCTACTGGGTAGTGGTTTATCTGGCTCTAACTCTAGAAAGCTTTATTCCTTGCTTTCCTCATCCCATACACTATGTTCATCTCTAGAGATATCTAGTCAGTGGTCTAACTATCTGAGTAAAGCCTTCATATCTCTGTAGCAATAGTCTACCAGACTTACGAAGTCTTTAGTCTCCGAGACAAAAGCTAGCTAAAACTGTACTGGTCTCTGAGACTAAGTACTCTATAAAACTATCTCAGGCTGTCATCTCTACCAGAGAACTATCATGCTGTGGCTAGGGCTCTCTGTAACTCTATGGGATCTACTGCGACCCCTAGGTCTACTGCAACCTCTCAGAGCCCTGCTAGGGTCTATTGCAACCCACTGTTCTATGCTAGGATCTACTGCGATCCATCTCTAGGAGATGTCAAAGCCTCCGATCACTGTGTTTGATAGTGAAATACATGCTCACCAAGTCCAGTGACTATTGCCCCCAATAGCTGAGGCTAAACTCAGAGGTGCATCGTGCTCTTCATGGGAGTGGGTTCTATGTTATCTGATTCTCCAGGATCCCATCATGCTGATACTAAGGAGCATTTTAAATTCTTCACTTATTACTCCTCATAGGATCCTCAGATTCCCACTTTAGCCCCTTTTTATTTGGGCTTTCTTTTCTTACTCTAACTGTACTCGTCTATCTTTTCCTCTCATATCTTGCAGTTATTAACTATGCCTATGTTTTGTTTTTAAGTGCTTTGGCACTAGGGCATCTCACACTCTGAGTGTGGTTAACATGTTTGGCAAGAGAGAGGCCATATACTAGTCCCTACTCATTTTGTTCACATGTACTATAAGGGACTCAAATTATATGTACTGCACTTACGCTATCTGGATCTGAACATTCTTTACTAGGGATTCCTTTCTGCATGCTTTTCTTATCATTTTGATATTACTAGAATCCCTTTACCTTTCTTTTATGACTTATCTCATTAGTTAAGTAACTAGGATACCCTTTGATTATCGGGACACTTTGGTGATTGATGTCGTTGTTTGCTATGCACTCAAGTCACATTACTATTAGGTTGATCAGGCCTAATATCATGCAACTATTGTTGCAAGCAAACTATAACATCAAACACTAATATACAGGCGCCTCATGACTGAGCTCAAAGCCACTATTGCCTGTATATTGCAAATCTCCTAATAATCTAAAGTATTCCTTTCTTACTTCTCTCTATTTGCCCTATTCTCGCAGAGTGCTCGGGGAAAGTAGGATTCTTTCTCTACTACATCCTAAGATCTCTTTGCATTGCCCGACTGTTTTTACTTCGAGCAGTATCATGCTAGAAGGGCATCTATGCCAAGGACAAGTGTGCTTTCTTAAACACTTAAGCACATCAACTTAATATCTATTCTCAATTTATTATATCCTCGGGTTGAACACTGTCATATTTTCTTTCCCTTTTTACCTTTCTTATCCTCTTACTTGGGTAAGAGGATGTTCTACTACTGGCTGTTTCTGTTGCCAGTTCAAGTTTCTTTATGCTTAAGAGCACCTACATTTTCTCGAGTTTCTTTACTTATTTACTTTCTATAACATCAAGGGGTCTACTTTTTGCTCTTACTCTTACTTTGCTCTTAACTAGAGCATTCCTTTGTAGGAAAATTCTATTTCATGAAATCCCAGGAATTACCTTTTATGGCGCTCTTGACTTACACTCTTTCTCTATATAATGCAAAGACTCACCTTCTCAGGCGGTCTCTAGCTCCCTTGAGCTTCTCTGAGGGTACTAAGGCACTCACTATTTGTCTCAACTTGTTTCTACCTTCATATCGGAGCTAGGCTTTCTCTCTGTTCAACCTCTTGGTCTTTTTCCCAGGAGCACAGTATACTGATTTTAGGGTTTCATTAACCCAATCCAAGACCTTCAATGTCTGTATTCTACGTTACTGAAGACTTATGCTCTACTAGGTACTTTAATTACTCATGTGCCTTAACCCTACATTATTCTCATATTAGGGAGCTCGTCGGACTGACTATTGGACCCCTATCTGCTTACTTTTCTATGCTCAGTCTACTCATTTAGTCACTACTAAAGCACGTGAATCAAACATACAAGACATTCAAGAGTTCTCCAAATGTTTGGATTGGCCTCACACTTCTCCTCATGGGTTTTGGACTTGCCTTACCCATTCTTTAAGAGCTTTGGACTCAACCATACTCTTGGGAGCCCACTTTGCTATTGGGAGACTCCTTGCTTTGTCTCAACCAAACTCAAGGGTTCTTGGCTCATCTTCACCAAAGGGAAGAGTTCTTGGCCTCTCCTCACTCAAGTAAACTCATACAAATATCATGGATTCATTTAAAACATAACATAGCATCAAGGATCATGACATGTAAAGGCATGCTGGCATACTTTTCCTAGCTTGAAAATACATATACACACATTCTAAAACAAGCTAAACACACATCCATGCATGAGAGAATGTGGACTTACAATGAACTTAGTACTTCTTAACCTATTCTTATTCTCTTCTGAATCTCTGTCAGTTAGTGTTTCATAGAGTAGCATTCTAGGTTGGAGTCAACGCCTTATAGGCGGGTCTCAACAACCTTATTATTCTTGTGTTTGATATTATCTAAGAATTCCCTTCTCAGTTTCAACTACTAGGCCCACTAATCACGAGTTACTTACTGATTTTTTTTTTCGTCACCCTTTACTGTTCTTCTTCTTTATTTATACTAGGGGTCCCTGCTCTCTGTGCATCAATTGACCCTATAGTAACTCATTTCTCATGTTAGCCTGAATATGACCAATAAGGCCTTTCATGTCATTGTACACTCTGCTATAACTAGGAGCTTTTCTTTAGCTACGTGATCCGAGCCTCACCAACTCTGTTTATAGTCCATCATTAAAGCTAGAGGATTCCACCTCTTGCTTTACTTGTACACATACATAACTAACTACAACCTCTGGGCTATCGAGGCTCTATGAAGTGTAACTTATAACTCAAACCTCTGGCTTGAGAGAATTACTTTTCTGGGCTCTTCACATCGTAATATCTGGGTGTCATGACTAGGGGGAAATAACTCTCTTAACCCCCACTCTATGCGGTAGCAGCTTTACCACATACTGTGCTATCTCACTACTTATTCCGACATTAGGCAAGACATCCTCGAACGGTCTGAATGTGGCACTCAGGGAGATTAGGCCTCTCATAACCTCTCTAGGCAAGCCTCTCTAGCAACTCGAAGCTTGCCACTGATCCCGGCGAGCCACTACAAATTATAGGGCTTTAGCCGTTAGGTCACTTAACTCTGTTTTAGAACTGAAGGTCAATCTCACCCACAACTGACCATCTACTCACGACCATTCACAACTCCTTTAGTATAAATAAAAACAAAAGTCACTTTTACACACCCAAGATACCTCATATAAGGCTTTTCATAACTCTATAAACCTTTACATAGCCTTATAGTCACATCCTCAAGCCATATACAACCTTAGAAAGCCTGGAACTTTGCTCTAATACCATAAATGTAATACCTTATTTTATAACATTTTTCCTACTATAATTGCCTCATATAAAACTTAGAGGAGTCAATGGAAACCTAAACTAATTAATTTTTTTCCTTTTAAAAGCTTCATCATACAATTTCACTATTCATTTGGTCATTTCCAATTTCTTATCTAACTTTGAAAATACATAATTAATTATAGAAAAATCATATGAGGTCGGTTCAGGGCTCTACTTCAAGCTCTCTAAGCCCTTTACACGGAGAAAATGCTTACTTAGCGGAGCACATATGAATTCATATAAAATTCCCCCTATAACAAATTGGACAGTTTTACCCTTCACTTGACATATTATTATTATTATTTTGCCTTTATATAACAGATGCATTTTTGCATTTTAGGCTCATCAGTCATATTCTATTTACTCAAGGGTTGATTATATTCATGACTTTCCATTTCATACCTGAGTACCTTACAGTATCATAACATAACTCATACACGCAGTAATCTAAAACATTTAATTACATAACAAAATGTGATGCACAAAAGTAAGGTCCTCGATTTATGTCTCCACATTCTTTGCCCTTTCTTTGCTTGAACTCGAACCTAGCATAGGTTATATTTGGGGTGAGATTATGAAATCTCAGTAGTAGTAAACTATACTCATTCACAAGCAAGCATGTAAGTACATAACATAATGCTAATCAAGGTGCTACATACCATATGGGAATACAAGGAATTTCATACAAGGCTAAGCATGATCTAAACATACATATCTCATCTTATAGCATAAATAACGACTTGATATAGCATAATACTCATCGTTATAGAAACATACAAGCTTAAGAAAAGAGAGAGGAAAACTACTACCTTAGCAAACTTTGCTCCTCAAGCTTGGGACTCGGTTTACTTGCTTTTGGAGTTCCCAAAACAACATTAAACCCTATAATCATAATGATAATTCATTACAATTAATACATAAACCTTAACTTCTAAAGTAGGATGACCCTTTTTAAACTTAATGGGACCATTGGAATTGAAAAAGTCTAACTCCTTCCATTCCCATTCACTATGGCCGAATAGTATGCATTTCTTGGCCAAAATTTCAGAATTTTATTCCATGCATTTTGGGGGCTCTCCCATGGGTATTCCTAGCTAAAAACACCCTTTTGAATCCATTGGAATAGATAAAATCATCAAATTCCAGCCCCAACATCACGTTTTGGTCATCACATAATCTAGCTCCGTTTTAGGCTCAAAGTGCATTTCTTTAGTTCTAAAAATTCCATAGCCTTTTCATTTATGTTTTAGGACTTGAAATTTGGTATAAATGACTCTAAGACATTAAGAAAACATCATAAAAATTTTGGGAAAATTCGGACAGCATCTCCCGATGCTTTCTATTTTCCCAAAAATTACAGTCTTTGTGTTTTCCAAAGTCTCAACACATAACAACAATAACTAAGCTCAGATGGCCTTCATGTTCAACATATAAACATCATTTGAAGGCCTTCATATTCAACATATAAACTCCATTTCTAATGATTCATATGCTTTCTAAAAATAACTCATAGCTAGGGTTTAACAAAACTAGCTTGAAGCATATGATTTACAAGTATAAGATGGAGAAAACTTACTCTTTAAGCTTAAGCCTTGCTTCTTTTGGTTTTCTCACACTAAAATCCTTTCTTTTCCCACTTAGAGCAACATTTCACCTTGAAGAAAAGATGAATATGCAGCTGCCCTTTGGAAGAAATGGTTAGAGGATGGAGAAGATGGAGAAATTTGGTGAAGAATGGTGGTAGTTTTGCTTGGTTTCACTTCATCTTCCACCTTTTCTCCCTCTCTCTCTCTGTCTTCACGTTTTTTTATCTTTCTTCCTTCTGTGTGGTGTGAAAATGGTGGAATAGAGGTGAAGAAGATGAATTTAATAAAGTTAAATGGTCATACTAAATTTGGACCCTTAGATCTACTTTTTCAAGATCAAATCTTAATCTTCCATTCTTTTTGTTTCTTTTGATTTTCTAATTTCATAACTAAATATCTTCTTCCAAAAATTCTTGGCCACACACTTGGAATCCTTGCCTTAGCCCTTAAGTTATAGAGAGTAACCATGGTTAATTTCTTAACTCAACCATGGTCAACTTTTAACTCAACCATAGTTAGTTTTTAACTTAACCATGGTTAATTCTTTAAAATAACTAAAATCTTTTTCTTCTTTTCCTTTCATTCTATATTTATATTTGGGTTTCATCTTCTCTAAAACCCTAATCATATCTTCTCTTCTCTTATCGGGCCTTTAGAACTAACTATTGGACCTTATAGCAGTCTAAAAATCAGTGTCTGTGCCTAATTAAGGTTTTACGATACAATACATACCTTTAGACTTTCTCAAATTTATGAACATTATTTCCTCTACTTTCTGGCCATATTAAGCTTCAAACATGGGTTTAGGGGCCCTTAACCTCAATCTTCATAAATTTCGGTGTCAATCGGACACCCGGGTCTATAGGTGTAATTTTCACCGTTCTGTATTATGATTGTGCTATAAACTTTTCATTTACTGCAATTCTGTCCCTAAAACTCCTTCAAGGTTTCTTAGCCCTTTAGCTATTTTTATTTCTATAGTTGTTACAACTTCCTTTTTCTATTTTACTCATGGTTACTAATCGGGCTAACCAGATCTCGGACCGAATCTCGCCCGGCCATCCGGACAACTTGGCATCATTGGACCCGTCTCATCAAACTGAGTTTAACCGTGGGTCACGGATTTATGAGATTCTTGCCCGATTTTTTGATATTTGTGCTTAAAGCCACGAATAGAGGGTGAAACTAGGGTTCCCTGAACTTTAGGGCAATTTATACATTTTGCCCGACATATAACTTTTCTTTACATTTTAGTCCTTGGCTCCTTCATACTTGACTTTGGAGGCTCTTCGGGACCTTTTTCTGATCTCTTTTTTTTCATCTATTTTAGCCCCAATTTTAGGGCACCTCTGGCCTTGAATCATCATTATTTACGATCTAGAATATTATTCTAATTTTATTAGACCTTAATTTATTCTATTTGGGGGACTTCTTTTCATATCCGGTGAATTTTGTACGTTGATGGAGAAACCATATGTTACGTTTCTTGCGTTTCCTTACGTTTTCTTAGATTTTCAAAAAATTGGATGTTACATTTATAAGTCAAGAGCGCCATAAAAGGTAATTCCTGGGATTTCATGAAATAGAATTTTCCTACAAAGGAATGCTCTAGTTAAGAGCAAAATAAGAGTAAGAGCAAAAAGTAGACCCCTTCATGTTATAGAGAGTAAATAAGTAAAGAAACTCGGGAAAATGTAGGTGCACTTGAGCGTAAAGAAACTTGAACTGGCAACAGAAACAGCAAATAGTAGAACCTCCTCTTACCCAAGTAAGAGGATAAGAAAGGTAAAAAGGGAAAGAAAAAAGACAGTGTTCAAGCCAAGGATATAATAAATTGAGAATAGATATTAAGTTGATGTGCTTAAGTGTTTAAGAAAGCACACTTGTCCTTAGCATAGATGCCCTTCTAGTATGATACTACCCGAAGTAAAAACAGTCGGGCAATGTAGAGAGATCTTAGGATGTAGTAGAGAAAGAATCCTACTTTCCCCGAGCACTCTGTGAGAATAGGACAAATAAAGAGAAGTAAGAAAGGAATACTTTAGATTATTGGGAGATTTGCAATATACAGGCAATAGTGTCTTTGAGCTCAGTCACGAGGCGCCTGTGTATTTGTGTTTGATGTTATACTTTGCTTGCAACAATGGTTGCATGATATTAGGCCTGATCAACCTAATAGTAATGTGACTTGAGTGCGTAGCAAACAATGACATCAATCACCAAAGTGTCCCGATAATCGAAGGGTATCCTAGTTAGTTAAATAATGAGATAAGTTAGAAGAGAAAGGTAAAGGAATTCTAGTAATATCAAAATGATAAGAAAATCATTTAAAAAGGAATCCCTAGTAAAGAATGTTCAGATCCAGATAGCATGAGTTCAGTACATATGATTTAAGTCCCTTATAGTACATGTAAACAAAATGAATAGGGACCAATGCATAGCCTCCCTCCAGCTAGACATGTTAACCACACTCAGAGTGTGAGATGCCCTCGTGCCAAAGCACTTAAAAGCAAAACATGGGCATAGTTAATAACTGCAGGATATGAGAGGAAAAGATAGACGAGTACAGTTAGAGTAAGAAAATAAAGCCTAAGTAAAGAGAGGCTAAAGTGGGAATCTGTGGATCCTATAAAGGGCAATGAGTGAAAAATTTAAAATGCTCCTTAGTATCAGCATGATGGGATCCTAGAGAATCAGATGACATAGAACCCACTTCCCACGAAGAGCACGATGCACCTTTGAGATTAGCCTCAACTATTATGGGCAATAGTCACCAGACTTGGTGAGCATGTATTTCACTATCAAACACAGGGATCTTAGGCTTTGACATCTCTCAGAGATGGATCGTAGTAGATCCTAGCATAAAATAGTGGGTTGCAGTAGACCTAGGGTTCGCAGTAGATCCCATAGAGTTACAGAGAGCCCTAGCCACAGCATGATAGTTCTCTGGTAGAGATGATAGCTTGAGATAGTTTATAGAGTACTTAGTCTTAAAGACTAGTACAGTTTTAGCTAGCTTTTGTCTTAGAGACTAAAGACCTCCTGAGTCTGGTAGACTATTGCTACAGAGATATGAAGGTTTTACTCAGATAGTTAGACCATTGACTAGATCTTTCTAGAGATGAGCACAGTGTATGGGATGAGGAAAGTAAGAAATAAAGCTTTCCAGAGTTAGAGCCAGATAAACCACTACCCAGTAGACAGTAGCCCTGACTGAGGGATAAAGAGATCCCTGCATGCTAGCTTATATATTCAGAAATGGGTCAGGTGCAGTTGTAAATAAGGTAAGTGGTACAGTATGTCTCCATTAATCGAGACTGTGAGTATAGTTAGCATTCCACTAGAATTCAGCAGTAGTCAGTGGTAGTTACTCTTTGATGTTAATACTGGAAAGAGTAAGAGCATAATGATCAGTTATTTAGCCAAAGAGTTATATAAGCCTTCTCAAGTGAATAAAGAGAGTAAATCATAGTTTAGACTTAAAAAGACCAGTTAGCAAGGATATAAGAAAGGTTAGATGAGAATGTACCCCAAATTTCGAGGATGAAATTTATTTAAGGGGGGGGGGAAATGTAACATCTAGTTTTCTAAAAATCCAAGAAAACGTAAGGAAATGTGAGAAACGTAACATATGATTTCTCTGTCAACGTACAAAATTTATCGGATATGAAAGGAAGTCTCCCAAATGGAATAAATTGAGGTCTAATAAAATTAGAATAATATTCTAGACTATAAATAATGATGAGTCAAGGCCAAAGGTGCCCTAAAATTGGGGCTAAAATAGATGAAAAAAAAGAGATCAGAAAAAGGTCCCGAAGAGCCTCCAAAGTCAAGTATGAAGGAGCTAGGGACTAAAATGCAAAGAAAAGTTATATGTGGGGAAAAATGTATAAATTGTCCTAAAGTTCAGGGAACCTTAGTTTCACCCTCTATTCGTGGCTTTAAGCACAAATATCAAAAAATCGGGTAAGAATCTCAGAAATCCGTGACCCACAGTTAAACTCAGTTTGATGAGACGGGTCTAATGATACCAAGTTGTCCGGATGGCCGGGTGAGATTCGGTCCGAGATCTGGTTATCTCGATCAGTAGTCATGAGCAAAATGGAAAAAAGAAGTTGTAAGAACTATAGAAATAAAAATAGCTAAAGGGCTAAGAAACCCTAAAGGAGTTTCAGGGACAGAATTGCAGTAAATGAAAAGTTTATAGCACAATCATAATACAGAACAGTGAAAATTACACCTATAGACCCAGGTGTCCGATTGACATTGAAATTTATGAAGATTGAGGTTAAGGGCCCCTTACCCATGTTTGAAGCTTAATATGGCCAGAAAGTAGAGGAAATAATGTTCATAAATTTTAGAAAGTCTAAATGTATGTATTGTACTGTAAAACCTTAATTAGGCTCAGACACTGATTTTTAGATTGCTGTAAGGCTCAATAGTTGATTCTAAAGGCCCAAAAAGAGAAGAGAAGATATGATTAGGGTTTTAGAGAAGATGAAACCAAAATATAAATATAGAATGAAAGAAAAAGAAGAAAATAATTTTAGTTATTTTAAAGAATTAACCATGGTTAAATTAGAAACTAACTATGGTTGAGTTAAAAGTTGACCATGGTTGAGTTAAGAAATGAACCATGGTTACTCTCCATAACTTAAGGGCTAAGGCAAGGCTTCCAAGTGTGTGACCAAGAATTTTTGGAAGAAGATATTTAGTTATGAAATTAGAAAATTAAAAGAAAAAAAGGAATAGAAGGTTAAGATTTGATCTTGAAAAGGTTGATCTAAGGATCCAAATTTAGTATGACCATTTAACTTCATTAGATTCATCTTCTTCACCTCCATTCCACCATTTTCACGCCACACACAAGGAAGGAAGAAAGAAAAACGTGAAGAGAGAGAGAGAGGGAGAAAAAGTGGAAGATGAAGTGAAACCAAGCAAAACTACCACCATTCTTCACCAAATTTCTCCATCTTCTCCATCCTCCAACCAGTTCTTCCAAAGGGTAGCTGCATATTCATCTTTTCTTCAAGGTGAAATGTTGCTCTAAGTAGGAAAAGAAAGGATTTTAGTGTGAGAAAACCAAAAGAAGCAAGGCTTAAGCTTAAAGAGTAAGTTTTCTCCATCTTATACTTGTAAATCATATGCTTCAAGCTGGTTTTGTTAAACCCTAGCTATAAGTTATGTTTGAACAGAATATGAATCATTAGAAATGGAGTTTGTATGTTGAATATGAAGGCCTTGAAATGAAGTTTATATGTTGAACATGAAGGCTATATGAGTTTAGTTATTGTTGTTATGTGCTAAAACTTTGGAAAACACAAAGACTGTAATTTTTGAGAAAATAGAAAGCATGGGGAGATGCTGTCCGAATTTTCCCAATTTTTATGGTGTTTTCTTGATGTCTTAAAGTCATGTATACCAAATTTCAAGTCCTAAAACATAAAGGAAAAGGCTATGGAATTTTTAGAACCAAAGAAACGCACTTTGAGCCTAAAACGGAGCTAGATTATGTGATGACCAAGACGTGATGTTGGGGCTGGAATTTGATGATTTTATCCATTCCAATGGATTCAAAAAGGTGTTTTTAGCTAGGAATACCCATGGGAGAGCCTCCAAAATGCATGGAATAAAATTTCTAAATTTTGGCCAAGAAATGCATACTATTTGGCCATAGTGAATGGGAATGGAAAGAGTTAGACTTTTCCAATTCCAATGGTCCCATTAAGTTTAAAAGGGGTCATCCTACTTTAGAAGTTGAGGTTTATGTGTTGATTGTAATGAATTATCATTATGATTATAGGGTTTGATGTTGTTTTGGGAACTCCAAAAGCAAGTAAACTGAGTCCCAACAAGGATTGAGGAGCAAAGTTTGCTAAAGTAGTAGTTTTCCTCTCTTTTTCCTTAAGCTTGTATGTTTGTATAACGATGAGTATTATTCTATATCAAGTCGTTATTTATGCTATAAGATGAGATATGTATGTTTAGATCATGCTTGGCCTTGTATGAAATTCCTTGTATTCCCATATGGTATGTGGCACCTTGATTGGCATTATGTTATGTACTTACATGCTTGCTTGTGAATGAGATTGGTTTGCTACTACTGAGATTTCATAATCTCACCCCAAATATAACCTATGCTAGGTTCGAGTTCAAGCAAAGAAAGGGCAAAGAATGTGGAAGCATAAATTGAGGACCTTACTTTTATGTATCACACTTTGTCATGTAATTAAATATTTTAGATTACTGCGTGTATGAATTATGTTATGATATTGCAAGGTACTTTGGTATGGAATGGAAAGTCATGAATATAATTAGCCCTTGAGTAAATAAAATATGACTGGTGAGCCTAAAATGCAAAAATGCATCTGCTTATATAAAAACAAAAGAATAATAACAATATGTCAAGTGAAGGGTAAAACTATCCAATTTGTTGTAGGGGAAACTTTATATGAATTCATATGTTCTCCACTAAGTAATCATTTTCCCCGTGTAAAGGGCTTAGAGAGCTTGAAGTACAGCACCGAACCGACCTCATACGATTTTTCTATAATTAATTATGCATTTTCAAAGTTCGATAAGAAATTGGAAATGACCAAATGAATAGTGAAATTATATGAGGAAGCTTTTAAAAGGAAAAAAAATTAATTAGTTTAGGTTTCCATTGATGCCTCTAAGTTTTATATGAGGCAATTGTAGTAGGAAAAGTGTTATAAAATAAGGTTGCCTCTCAAACTTAGCCACGGCTAACCTCACTATTTGCCGTGGCCAATTGCTCTCTGTTTTCTTCCCTGGTAGTTTCACGGCATTTGGCTGAGGCCAATTAAATGTTGGCCGCGGCAAATTTCTCTCTGTTACCATTTGGCCGAAGCCAATTAAATTTTGGGCGCAGCCAATTTCCTTCTATTCCTATAACTCCCAAGATTTCATCTCATGCTCTCAAATTCTCCCTCTAGCAACACTCTAGGCTACTTTAACTTAGTTTGTGAAGATTTAGTGTCTTTTTTTACCTAATCTACTTAACACATCTATCATTACCCATTCAAAACTCAAATGTGGATCCTTAACGCTCTAGCCATCATAAACCAGTGAGTTCATAGATCAATGACAGCAAAGAGTTCATACACTACTCACATTTCCATTCAAATATAAGTCCCATTAGAAATTCTATACATCACTAGTTTAAGTTGACATATGGTGTATCAAATGATTGCAGTCCCTATGCTTGGCAATTCATGATGCAATACGGCAATTACATAAAGCTAGTAGTCTAGTTATACAAATACAATTTGATGAGGTTTCCAAACCTACCTACTACTAAACCATATAATAAGCTTCCATTAATTTTCTCCTTACCACTAAGAGGTCCGATCCCTGAAAATGTTAGCCCACAACAGGGTGAGACATACAATCTCAGTAACAAGAGGCAAATTCCATATATATATATATATATATACAGATTAATCAATACAATGCAATTTCATATCATCAATACCAAAACCATCACTTTAATTTATAAATGAACTAGTTGAGCTACCAATGACTACTATCCCATATCAACAATCATACACAACATGCTAATGGCTAATAACACTAGGAGAGGTCCGTCCATGGCACCTACTTCATAATGAGTACAACAAGGGCTCAGTGCATCTAGGTCTGATCATAACCTGATGCTCGATCGAAGCACATTCACGGGTGGCAACCGCACCACAACTCGACCATGAACTCACAAGGTCTAATTACAATAACAATTCAAGTAGTCCACTAGTCATTTAGCATTTCAAAATCAAGCATGTGTAATAAATATCATATTAACATGAGCATATACATGGAATTAGGAAAATAACCCCAGTTACCTCAATGAAGCCAATTACTCATCCTCTAGCTACCGTCATGATTCAAAGCACACCAAGCCTAACATAAGAATAATCATCATTATTCAACTACCATTAGTAAGGAATTTCCCTATCCAAAGATTAATCTTAACAAGAGTATATTAAGAACTTCTTACCCAAGCTTCCTAAGGGTCTATTGCACTAATTCAAGATTGTAACAAGAACTCACAATGGGTCACTCCTAACATCTCCATTTTCGCACATGTAAAAGCCATGCACCAAAAGTCAGTTCAATGATGGAAATTTTGTTTATATATACTACACTAGAGAAAGAAGAACACTTACACATACACCTAAAAGGTCAAATGGACTAGTTTGAACCTCAACTACTAAGAACACACCATGGGTCTTTCTAAAATTCGAATTTGAGTCATCAAGCCCAGAAATTTCATTGTTTCACCTTCATTTCCTTATAATTTCGTACAACAGCAGAACCCATTATGAAAATCGATCCTTAAGGACATTTTCCAACAAAATAATACACAAAATGAGAGGAAAATGCTTACCTAATCACCCATCTAGCTTCTAACTCTAAAAATCTTACAAGGAAACACCCAACATACCAAATTTCAGATTTGAGAAGGAGATTAAAATGCTCAAAACCAGAAACTAATCAGACCAAAATGAAGAGGAGAATGAGAGGGACATGTTTTATATAGATTACCTTGGCCAAATCTTCCTCTAGAAGTGAGAAATGGTGGAGGAATGCAGAAAAACCCTAGCCCCTCTTCTTAAGTGCGAAAATAGCTTTCTAAATCTGCAGAACATGAATTTCTTTGTAGGTAAATGGGTGGAGAGAAGACTTCTTATGGTTTTAGTGAATATCAGCTAGTCTAAAGGGCCTATTATTTCAAGTGGGCTGGTGCTGAATGAGATAGGCTACAGAGACTCTTAGGATTAGGGAGAGTGTGCTTATTTGAAGGCCCAAAATCTAGTGGGTTCAAAGATTAGTGTTAGTTAGGCTAAGTCTCATGAGTTGGGCTATAGAGTTGTAGTTAGGTCAAGCCAAATTTCAAGAGTCTATTTATTTTGGGTCTGTACCTATAATCATTGGGCCAAAATATTATCTATGGTCTGATTTATTTTTAAAATTGGGCCAAGGTTTATTAGTTTGGGCTGTAGAATTTTTTTGGGTGTTGGGGATGGAGTGTGTTAATCCAATAGCCCAAGACCTAATTGGCCTCACTTCCCCAAATTTAGGCTAAGGCTAAATGGGCTCTTGTCTCACTTAAATTCACTAATAAGGTTTGGGCTTTCTAAAAAATTTAAGTTAAGCCCACAAGGCGACTAGTATTAGGCTCTCCTACTAAGCTCATGGCATAATTGGGCTTCTACATTTAGTCCAAAACTCAATTAAGTTTTCTATATGGCCCGAAGTAAAGATCCACCCTCTTAATTAATTTTGCTAATTAATCCATGTTATTCCCTAATCGCCATAATTAGTCTTAATTAATTTTTGGGGTGTTATAGAGTTGGTACATATAAGGCTTCCTAGGTGTCTTTTGTAATATCTGGTTCTTTGAAAACGAGAGAAAATGTGAGAAATGTAACATGCGATTTCTCTATAAACGCACGAAATTCACTAGATACAAAAGGAAGTCCCCCAGATATAGTGATTTGAGATCCAATAAAATTAGAATAATATTCTAGACCTTAAATAATAATGAGTCAAGGCTAGAGATACCCTAAAATGAAGGCTAAAATGGCCAAACAGAATTTAACAAAACAATTACGAAACGTAATGGCATTTTCATAATTTTGGGTAAATTTTAGAATTTTCATATAAGGGGCTTTTAAAATGGCAAATTTGAGTTCTCCGAGGTTCTTAGAGGCCCTAAAAACCATGGGAATCCCTAGGACAGTTAAAAAGCCTTCGGTGTATGTTTTCTAACGCTAGTTGACCCAAACTTTGACTAATTTGTTTGAGAAAGTTTTAGCTCCAAATTGAGTGATTTCAAAGGCATTTTATAAGATTAACAACCTAAATTTTATGATGAAAAAGATGGTTCTCAAAAAGAAATTAAAACGAAGCTAAAACGAAAATGCCACAAATGCAGGACGTAAACGTCATTTTTAAAACAATTGCTTCTTGAAGCTTCCTTTATAAAAACGCCCCCACTTCTGCCCCACTCCTTATGAATGAATTTTTTTGGGCTAAAACAAAATGAAGGGTAGAGGAGAATGGCACACAATATGGAGGGAAGAAGGAAGAGAGAAACGTAGCAAAAAGTGTAAGAATGTCATTGTTTTTCATTCTTTCTCCTTCACCAATCTCGTTCTCCTCTTTATCCTTTTTCTTTCTATGGTTTTGTTAATGATTTTGGGTCTGTATTAAGGGTAGAACAGAGGTGAAAATTTCAAAATTCAAGGGAGGAGGCCAACCAAATGAAGAACAGGCCAAGAAAAGCAAGAATCTAAGGTATTTTTACTACTTTCTAAGCTTAAGTTTCCTTGTTTTTCTTCTCTCCATGTCGGCCCATGTAAGACCAGACCTAAGGGGTTGGAATTCTAGCTAAACGAAGGATGAATCTTAGGAAAATGAGGAAGGAGAACAAGAATATGCAAAGAAAATAATCAAATAGCCATTTGATTTCAAGATAGCAAAGTTAGGGTTTCAAGTGTTCCATCAAAAATCTGATTTGATACAATAATTCCTAGACTTAAATGAGTGTTTGGATGAGCTCTTGAGGTCCCTAGAAGGCTCCTCATATGCATCTTCCATCAAAAAACAAAGCAAACTCACTTGGTGATCACCTGCTCCATAGTCACGGCTTAGAGAGGTTAGAGTACCTAGGGGTAGTTTTAATTTGTTCCAAGCTTATTTTTGAGTCATATATGATGGAAGAAGATGAGAGGAAGCCTTGGAAAAATTTTAGAAGCCATGGATAGTAAGGTGTATCATAGATTCTATATTATGGCTTAAAGAAGCAACACCTAGCTAGGCTCTTTGAATTGATTATGTGATGACTCCAAGAGGTTTAAAAGGAGCCAAGAATCATAAATGAGTGAAGAGAATGTAGTAAAGATCATATTTCCAAAGGGTTATTTCATTAAGTGCATTATGGAACAATAAAGGAGCCATATGAACTACGTAGCTTTTCTAATGAATGTGCAGCACTAGAAATTGGTTCAAGAGGATAATTGGCTTCCATATGATGTGTCTAGGCTAAGAGAAACAAGCTCCAGCTTATTGTGTGTGTGTAGCTGAGGAAGAGCAACCAAATTCAAGAGAAAAAGTTTACAATTGTAACAAAGGTAGCTCTCTTTTCTTTCTCTCATGTATGAGTGGATGTTATCTTGTCTTTGAATGTGTGTATGTATGTTTTAAGCCATGAAAAAATATTCTAGCATGTATTCATATGCCATGGTACCATGATGTTGTTTTATGTATTTAAATGACACTTTATGTACTTGCTTTGGTTTGTTTGAGTGTGGTGAAGCCAAGAACCCTCTAGTCATGGTAAGGATGAACCAAGAACCCTAAAGAATGGTTAAGACAAAGCCAAGAGTAAGGCTTAGTTCAAGGCTTTGAAAAAAAAGGTTAGGCAAGTCCAAAACCCTTGAAGAGAATGGGTGAGGCTAATCCACTTACTTGCAAAGCCTATGTATGCTATGTATGACTTTTTAAAATGCCAAGAAAGCTTCTTGAATGATCACATGTTCCATAGTAGTCATACATGCACATTTAGACATTAATTTGTATTCTTTATGTGTGACTGAAAGGGATAAGAGCTATTGGAATTCCTAGAATCTTATCCCTTCCTCCCCACATGTCTAACATGTCTAGGTGGACTAAGTAAGTTAAGGAATGGAAGCCACCAAGCCTAGAAGAAGAAGATTGACAACTAAGTATGTGAAAATGCAAAATTGTGACCATAGGAGTGGCACATGATGTAATCCTTCATTGTATATATTATATGACCTTATGAGCACATGTAAATATGTCAATGTATTATCTATGAATGAGATTTGGTGTAATACGCATGATATAGCATGATTTGGGTATGAAATGGCAAGACTTGACATATGCATTCTTGTGTATATCATAGGGTGGATGAGTGAGTTTGTGAAATCTAGGTTTGTGTACCTTTGAGACAAGCTTAATAGACTATTTTGGTGCTTTCCCACGTGCTCAAGTGGCCATGGTTGTCTTAGAAGCAATTTTGGACCATTTGAGACCTTTATATAACACAAATTGAGCCATTTTGCAACCTAATGTCAAAATCTGACTAAATGAACGAATTTACTCATGAAATTTTTCATGATTATAGATCTCATCTAGAGATTTTTGGAAAGTAAAAGATGAGATTATTTGGAGCTCTACAATATTAATTATGATTTTTCAAAATTGGTATTTTTTTGCTGAACTGATGCAAACACTATTCATATGGTTAGTAATTTGGTTTGTGTAATTTTGAGGGCCAAATGATGTCCAATACTCATTAAATTTTACAAGAATAAACTAGACATAATAAGATTTCCATGGCGATTGAGATCACCCCAATTAGACATTTGAACAGGGAGATATGAATTTTTGAAATTGGAAGATAGTACCAATAGCGATAGGCAATCTCTGGTATTGTTCCATCAATTTCTGGTAGCTAGCAGCCTCTATCATGGTCTGTATTTATTTTTAACATAAAATAGACATCTATAGATTACTAAAATGGTAAAGTGTGCATGATTTTAATTTTTCTAAAATTAGTTATGATATTTCAAAATTTATATCAAAATTCTAGAATTTTACCTAAGGCTGCATCATTGAATTTTATGTGAATACTTCACTTGCTCGAGTTCTAGGCCACTTCTTGAGATGGTTTTAAGTTATATTTTTGTATTTAAATATGAGAATAAAATGGATGAGTCCATATGGCCCATGAGACATGAAATGAAAATTTTATCCGTGACGTAACGCAATTAAATGGAGTATTTTTAATAGTTTTTCTTGGGAATTTTATGTAATCCAAGGAGATGAGCCTGGTAATGATGTGAGATGAGCTTAGTAAATATGGTATTATATCTTGAGAACTCATATACACTCTTAGACAACTTAAATTACCCTTAGAAAGCTTCATATTTGCCAAGGTACACCAAAATCCCTAGGTAGCATAACTTGTTCCCTAATGCTTCTTATTCAATTCTAATGGTATCTTCTTAATCCTCACACTCTAAAACCCTTAATCCTACCTTGGTTTGGACAGAATTCCTTCCCTCTTTATTGGTCTCAAGGCTAGCCAGACATATAAAATTACAAAAATACCACTGCATACTTTTGTAATTTTTCATAGCTTTTCTGACTCGGGTTTTAAGGCATCTCAAACTTCATATCATCATTTTTAGAGGTTTAGTTTACCCCTATAATTTTATTTAGACACTATTCATATGATTTATGGAATTTCCTTTGAAAATCCCTAGTTTCTGGCCTTACGAAAAGCCAGGTGTTATAAAAGTGAGATTAAAATGAAGTTGTAGAGAAGGGCATGGAATAGGGGGTAGTAGCATGCCCCTTTGTGTTAGGCAACATAGAGGTGTGGTGCCACACCCCATTCCCAAAAAGAATAACCCACACGTTCTTGTATATGCATAGGTTATTTATGTAATATCTAACTTAAACTGAACTAGAATTCAACAAGATAATGAAAGAGGGTCCCAGAATAAAACAATTATTTATGTAGCATCTAACTTAAACTAAAATAGAATTTGGCAAGATAATGGAAGAGGGTATTAGAGTAAAATAAATTAAAATCAAATAAGGGTAAAAATTAATGAGGACATAAAAAAATGGGGTTATGAAATCATTTACAGAAAGAAAACGAAGCTAAAGTGGCTAAACAAAGAAAAATGGTACCTCAATGGCAAAATCATAAATTGAAGAAAATTTTAGAAAACTCAAAAAAAAAAAAGTTTTAAATACCAAAATTAGGTTCAAAAACATAGGGAAAATAAGAATTAGTTAAAACCCTTTAGGTAAACTAAAAAAGTCAGACAATGTCATGACTTTAAGTGGACCTATTCTTCAATAATTTATGCCATCTAAACTTTAAAAGTAATGTTTTTATGTGAAAGAGAACCCAAATTTTTGTAAGGAGTAGTTACATCCAGAAAAGCTTGAAAAATGAGTCAAAATAGAGTGATTTTACAAGAAGGGGCAAAATGGTTATTTTAAAAAATTTATAAATGAGGCTTCCTATCAAAGCCATGTCCCACCATCTTCTCCAAGCTTCCATTTTCATATTTTAGAAGCTTTAATGGCATCACTTTTGAGGGAGGAAATAGATGGATTTCAAGCTTTCCGTTTAGGTATGTAAACAACCTCATTTCATCTCATGCTAGCTAAGAAAGTTAATCTACTCTCTGAGAACTTTCTAATGGTTGTTTTCTTTTCATGAAAACTTAAGGTTTAAATCTGGCCCAAGGCAAAAAGTATCTCTTTTCAAGAAACTAATCAGTGGAAATCAATAAATGCAAAGACTACTTCGCATTGATATAAGTTTCTAGTTGAAACACTTGTAAAATCTTTGTATTACTTGGTCTTCATGGATTGACCATGAGAGAGAAAGTGAAGGGGAGAGTTTTGCTTTAAGTTTTCTTGATGAATTCAAGGGTTTTAGCATGCAAGGAATTTATATCTACCATTGATTTCCTTTAAATCATAAAAGAAAACAAGTTAGGCCATTATGTGCGTATGTTCAGCCAAGACATAGATGAACAAGAAACCATATTGTTTTCAATTCCTAATCAGCATATTTAGACACTTTGTGATGCAAGGAATAAGAATCTAAGCCTAGAATTAAATGAATTTTTTTAAATCTCCAAGTTAGGGTCTATATAGTACATATTCAACTATGATGAATTTGGAGGGTCTAAGAAGTTGTTCAATTTATTCCAGGGATATGGATAGTCTTAAAATGATATAAGAATAATAATAGAAGCATTAGATTGAATTTAGAAGTTATATTTTGAAAGTTGAATTTTTAGGTTTAAGAAAGGGCATTTTGAGATCAAATGATGTTAGATTTATTAAAGTAAATTTGTGATGGGTCTAATGAATTTTTAGAAGATACCCATTGAGGCTTAAGGTTAAATAATGGGTTCTTATATGTCAAGAATGAAAAAAATACCAATTACCATATAAATAGTAAATATAGAATTTGTGACTTGAATTATGAATTCTAGAAGCATGAGTTTGCCTTGAATCCATGTTTAGTGGAATCCCTAACCTAAAGTCTAAGTGAAAAACTAATCATGAGAAGTTAAAAGTTATAAAGAATTTCATACGGTGAAACCCTTAAATATGGTAAAAATATAGCATTTTAGATTATGTAATTGTCACCTAATAAGCATGAATATTAGAAGTATGCAAAAGAGAGTTTTAAGTATGCTTTAAGTAGTTTAAAGCATATTTAAAAGTCAAGAAGTTAAGAGAAATTGTTATGAGCTTTAGATATTGATGTTATGTTCATGTGACACTTTAGGATAAGCTAGTGAGGATCCATCCCATTATAGGAATAAAGTTGAAAAGGAAAAAGAAGCAGAGCAATAAAAAGGGCAGGAAGGTTAGAGATTTTATCAACTTCCTTTCACCTATTCAAGGTAGCTTTATCTCCTTATCTTGCATGTATTTAAATACTTGATTGAGTTGAGATGCTTGTATATGTTGTTGTTTGATGTATTTTTGAGCTATACTTTACATTATGAGCTTTATGATTGAGTTAATAAGCTCCTAATTCTTTATGTCAAGGAATTGAGTGCAGTAGCTCTTCCTTGACTTAGAGTTAAGCTGAGTTGAGCCTAGCTAGTATGTTGAGATGTCATGGCTTGTTGTGAAGTAAGTTGTCATGCTAAAAGTTGCATTGGAGTTTCATGATGCATAAGAATCACAAGCTTACACCATGTGCATTGCATTTTCTCACGGCATCCTTGTATGCATTGATTTGGTTGAGATTAGCTATTGAGATTCTCCCTAATCTCACCCTTATTTCTATCCTTCCTACTAACCAATGCTAAGTAGAAGTACCAGTGCTAACAAAGGGAAAGAAATAAGATGATGTCAGAAATTAGAAAATAATATAAATTATATATGTGTACGATTTTATTGTAATATTATAATGAATCTATATACCAAGTTTTACTTCCTTAATGATGTAATATGTGAGCTAGTATAAAGATAATAGTGATGTAACTCCAGTTAAAGTTTGTTAGTAATGGATGATGATGTATGTCTAGATAGTATTATTTGATATTATTATGTATATTTTTCCATATCTGTGAGTTCTAAGCTGAAATATGACAATTTATTTAGTCTAGATAGCTAATTTTATAAGAGAAAATTCTATCAAAATTTCCTTAGAATCCAATATGAGATTTTAGTTTTTATTTGTTAAGCTAAATTGGTTATAAAGGATTACAAGGCTTTATCTGCTAAACTAGAGTGACATGAAATTATGGATAAAGATAAGTGAACATATTTGAAATTTTTTTATTTAGTTTTTACTTCCATAAGTAAATAGACTTGTTGATAAACCTAGTAACTAGAAAAGAATTAGTTAATGAAGATGTTACATTAGTTAGTATTAGAGCAAAGGTTCAGGCATGTTAAATATGGTTAGGGCTTGGGGAAGAGGAATATATGTGATAGGTGTTAGCTTTTCTGTGAAATTCTGGGTGTGCATGTTAGTGGCATGTAGGTAAGTTATGCTATGAAGTTTACTTAGCCTTGATAGCAAGATGAGTATTGCAAAGGAAAGGCCATCTAGAGCAAAGCTTGTAAATCCTAAGCTAGTAGCTTTATAGAGTATAATGTTTTACCTAGTGTAATGATAGGCAATGATGCAGTGTAGTAGAAAGAAAGGCTATAGCTACAAGAGGATTAGTTTAAAGGGAGATTGAGGGAATTACTCCCCTTAGCCACCACACCTAGATGACCCAGAGAATCTAGAAGTTATCCCTTTAAGCCATAACCCACAGGTGTCACTCAATAGAACCTTATCCAAGTCCAATCCACCATATGGCTAATAATAGATTAATGTAGAATGCGAGGCCCCCTAGCCTTGATGGTGAGATGAATACAAGAACAATTAAGGCTTGGATTATATAGTTAAACGAGTTACTTATGGTTATGAAGTGTAATTCAAAATAAAAGGCCTTGTTGGCCATATTCAGGTTAATGAAATTAACAAATTGCAGTGAGTGAGATAGAGAAAAGAAAGTTAGAGACCTTGAGACCCCTAGAAATAGATTCAATATTTATAGAGAATTGTTAAATGACAAAAGAGTAGTGGGCCGAGTATATGAGTCTAAGAAAGAGGTTATGGTGTTTTAACACTAAGCCAAGAGTAATTAAGAAACAACAGTACTTTAAAATGAGAGTGATAGTATACATGAGTAGTAAAGGTTGTCGAGGCTACCTTGAGATGTTGACTCCAACCTAGAATGCTACTTTATATGGTGGATGGGTCAACAATATCTATCCAAGATATAAAAAAAAATGTTTTGAGTATATATATATATAAAAGAATGAGACAAGGTTAGAGAATGTTATGAGTATCCAGCAAGGTTGTACTCTAGAAAAATTGTGATCAATTTAGTGTCAGATATGTAAGGAATTCAGATAACTGATATGACACTAAAGTTGTTAAGGTCCACTATTGGATACAGAAAAGAGAATAAGACTAGAAAAAAAAAGTCTAAGAAAGTCTAGTAATAGTATATAGTAAGCCTAAATGAGATAGTAGGATCCATAGTAAGTTGCTACCTAGAGATTTCAAGAAACCCTTAATAAGCAAAGTGTTTTAGGCTAAGTTATAAGCTACAACCTGAGAACAACAATGAGTAGAAACTCATATATAAGGTAAGGTGAGCAGAAAAGGGAACCGTAATTTAAAAGGGGAAATGGCCTAGAAAAGCAACCAAAGAAAGGTTGGTTCTCCTTAGTAAAAAAAAAGAGGATGAGGAGTAATAAGGTGGAAGATCACTTAGTTAGTGGCCGGTAACTCTCTAATAGATAATACCCTAAATTAGCAATTATAAGGACATAGAGAAAGCAGGGAAAAGTTGAGCAATTAGTACATGGAAAGAAGAATCCTTGCTTTAGTAATGACTAAAAGAAGAGTTAATAGATTAAGCATAGTAAAAGCAGATATAGAATAGAAATTAGAATTTAATAAATGTAAAAGATAAGGAATTCACCATTGAGTTATATGATTTTCCCTAATATGACATAGGGGTAATATAAAAGCATAGGAGCAATAAAATTAGTATATAAAGTGTAAAATTGCTAATAAAGTGGATTCAGGATGGTTGATTACATGTGGCCTGAATTGGGTCCAGTAAGGCACTAATACTAGTAAAGTGTGCTTCTAATGATAAAAGAAAAAAAAAGTCTAAGAAAGAAAAGAGTCCCTAGTCTTTGATTATAAGAAATAACAGAATTGAGGTAAGTAGTTAGTGCCTTAGTACTCCCATAAAAGTTATAGCAAGTTAAAGGTGACTTAGGTTGGTGAGTTCTAAGTCATAAAAGTATAACTATTTAAACTGAAAAGTCTTGAGAGAAATAAGCTTTAGGGTTCACATAGAATAAAGTTCCTTCCGAAAAGGGACAATCTAGTTAAAGATTAAAGAATAAGATTAAGATGAATCAAATCCCCTTAATTTTTATAGAAAGCAAGTAAGTCACGGTGAACCTAGAAAAGTAAGGGAAAGCACTTGATTATATATAAGTAAAGGACCAATGAGGAATTAAATAGGAAAGAAGGTGGCAACTTCAAAGCTAAGAACTTTATATTGTTAAGAATAGATAAAAAGCACTATTGTCTTTAATATGGTCTTCTATATAATATGATAAAGTGCCCTCGGTATAGATAGGGTAATAAGTAATAGAAAAAATTTAGAGAAAGAGTTCCTTCTATCCTCGTAATTATCACATAATATAAGAAGTAACAAAAAAATAAAAGAAAGGTATTATAGATTGTTGGAAAGCTTGTAATATACTAGCAATAGTTGCTTGAGCTCGGTCATGATGTGCTTGTATATTAGTGATTGATTCTGTGATTTGCTTGCCGTGGTGGTTATATGACATTAAGTTTGGCCACCTCAATAGTAATGTAACTTAAGTGCATAGCAAATGATAGTATCAACCATAAAAAGGGTCCTAATAATCTAAGAGTATCCTAGTTAGTTTACTTAAAGGATAAGCTAAAGAAAAGAAAGTAAAAGGATTCCAATAGTACTGAAACTGTAAGAAAAAGTATTAAGAAGGAATCTTTAATATAGAATGATGTAAAGGGAATGTGCCTGTAGCACTAGAATCTTAAAAAAATTAAGTAACATAAATTTAGCATGTGTAGTATGAGTCCCTTGTAATATAAGAGAATAAAATGTTAAAGGGACCAGCATATAGTACTTATCTTGCAAGAGAAGTTAGACACACTTAATGAGTAAAATGCCCTATGAGATACAGAGCATACCAGTGCTAAAGAAACTTATGTGTAAGGTATGGGCATGAACAGAAATTGTAAGATAACTGAGAAATGACAAAATGAATACATGTAAATTGTAAGCTTGGTTTACATTATTAAGCAAAGAAAGTAAAGTAAAATAAGCTACTGAGAGTAAAGAAAGTGAAGCAAGGTAAGCTAATAAGGAAAAGAAAGAGAGAAAGTATGATGAGGCTAGAAGTGGGAAATCAATAGTTGCATAGGAAGTAGTTAGTAAATGTTATAATTTTGAGTGTCATTACTATAGGATTATTACAAAAATGTGAATGGTTACAAGACCTACTTCACATGAAGAGCATAGCAGAAAACTTAGTGAGTATGAATTTTATTTATAGATACAGTGATCTTAGGCTCTGAAACCTTTCAGAGATGGATTGCAGTAGCTCTTAGCACAATATAATAGGTTGTAGTAGACCTTAACAAGGCTCTGAGAGGTTGTAGTAGACCCAGGAGTCGCAATAGATCTCACAAAGTTAAAGAGAGCCCATAGTTATAATAAAACAATTCTTTTAGGAGATGATAGCCTAGGATAGTTTTATAGATCATATTAGTCTCATATACTAGTATAGTTTCAAATAGTTTTCATCTTAGAGACTAAAGATTTCCTAGATCTAATAGACTATTACAATGAAGTTATTAAAGTTTTACTCAAATAGCTAAGCCACTAACTAAACTTCTTCAATAGATTAGTACTGCATGTGGGATGATGAAAACAAGAGAATAACTTTCCAGAGTTATAGTTAGATGAACCACCACTTAATAATTATTATACCTGGCTAAGAGAAAGAGAAATCTTTGTATACCAAAGTTGTGTATCTAGAAAAAGTGGTCAAATGCAGTTCTTCATGATAGGGTAAGTGGTAGAGTATGGCTTCAAAAGTTAAGACTATAAGAAGTTGGTATTCTACATGAATACAATTTCGGTCAATGGTAGTCGCCCTTTAATGCTAATAAGGAAGAGTTAAGAGTTACAATGATCAGTTATAAAGTTAAGAACCTAAATATTACTTACTCTCAAGTAGATAAAGAGAGTAAAGAAAACTTCAAGCCTAAAAAGGGAATTATAAAAGTAAAGAAACTGGGACAATTAAGAATATAAGTTCATTAGATGAGTTATGATCCCAGTAGGTGGTTAAAGTATGAGAACTAAGATAGAAAGAAATATGAACCCTTATTATGGGATGAGCTAGTAAGATAGAATATAAGGGTAAATAGTAGACTAAACATTTAAATAAGTTAAGTAGATAGAAATGACTCTCTGATGGCTTGCAATGAATAGAAAAAGATAAAGAGATTATGCAGGCAGCCATTGGAATATAGTATTAGAGATTTTATACTAATAAGATATCTCCAATCATAGATACAAGTAAGTCCACTAAATTGAAAGCTTAACCCTTATGAATTGGTTTGAGATTGTAATGAACGTAATTTCTGTAAAATGACGAAATGAGCCGTATAAAAGCAAGTCTTCTGAAATGAGCTAGACTATGTTCCAAAAATTTTGGGTAGAGTCCTGGGCTCCTAAAAATGATAATTCAAGGCTTAGCGGAAAGAAAAATGGAGCTAGGACAGTGAAACAATTTTGTGACAAAAACTGACGAAACATAATAACATTTTTGTAAATAAGTGTAACTTTTGGAGAAACACATAGGAGGGCTTTTTAAATGGCAAATTTAAGTTGCCCAAGGTTCTCAGAGGTCCCTAAAACCATGGGAAGCCCTAGGACTGGTAAAGCCTTTCCAGTGTATATTTTTCAACATCGGTGAGCCTTAACTTTAACAGATTTGTTCAGGAAGGTTTTAGCTCCAAATTGAGTGATTCCAAAAGTATTTTATTAAATTGGGAACCTAAATTTTATAATGGAAAAGACGGTTCTCAAAAAGGAACTAAAACAAAGCCAAAATGAAATTGCCATTACAGAAGGACGAAATTGAAATTTTTGAAAAAGCTAGCTTCTTGAATGTTCCATAAGCTTCCTACCTTCTTAAGCACGACCCTTTTTGCCTAAAATACAACAAATTTTCAGCTCCTTTAGGCACATCAAGAGAAGGAGAAAAAGAGGAAGAAAAAGGCAAGAAAGGAAAGGAAATCTAAGAAATTTTATGCTCCATCTTTTTCCAATTTTATTCCTCTCCTTTCGTCCTCTCTTTCCATGGTTTATTTGAGTGAATTGGTTCTATTTTGAGTCTAGAACAAGGAGGAGGAGTTCAAATTGATTGAGGATAAATAAATCAAAAAGGAAGAGCCTTAAATACATACTTGAATCTAAGGCAAATCCTTGCTTATGTTGCTTTCTCCTCTTGCTTCTCCTTGTGTATGATTTCAACCAAACTAGAACCATATGAGGGGGAGATGTTTTGTCCAAAAACAAGAGAGGAACTAGGGTTTTAGACTATGAGGAAGAGAAATATGGCAAGAAATTGCAAGAAAAACTAATGGAAAACAAGATACCAAAGTGTAGGCTTCTTTAGGATTTTATGAAATCTGATTGTGTGAGTAATTCCTTGGCTATTTGAGTGTTTCCTTGAGCTCCTAAGACTTTTAGAAAGGCTCCCAAGTGGCTCTCCCATCAAGGAAAAATCAAGAACTCCATGAACCTTTATTATGGTGCTAGGTTTGGCCAAGCTAGAAAGAGAAGACTAGGGGATGTTTTAATTTGTTCTAACCTTGGTTTGAGACTTTATATGATGTTAGAAGATGGGAGAAATCATAGAAAAAAATTTAGGAGCCATGGAATGTGAGATGGGACAATGGTGTGCATAATAGTGCTTTATGAAGCAACTTGATTCTAAGCTTGTGTAAATGATTATGTGAGGGCTCCAAGGACTTTGAATGAGGCCAAGAGTTCTAGAAATGGAAAGAAATGGGAGCTTAGAGCTTGAATTGTGGAGGTTGCTTCAATAGGCCATTTATGGAACCATTATGCCACTTATGGAACCAAGTGTGTGTTCATGAGTGAGTTTAGTATTTTGGCTTGCTTCAAGTGTGTAATTGTGTGTTGCTTATGGTGTTTAGGGCAATAGAATGTAACACCATATATTTCTAACTCATATTATAATATTTACATGTCTCACATTCATAATTTCCATGAAGGAGCAAGAAAAGGAGTTAAAATAATTCAATTTCTTGCATTGCGTTGTGTATAAAAATTTTGTTCAGTGTCACGTGGACCGTGTGAGCTCATACAATACATTTTCATATTTAATTACATGAATATAACTCATTTGGATCATAAAATGTGGCCCACAACTCATGGAACTCAAGGGAAAGCTCAAAATAGTCATGTGCATTTTCGGCCAGAACTGGCCCCTTTTCTGACCAAATTTTGGAAAATCATAACTAATTCTAGAAAAATAGAAATCATATATTCTTGGCCATTATGGAAAGCTACAGATGTCTACTCTACACTAAAAATATTTCTAGACCATAACATCCACCACAGAGGATGTCTGACATCCAAAAATGTCCAAAGGTCAAACTGCCTTCTGATACTATCACAAACTTCTGTAGAAAACTTTGAAAATGTTTAATTAATTCCACACAAATCCAATCTGCACAAATGATACCAATATGAAAATCTATGAATGTTAACTAGAGGGGAAAAATATTTCTAGACCAGCTCAGGTAGCCTAGACCTTGGAATTTAATGGAACAATAACTGAGGTCGGACAAAACTCCTGATACTGGACAAATTGTTCAAAAATTCATATCTCCCTCTCTAAAACTCAAAATGAGGTGCTTCTAGTTGGTATAAGTCACTATGAATATCTAGTTTCTCTGTATAAAATTTCTTGGCAATTAGCCATCATTTGAGCCCTATGTGACAGATTTCATTTTTGGACCAAATGAATAGTGTAGCAGACCAAAACCAAAAAAAAATGTCAACTTTGAAAATTCATCAAATATTCTGTAGACATCCAAAAATTATGATCTTTAGCTTTCCAAAAATTTCTCTATGAGACCTAATTTCATGCCAAATCTTAGATCAAGAAGAGGTCATTTGGCCAAAAAGTGACATAAGATTCCATTATAATCAATTTTGGCTCCATATGAGGTACCAAAGTAACCAAATAGCTTTCCCTAAGGTTTAGCACTTTTTGGTCAAGTCTAAAAGCACATTTAGGACTTATGTGAGCTGCCCAAATGGTCTCAAATCTCATGAATCTCATTTTGGCCTTTTCATCCACATTTATGCATATTTCCATAAAGCTATTCATGAAGCTATAATGCCATAACATACTCAATTTACATTCCATCATTCACATAACATATTCTTTCATTCCTACATCATGTAATATCATAATTATACATGTCTCAAGGGTCATAGTGTAAAGTCCCACATCGGATAGGAAGGTCCTGGGCTAAGGCCTTATAAGTGGGGGCGAAGCTCTCCCCACCAACGGCACGCTTTTCCCTTGAGCGAAGGATGGGTAACCAAACTCTCGAAGCTCGGGAGAAGACAAAAACATTAGGAGCGTGTGCTTGCACTGTGACCAAGGAACAATGCCGTTGGAGGCTCTGTAAGTGTGTTGGTATCAGAGCCAGCCTAGCCGCATGTGCAACCTAAGGACGGGTTGGCCCCAAGGGGGGTGGATTGTAAAGTCCCACATTAGATAGGAAGGTCCTGGGCTAAGGCCTTATAAGTGGGGACGAAGGTCTCCCCACCAACGACATGCTTTTCCCTTGAGCGAAGGATGGGTAACCAAGCCCTCGAAGCTCGGGAGAAGACAAAAACCTTAGGAGCGCGTGCTTGCACTGCGACCAAGGAACAATACCGTTGGAGGCTCTGAGAGCTTCGCCCCCACTTATAAGGCCTTAGCCCAGGACCTTCCTATCCAATGTGGGACTTTACACATAGACCATTTACAACAATAATATACATCATTAAGCATCATTATGGTTCCAAAAAGGCAAAAGCTAGGCATATGGTTGTCAATCTTCTTCCTTCAAGGTTGTTGGCTCCCATGACCACATCCACTTGGTCCACCTAGCATATTAGATCATTGGAGAGGAGGGGATAAGATTCAAAGAATCCTAATAGCTCATCTGCCATTCAATCATACATAATGGATGCAAATAAGTCGCATAAATGCATGTATGATCATGTTGACATGTGCAAACATTCAAAAAGCATTTTTATCACTTGAGAATATCATACATAGCATACAAAGGCTTGCCAAGCAAGTGGATTGGCCTCACCCAATTTCTTGTGGATATTGGACTTGCCCTCACCCATTCTTTAATGCATTCTTGGACTCAACCATGCTCTTGGGAGCCCACTTTGCTTTTGGGAGACTCTTTGCTTTGTCTCAACCAATCTTAAGGGTTCTTGGCTCATCTTTACCATGGTTAAGGGTTCTTGGCCTCACCACACTCAAGCAAACCCAATCACATATCAAAGCATCATATGAAACATAATATGTCATCATAAAACCATGGCATATGAAATCATGCTATCACACTTTTCATGACTTGAAAATACACATACACACATTCTAAGACAAGCTAAGCATACATCCATGCATGAGAGAAGGTGGAGAGAGCTACCTTACACACAATCACATACTTTTCCTTTTGAATTTCCCTCCCTTGCTTCTGCCAGACACCCACAAACTTGTAGAGATGCTTCCTCTTGGCCTAGACACATTTTATGGGAGTCAATTAGGTTCATGAACTTAATTCTAAGGCCACATACTTGCTTAGACACTAAGTGGCTCTATAAACTCCATTATGGTCCATAAATGCACCTAAAGTAGCAACATGTAACATCTGATTTTTTGAAAATCCAAGAAAACGTAAGGAAATATGAGAAACATAAGATATGGTTTCTTTGTCTAACGTACGAAATTCACCGGATATAAAAGGAAGTCCCCCAAATAGAGTAAATTGAGGTCTAATAAAATTAGAATAATATTCTAGACCGTAAACAATGACGAGTCAAGGCCAGAGGTGCCTTAAAATTGGGACTAAAATAGACAAAAAAAGGGATCAAAAAAAGGTCCCGAAGAGTCTCCGAAGTCAAGTATGAAGGAACTAGGAACTAAAATGCAAAGAAAAGTTACACGCCGGGCAAAATGTATAAATTGCTTGAAAGTTCAGTGAACTCTAGTTTCACCCTTTATTCATGGCTTTAGGCACGAATATCAAAAACTCGAGCAAGAATTTCAGAAATCCGTGACCCACGGTAAACTCCATTTGATGATATGGGTCCAATGATGCCAAGTTGTCCGGATGGTCAAGCAGGATCTGGTTATCTCGATCAGCAACCATAAGCAAAATAGAAAAAGAAAGTTGTAACAGCTATAGAAATAGGAATAGCTAAAGGGCTAAGAAACCCTGAAGGAGTTTCAGGGACTAAATTGTAGTAAATAAAAATTTTATAGCACAATCATAATACAGAATGGTGAAAATTACACCTATAGACCTGGGTGGATCAAAGTTAAGGGCCCTTGATCCATGATTGAAGCTCAGTATGGCCAGAAAGTAGAGGAAATAATATTTATAAATTGTAGAAAGTCTAAAGGTAGGTATTGTACCGTAAAACCTTAATCGGGCTCGGATATCGATGTTTAGACTGCTGTAAAACCCAATAGCTAATTCTAAAGGCCCAATAAGAGAAGAGAAGATATAATTAGGGTTTTAGAGAAGATGAAACCCAAATATAAATATAAAATAAAAAAGAAAAGAAGAAAAGGATTTTAGTTGTTTTAAAGAATTAATCATGGTTAAGTTAGAAACTAATTATAATTAAGTTAAAAGTTGACCATAGTTTAGTTAAGGAAATTAACCATGGTTACTATCCACAACTTAAGGGCTAAGAAAAGGCTTCCAAGTGTGTGCCCAAGAATTTTTGGAAGAAGATATTTAGTTATGAAATTAGAAAATCAAAAGAAAAAAAGAATGGAAGGTTAAGATTTGATCTTGAAAAAGTTGATCCAAGGGTCCAAATTTAGTATGACTATTTAACTTCATTAAATTCATCTCATTCACCTCCATTCCACCATTTTCACGCCACACCCAAGGGAGGAGGAGAGAAAAATGTGAAGAGAGAGAGAGAGAGGGAGAAAAAGTGGAAGAAGAAGTGAAACCAAGCAAAATTGCTACCATTCTTTACCAAATTTCTTCATCTTCTCCATCCTCCAACCATTTCCTCCAAAGGGCAGCTGCATATTCATTCTTTCTTCAAGGTGAAATGTTGCTCTAAGTGGGAAGAGAAAGGATTTTAGTGTGAGAAAAGCAAAGGAAGCAAGGATTAAGCTTAAAGAGTAAGTTTTCTCTATCTTATACTTGCAAATCACATGCTTTAAGCTAGTTTTGTTAAACCCTAGCTATGAGTCATTTTTGGACAGCATATGAATCATTAGAAATGGAGTTTATATGTTAAATATGAAGGCCTTTAAATGAAATTTATATGTTGAACATGAAGGCCATATGAACTTAGTTATTGTTTCTATGTGCCGAGACTTTGAAAAACACAAAGATTGTGATTTTTAGGAAAATAGAAATCATGGGGAGATGCTGTCCGAATTTCCTAACATTTTTATGGTGTTTTCTTGATGTCTTAAAGTCATGTATACCAAATTTCAAGTCCTAAAACATAAATAAAAAGGCTATGGAATTTTTAGAACCAAAGAAACGCACTTTTAAGCCTACAACGGAGCTAGATTATGTTATGACAAAAACGTGTTGTTGGGGATGGAATTTGATAATTTTATCCTTTCCAATGGATTCAAAGGGTGTTTTTAGCTAGGAATACCTATAGGAAAGTCCCCAAAACTCATGGGATATAATTTCTAAATTTTGGCCAAGTAATGTGTACTATTCGGCCATAGTGAATTGGAGGGGAAGGGGTTAGATTTTTCCAATTCCAATGGTCCCATTAAGTTTAAAATGGGCTATATTACTCTAGGATTTTGGGTCTATATGTTGATTGTAATGAATTATCATTATGATTATAGGGTTTAATATTTGTTTTGGGAACTCCAAAAGCAAGTAAACAGAGTTTCAAGGATTGAGGAGCAAAGTTTGCTCAAGTAGTAGTTTTCCTTTCTCTTTCTTTAAGCTTGTATGTATATATAATGATGAGTGTTATGCTATATCAAATTGTCATTTGTGCTATAAGATGAGACATATATGCTTAGATTGTGCTTGGCTTTGTATGAAATTCCTTGTATTGCTATGCGATATGTGGCATCTTGACTGGCATTATGTTATGTACTTACATGCTTGCTTGTGAATGAGATTGGTTTACTACTACTGAGATTTCATAATCTCACCCCAAATATAACCTATGCTAGGTCCGAGTTCAAGCAAAGAAAGATTAAAGAATGTGGAGACATAAATCGAGGACTTTACTTTTATGCACCACATTTTGTCATGTAATTAAATATTTTAGATTACTACGTGTATAAGTTATATTATGACACTGTAAGGTACTCAAGTATGAAATGGAAAGCCATGCATATACCTAACCCTAAAGTAAAAAAAGTATGACTAGCATGCCTAAGATGCAAGAATGCCTGTGCCTATATAAAGGCAAAATAATAATAATAATAGTAATATAACCAATGAGGGGTAAAACTGTCCAATTTGTTGTAGGAAAAACTTTATATGAATTTATATGTACTCCGCTAAGTAAGTATTTTTCCTGTGTAAAGGGCTTAGAGAGCTTGAAGTAGAGCCCTAAATTAACCTCATACCTTGGGCTATCTGGGCTCTAATCTTACTTACATGGTCATCTATTCACTGGGCCTCTATTATTTGTTTCCTTAGGTTATTTTCAATTCAGGTTTCACTTATTAATAATTTCCCTAAATGCGCCTCACTCGAGAGACTCATATCTCTAAATCTCTCAATCAATTTTTGCTCTTAAATCTTCATGCAGGCCATGAGTATGGATTTTCTACTTAGTGCATCAGCTACCACATTAGCCTTACCGGGATGGTATTTTAATGTAAAACCATAATCTTTCAAAAATTCTAACCATCTCCGCTATCTCATATTCAACTCTTTCTATTCAAATAAATATTTAAGGCTCTTATGGTTGTTATAAATTTCTATAGCTGCCCCATATAAGTAGTGTCTCCATATTTTCAAAGCAAATACCACTGCAGCTAACTCTAGGTCATGTGTCGGGTAATTTTCTTCGTGGGGTTTTAGTTGTCTAGAAGCATAAGCTACCACTTGGCCTTTCTGCATAAACACACATCCTAACCCTTTCTTTGAGGCATCACTATAGACTATAAAAGTCCTTTTAAGGTCAGGGAGTACAAAAACTGGGGTCGTGGTTAACTTGTGCTTCAACTCCTGAAAACTACCCTCACATTTCTCATTCCACACAAACGATACATTCTTTCTAGTAAGCTGGGTCAGTGGCATTACTATTTGAGAAAAGCCATGAATGAACCTCCTATAATAAGTTACTAAACCTAGGAAGCTCCTGATCTCTGTCACTGTCTTAGGTCTCTCCCACTGTAACACTACCTCTACTTTATGGAGATTTACTGTGACCCCTGCCTAGGAGATCATGTGGCCTAGGAATTAAATTTCAGTGAGCCAAAACTCACATTTACTAAGTTTAGTATATAGCTTTCTCTCTCTCAAGGTCTCCAAGGCTAATCTTAGATGCTATTCGTGTTCCTCTCTATTCTTTGAGTAGATGAGAATGTCATCTATGGAGACAATTACAAATCTAAGTATGGCTTAAACACTCTGTTCATGTAATCCATGAATACTACAGGTGCATTTGTTAACTCGAAGGGCATAACTAAAAACTTATAATACCCATATCTGGTTCTGAATACTATTTTGGGAATATCCTCAACCTTTATTCTAAGCTAATGGTATCTCAACCTGAGATCTATCTTAGAGAATGTCGATGCTCCTACTAATTGATCTAAAAGATCATCTATGGGAGGGAGATGGTACTTATTCTTAATGGTTATTTTATTAAGTTCTCGGTCATCTATACATAGCTTAAGGCTCCCGTCTTTCTTCTTTACGAATAAGACTGGAGCTCCCCACGGTGAGACACTGGGTCTGATAAAGCCCTTCTCTAAGAGCTCTTCTATCTATTTCTTAAGCTCAGCTAGCTCGGTGGGAGTTATCCTATATGGGGCCTTAGATACTATACTTGCCTTAGGTATAATATCATGGTTAACTCTACTTCTCTCTCTAGGGATAGTCCGCTAATCTCTTTAGGGAATACCTTTGGGAACTCTTTCACTACAGAAATCTTATCTATACCCTCTTCTACCCTTGCTTGAATTGAAAAGAAAACTAGGTACCCCTGACAACCATGCCCTAGAGACCTTTTAGCCTTAGAGGTGGTCATAATGGATAACTCAATCCTCATATTAGGTACAATCTCACACTCAAGTAAAGTAATGCATCTATGGCTACAATCTAGTGTGGCATTATTTGCAGACATCCAGTTCATGCCAATGATCACATCAATATCAATAAGGAGCATACAAATAAAATCAAGGATGGTAGGGTAGTGATTAAACTCGACCACACAATTCAAGCAAGCACGGGAGGTAATGGCTTGGTTTCCTATAGGGGTAGATACATGTAAATCATATGGTAGTGTATGCATACTCAAATTCAACTTCCTAGCACAATCATATGATATGAAAGAATGACTAGCACCCGAATCAAATAATGCAGTTATAGAAAAATCATTTATTCTAATAGTACCTTGAATTAGACTCAATGACCGGCTAGCCTCTTGCTATGGTAGGGCAAAGACTCTACCCTGGGTCTGAAGTCTGGGAGCAGGAGCCATCTCTCTCTACTGTGTGAACTATGGAGGAGCCTGGGTGCAGTCCCTAGCCATATGTCCTAGCCTACCACACCGAAAGCATACGTTTTGCCCTACATAACAGGGTCTAGTTCCATGGTTCTAGCCATACTGGGGACATGTCATAGGTGCAAAGCTACCTCTACTGGACTGAGTTCTTCATATCTTGCCCCTTCAGTTCCATTGGCTTCTGCCACCTCTCCTGCTAGTAACTGCAGTCTGTGATCCCTTTCTAGGTCTTTTGGGCTCAGGGAGGGGTGGTCTGGCATTAGAGGTAGGTTGTATTGTTCTAAAGTTTGCCTCTGTCACTTTGCATATCTTAACTATGGTATTAAAGTGCCTGATTCTCTGTGGCACTACTCTGTCATCGATCTACGGAAGCAAACCTTTCTCTAACCTATTTGCTCTCCACCACTTATCATCATGCCATTGTAAATAGGAGGAGTATCGGGAGAGCTTTACAAATTTAGCCACGTACTAGTCCATGGACATCCTCTCTATCTGTCTCAAAAGTATAAATTCTGACTCCTTCTCATCCTTGACTGAACTAGGAAATACCTTTCATAAAAGGCATGGAATAATGCCTCCCATGTAATTAGAAGGTTCCTTGCCTACAAGATAGGCTCAGTCCCCCTTCACTAGTAATCTGCTTCTTTCTTTAGCTGGAAGATAGGCATAGTGGCTTTCTGCTTAGACATGCACTCTATCACCTGAAAGATTTTTTCTAGCTACATAATCCAAGCCTCAGCTTTCTCTATGTTCATCTCACCATCAAAGGTGCGAAGCCCGAATTTCTTGAAGTAAGTGATAACTTGGCTAATAGAAGGCTACTCTTGGGCTGAAGGCGTCTGAGCTGGCAGAATAGGGGCAACCATCTGTACGTGTGGCTGCAGGTATGAGTAAGTTGCCCTTGAATGCTTGAGACAATCTGAGTGGTGAGGTGGTTATGGAGAAGGAGGTGTAGGGCCCTAGCTGTCTCTCTCAGCAAGCTATTCCTGTAATTGCATGATCACGGCCTGCTACTGATCTAAGCGAGCCATAATAAACTGTAAGGCTCTAACTACTGGATCACTAGGCTCACTCTAGCATCTACATGAGCCTCTTTAGAGGGCCGACCTCTCCTAGTATTCACCATAGCTTTGAAATATCATAACAAACTTTAACATGAAAAAAGGAACACTTCTACCATCAACATACTCAATTCATCCACAAAATGGCTCACATACATCTAGGTAACTCATAAACATAAGCCACAACCCACATCAACAGCCTAAACTTTTGCTCTGATACTAATAAATGTAACACCATACTTTTTTGGCTTATTTCAAATTACTTTCATCTCTTATATCATGCAATTTATGAAGGAGTAAGAGAAATGGCATTAAAATAATGAATTTTTTAGCGTTGCATCGCATAAAAAATTTTCATTTGATGTCCCATGGATCATGTGAGCTCATGTATCACATTTTCATATCTAATTATATAGATACAACTCATTTTCGTCACCAAAATGGGCCTAGAGCTCGTGTAAGGCAAGGGAGTGCATAAAATTCATAGTTTCCATTTTGCTCAGAATTTCCCCACTTCTGTCGCAAAATTTGAAAAATCATAACTAATTCTAAACAAATCAAAATCATGCATTCTTTTCCATTTTGGAAATCTAAACATGTTTACTTTATGTTAGAAATATGTCCAGGCGATGAAACACAACACAAAAGATGTTTGACATTTGAAAATGTGCAGAGATCCAACTAGCTACTGGTACTATTATAGGTTTCTGCAATAAAATTAAAAAATGTCCAATTAATTCCAAAAATATCCAATCCATGTAAATGATACCAATATAGAAAGTTATGGATGTTAGCTAGAGGGAAAAAATAACTTCAAACTAGTTTAGGCATGTCCAGAGCTTAAAAACTAATCCAACAATACATAAGATCTGTTTAATGCATGATACTGGGCAGAAACTTCAAAAATTTATATCTCCCTCTCTAGACATCCAAATGAGGTGCTTCTAGTTGGTATAAGTTACTAGGAATGTATACTTTCCCCCTGTACAATTTCATGGCAATTGGACATCATTTGCACCCTAAGTGATAGAATTCATTTTCGGACCTGAAAGAATAATACCCAGAACCAATTTCATCAAATATTCCAACTTTGAAAATTCATCAAATATTCCATAAACCTCCAAAAATTCTGAACTTTAGCTTCCCAAAAAGCACTCAACAAGAGATAAGTGCATGCCAAATCTCAAATCAAGAATAAATCATTTGGACAAAATGTGATATAGGTTTCCAATATGGTCAATTTTGGTTGATATTAGAGACCAAATGCGTCCAAATGACTTCCCTTGGTGTTTGGCACCTCTTGGGGTTGTTTAAAAGCATGATTATGACTTGTATGAATTGTCCAAATGGTTCCAAACCTTATAAATCTCAATTTGGCCATTCCACTTCCATTTTTACACAATTGCACAAAGCCATCAAAGCATTAAGTTTGCCATTACATTCTTAATTTACATATTAACATTCATATAACATACTTTCTCATTTATCATAACATATTAACATAATTACACATGCTCAAAAGGTCATAGGTCATATACAATAATAGATTACAACATTTCCCATTTATATGGTCTTAAAGAACAAAATCTATATACTTTGATGTCACATTTTCATCTCTCAAGTGGTTGGCTTCCATTCCCTTATTCTATTGGTTCACCTAGTACGTTAGAACATTGGAGAGAAGGGAATGAGATTCAAAGAATCACAATTGCTCATCTCCCTTTCAATCACACATAAAGATACAAAATAAGTCTTACAAATGCATGTGTGGGCATATTGACATATGTAATCATTTAAGAAGCATTCTTGGCATTTGAAAAAAATCATACATAGTATACATAGGCTTGCCAAGTATGTTGATTAGCCTCATCCATCTACTTGTAGATTTTGGACTTGCCTTACCCATTCTTTAAAAGGTTTTTGGACTCAAGCTTACTTTTGGGAGTCAACCTCACTTTTGGGAGACTCTTTACTTTGTCTCAACCAATTCTAAGGGTTCTTAGTTCATCCTCACCATGGCTAAGGGTTCTTGGCCTCACCACACTCAAGCAAATCCAAGCAAGCATCATAATATCATTTAGAAACATAATGCATCTTCAGGTATCATGGCATATGAAATCATGCTAGAATACTTTTCATGGTTTAAAACACATATACACACATTCAAAGACAAGCCAAGCATACTTTCATGCATGACAAAACAAAGAGTGAGCTACCTTGGATGCAACCACACACTTTTTCTCTTGAATTTGCTCTCCCTTCCTCAGCGTCACACACACAAAGGTGTGGGAATGACTTCTATTGGCCTACACATAATTTATGGAAGCCAATTAGGTTCATGGAATTCATTCTAAGGCCACACATCTTGCTTAGACACTAACTTGATCTATAAACCCCTTTATAGTTCCAAAAATACACCTAATGAAGCAACACCCATCAAATAAATTCTAAGCTCCATTCTTTCCTCTCATATATGATTCTTGACTCCTTTTAAGCCTCTTGGAGTCATTACACAATTGAAACAAAAAGCCTTACTACATATTGCTTCTTTAGGTCATATTATGGAATATAAGGCACCAATTCTTCCTCTAGGCTTCCTAAATTTTTCCTAAGGCTTCCCCTCACTTTCATTCATATATGACTCAAAAATGGGTTTAGAAAAATTTAAAACTCTCCCTAGGTACTCAAACCTTTCTTTGCTGAGACAATGAAGCAATTTGGTACCAATGGATTTTGCTTTGTTTTCTTAATGGAGGAAGCACATGGGGAGACTTCTAGGGATCTTAGGGGCTCATTTAAACTCTCATTTAGTCACAGAAATTAAGGTATCAAATCAGATTTTACAAGGAGTATATGAAACCCTAGAATCTGCATCTTGAATTTCCATGGTTATTTGTTAATTTTCTTTGCATATTCTTATTCTCCACATTCTTTTTCCTAAGATTCACCCTTGGTTCTACCTAAAATTGAAGCCCTCCTATGGCTTCTTTAGTGGGGCAAAATATGGAGAGAAGAGGAGCAAGGGATAGCAATCATGGAAGAAGAAATTACCTTATTTTTCCTTGTTTTCTCACCTGAATCTTGTCTTCTTTAGACTCCTCTCTTCAAATCCGAATTTTTTCCTTAATTTCTCACTTAGAACAGATCCATACACTTGAATATAATCATAAGAAAGGAAGGGAAATGGAGGAGAAGAGGTTTGGAAATGAAAAAGCATGAAAAACTACCGAAAATTCATACCTTAAGCCTTTGATTTCTCCTCCTCTTTGTCTTCCTCTTGTGTGCCACTCTCCTAGGGTTTTCTCTCTGGTTTAGGTAGAAACATATGAAGCTATGTGAGTAAGGAGGTGGGGTGCCATCTATTTATAGGTGGAAGGAAGAAACACTTTTCAAAAATTTTTGTTTTGCCCTTCGTTCTTGGCATTTTTGTTTCTATTTTGTTTTAGCTTCATTTTGAGAACTATCTTTTCCATTATAAAATTTAGATTCCCAATTTAGTAAAATGCCTTTGGAATCACTCAAATCGGAGTTAAAATCTTTCCGAATGAATCTGTTAAAATTCGAGTACATCGACGTTAGAAAATGATCACCATAGGGGTTTTAACTATCCCAGGGCTTCCTATGGTTTTTAGGGTCTTTGAGAACCCTAGAGAATTTAAAACTTTCCTTTAAAGAGTCCTCCAGTGTGAATTCCAAAATTTGCTCAAAATTATGAAAATGCCATTACGTTTCGTAAGTTTTTTTTGTTAATTTTTATTTCTTCATTCTAACTCCATTTTTATTTTTGTCTGAGCCTGAGATTCTCATTTTTATGAGTCTAGAATTTTACTCAAACTTTTCGGGACCTTAACTAATTCATTTTGGGGGACTTGCTTTGAAAACGCATCCGTTTCTATCGTTTAACAAAAATTGAACATTACAACATAGCCTGGTAAGGTTCAAAATGAACCATTTAGAACCAAATTTGGTCCATTTTAAGACATGCTTTGCACTTGAACCAAATATAAGCTTAATGGATGACTTTTTGGATGAAATATGGCAGCCATTTTGTGATGTCTAGTACATGGTAAAAATATCGGAATGGGTCAGTTTGAAAAGCAAGTCCCCTAAAATGAGTAATTCAAGACCAAATAAAATTTGAATAAAATTTTAAATAATTCAAAATAAGGATTTGAGCCCTGAGTTGCCCAAAAACTAGGGCCAGAGTGATTCAAAAAATTTGGCAAAAGGCTAGTGGCATTTTCGTAAATAAGTGTAATTTTGGAAAAACACACAAGAAGGCTTTTTAAACAGAAATTTTGAGTTGCCCAAGATTCTCAGAGGCCCCGAAAACCATGGGGAACCCCGAGACCGGTAAAGCCCCTCTAGTGTACTTTTTTCAATATCGATTGACCTGAACTTTGACCAGTTCATTCGGGAAGGTTTTAGCTCCAAGTTGAGTGATTTTAAAGGAATTTTATTAAATTGGAAATCTAAATTTTATAATGGAAAAGATGGTTCTTAAAAAGGAGCTCAAAACGAAGCCAAAACAAAATTGCTATTACAGAAGGATGAAATTAAAATTTTTGAAAAATTGTGTTTTTAGAAGGGGAAGAAAAGGAGGAGAAAAATCATTTGCTCTCTTAGGCGCACAAGAAGGGGAAGAAAAGGAGGAGAAAAATCAATCAAAAGGTAAGGAATTCTAAGGAATTTCAAGCTCCATCTTCCTCCAATCTTGTTCCTCTTTTCCTATGGTTTTCTTAAGATGATTGTAACATCCAGTTTTCTTAAAATCCAAGACAACGTAAGTAAATGCAAGAAACATAACATATGGTTTCTCCGTCAATGTACGAAATTCACCGGATACAAAAGGAAGTCTCCCAAATAGAGTAAATTGAGGTCTAATAAAATTAGAATAATATTCTAGACCACAAATAATGATGAGTCAAGGCCAGAGGTGCTCTAAAATTGGGGCTAAAATAGATGAAAAAAGAAAGAGATTAGAAAAAGGCCCTGAAGAGCCTCCAAAATCAAGTATTAAGGAGCCAGAGACCAAAATACAAAGAAAAATTATGAGCAGGGTAAGATGTATAAATTGCCTGAAAGTTCAGAGAACCCTAGTTTCACCCTCTATTCGTGGCTTTAAGCACAAATATTAAAAAATTAGGCAAGAATCTCAGAAATTTGTGACCCATAGTTAAACTCAGTTTGATGAGACGGGTCCAATGATGCTAAGTTGTTCGGATGGCCAAGCGGGATCCGGTCCAGGATCTAGTTATCCCGATCAGTAGCTATGAGTAAAATAGAAAAAGGAAGTTGTAATAACTATAGAAATAAAAATAACTAAGGGGCTACAAAACCCTGAAGGAGTTTCAAGGACAGAATTGCAGTAAATGAAAATTTTATAGCACAATCATAATACAGAACGGTAAAAATTACACCTATAAACTTGGGTGTCCAATTGACACTGAAATTTATGAAGATTGAGGTTAAGAGCCCCTGAACCATGTTTGAAGCTCAGTATGGCCAAAAAGCATAGGAAATAATATTCATATATTTTAGAAGGTCTAAAGGTATGTATTGTACTGTAAAACCTTAATCGGACCCGGATACCGATTATTAGACTGCTGTAAGGCCCAATAGTTGATTCTAAAGGCCCAAAAGAGAATAGAAGATATAATTAGGGTTTTAGAAAAGATGAAACCTAAAGATAAATATAAAATAAAAAGGAAAGAAGAAAAGGATTTTAGTCATTTTAAAGAATTAACCATGGTTAAGTTAGAAACTAACTATGGTTGAGTTAAAAGTTGACCATGGTTGAGTTAAGAAATTAACCATGGTTACTATTCATAACTTAAGGTCTAAGAAAAGGTGTCCAAGTGTGTGGCCAAGAATTTTTGGAAGAAGATATTTAGGTATGAAAGCAGAAAATCAAAAGAAAAAGGAATGGAAGGTTAATATTTGATGTTGAAAAGGTTGATCCAAGGGTCCAAATTTAGTATGACCATTTAACTTCATCCAAATTCATCTCCTTCACCTCCATTCCACCATTTTCATGCCACACACAAGGGAGGAGGAGAGAAAAATGTGAAGAGAGAGAGGGAGGGAGAAAAAGTGGAAGAAGAAGCGAAACCAAGCAAAACTACCACCATTCTTCACCAAATTTCTTCATCTTCTTCATCCTCCAACCATCTTCTCCAAAGGGCAGCTGCATATTCATCTCTTCTTCAAGGTGGAATGTTGCTCTAAGTGGGAAGAGAAGGGATTTTAAAGTGAGAAAAGCAAAGGAACCAAGGATTAAGCTTAAAGAGTAAGTTTTCTCCATCTTGTACTTGAAGATCACATGCTTTAAGTTAGTTTTGTTAAACCCTAGTTTTGAGTCACTTTTGGACAGCATATGGAGGATTAAAAATTAAGTTTATATGTTGAATATGAAAGCCTTGAAATGAAGTTTATATGTTGAACATGAAGGCCGCATGAACTTAGTTATTGTTGTTATGTGCTAAGACTTTGAAAAATACAAAGATTGTAATCTTTGGGAAAATAGAAATCATCGGGAGATGCTGTTCAAATTTTCCCAAAATTTTTATGGTGTTTTCTGAATGTCTTAAAGTCATGTATACCAAATTTCAAGTCCTAAAACATAAAGGAAGAGGCTATGGAATTTTTAGAACCAAAGAAACTCACTTTTGAGCCTAAAATGGAGCTTGATTATGTTATGACCAAAACGTGTTGTTGGGGCTGGAATTTCATAATTTTATCCATTCCAATGGATTCAAAAGGGTGTTTTTATCTAGGAATACCTATGTTAAAGCCCCCAAAACTCATGGAATAAAATTTCTAAATCTTGGCCAAAAAATGTGCACTATTCAGCCATAGTGAATTGGAAGGGGAGAAGTTGGATCTCTCTAACTCTAATGGTTCCAATGAGTTTAAAACGGTCATACTACGTTAAAAGTTAAGGTTTATGTGTTAATTGTAATGAATTATCATTATGATTATAGAGTTCGATATTTGTTTTAGGAACTCCAAAAGCAAGTAAATCGAGTCCTAAGGATTGAGGAGCAAAGTTTGCTAAGGTAGTAGTTTTCCTCTCTCTTTCCTTAAGCTTGTATGTTTGTATAATGATGAGTGTTATGCTATATCAAGTTGTCATTTATGCTATAAGATGAGACAAGTATGCTTAGATTGTGCTTGGCCTTGTATAAAATTCCTTGTATTGCTATACGATATGTGGCATCTTGACTGGCATTATGTTATGTACCTACATGCTTGTTTGTGAATGAGATTGGTTTACTACTACTGAGATTTCATAATCTCACCCCAAATATAACCCATGTTAGGTCCGAGTTCAAGCAAAGAAAAGAGCAAAGAATGTGGAGATATAAATCGAGGACCTTACTTTTATGCACCACATTTTGTCATGTAATTAAATATTTTAGATTACTGCGTGTATGAGTTATATTATGACACTGTAAGGTACTCAGGTATGAAATGGAAAGTGTCATTCCTTAATTTATAACAATTTTTTTACTACAATTACCTCATATAATACTTAGAGGAGTCAACAGAAACCTGAACTGATAATTTTTTTTTCATTTTAAAACTTTCTCATGCAATTTCACTATTCATTTGGTCATTTCCAAATTCTTATCTAACTTTGAAAATACATACTTAATTATAGAAAAATCGTATGAGGTCGGTTTGGGGCTCTACTTCAAGCTCTCTAAGCCCTTTACAAAGGAAAAATACTTACTTAGCGGAGCACATATAAATTTATATAAAGTTATCCCTACAATAAACTGGGCAGTTTTACCCCTCATTGGTCATATTATTATTATTATTATTCCTTTATATAGGCACAGGTATTCTTGCATCTTATGCACGATAGTCATACTCTTTTTACTTCAGGATTGGGTATATACATGGCTTTCCATTTCATACCTGAGTACTTTACAATGTCATAATATAACTCATACACGCAGTAATCTAAAATATTTAATTACATAACAAAACGTGGTACATAAAAGTAAGGTCCTCAATTTATGTCTCCAGATTCTTTGCTCTTTCTTTGCTTAAACTCGGACCTAGCATGGGTTATATTTGGGGTGAGATTATGAAATCTTAGTAGTAGTAAACCAGTCTCATTCACAAACAAGCATGTAAGTACATGATATAATGCCAATCAACGTGCCTTATACTACATAGTAATACAAGGGATCATACAAGGCCAAGCACAATCTAAGCATACATATCGCATCTTATAACATAAATGACAACTTAATATAGCATATCACTTATCGTTATACAAACATACAAGTTTAAAGAAAGAGAGAGGAAAACTACTACCTTAGCAAACATTGCTCCTCAATCCTTGGGACTCGATTTACTTGATTTTGGAGTTCCCAAAATAATATCAAACCCTATAATCATAATGATAATTCATTACAATCAACACAAAAATATTAAATTCTCAAGTAGGATGATCCTTTTAAACTTAATGGGACCATTGGAATTGGAAAAATTCAACTCCTTCCGTTCCCATTCACTATGGTCGAATAGTATGCCTTTCTTGGTCAAATTTTAAGAATTTTATCCCATGAGTTTGGGGGCTTTCCCATAGGTATTCCTAGCTAAAAAAACCCTTTTGAATCCATTGGAGTGGATAAAATCATCAAATTCCAGCCCCAACATCACGTTTTGGTCATCACATAATCTAGCTCCGTTTTAGGCTCAAAGAGCATTTCTTTGGTTCTAAAAATTCCATAGCCTTTTCCTTTATGTTGTAAGACTTGAAATTTGGTATACATGACTTTAAGACCTTAAGAAAACACAATAAAAATTTTGGGAATATTCGGACAGCATCTCCCCATGCTTTCTATTTTTCCAAAAATTATAGTCTTTGTGTTTTCCAAAGTCTCAACACATAACAACAATAACTAAGCTCATATGGCCTTCATGTTCAACATATAAACTTCATTTCAAGGCCTTCATATTCAGCATATAAACTCCATTTCTAATGATACATATACTGTCCAAAAATAACTCATAGTTAGGGTTTAACAAAACTAGCTTAAAGCATGTGATTTGCAAGTATAAGATGGAGAAAACTTACTCTTTAAGCTTAAACCTTGCTTCCTTTGCTTTTCTCACACTAAAATCCTTTCTCTTCCCACTTAGAGCAACATTTCACCTTGAACAAAAGATGAATATGCAGCTGCCTTTTGGAGGAAAAGGTTGGAGGATGGAGAAGATGAAGAAATTTGGTGAAGAATGGTGGTAGTTTTGCTTGGTTTCACTTCATCTTCCACTTTTTCTCCCTCTCTCTCTCTCTTCACGTTTTTCTTTCTTTCTTCCTTGTGTGTGGCGTGGAAATGGTGGAATGGAGGTGAAGAAGATGAATCTAATGAAGTTAAATGGTCATACTACATTTGGACCCTTGGATCTACTTTTTTAAGATCAAATCTTAACCTTCCATTCCTTTTTTTCTTTTGATTTTCTAATTTCATAACTAAATATCTTCTTCCAAAAATTCTTGACCACACACTTGGAAGCCTTGCCTTAGCCCTTAAGTTATGGAGAGTAACCATGGTTAATTTCTTAACTCAACCATGGTCAACTTTTAACTCAATCATAGTTAGTTTTCAACTTAACCATGGTTAATTCTTTAAAATAACTAAAATCTTTTTCTTCTTTTCCTTTCATTCTATATTTATATTTGGGTTTCATCTTCTCTAAAACCCTAATCATATCTTCTCTTCTCTTATCGAGCCTTTACAATTAACTATTGGGCCTTACAACAGTCTAAAAATCAGTGTCTGAGCCCAATTAAGATTTTACGGTACAATACATACCTTTAGACTTTCTAAAATTTATGAACATTATTTCCTCTACTTTCTGGCCATATTAAGCTTCAAACATGGGTTAGGGCCCCTTAAGCTCAATTCCCATAAATTTTAGTGTCAATCGGACACCTAGGTCTATAGGTATAATTTTCAGCGTTCTGTATTATGATTGTGCTATAAATTTTTCATTTACTGCAATTCTGTCCCTGAAACTCTTTCAGGGTTTCTTAGCCCTTTAACTATTTTTATTTCTATAGTTCTTACAACTTCTTTTTTCCATTTTGCTCATGACTACTATCGGGATAACCAGATCCCAGACCGAATCCCGCCCGGCCATCCGGACAACTTGGTATCATTGGACCCGTCTCATCAAAATGAGTTTAACTGTGGGTCATAGATTTCTGAGATTCTTGCTCGATTTTTTGATATTTGTGCTTAAAGCCACGAATAGAGGGTGAAACTAGGGTTCCCTGAACTTTAGGGAAATTTATACATTTTGCCTGGCAGATAACTTTTCTTTACATTTTAGACCCTGTCTCCTCGTACTTGACTTCAGAGACTCTTCGGGACCTTTTTCTGATCTTTTATATTTTTTTCATATATTTTGGCCTCAATTTTAGGGCACCTCTGGCCTTGACTCATCATTATTTATGATCTAAAATATCATTCTAATTTTATTAGACCTCAATTTATTATATTTGAGGGACTTCCTTTCATATCCGGTGAATTTCGTACATTGATAGAGAAACCATATGCTACGTTTCTTGCGTTTCCTTATGTTTTCTTGGATTTTCAGAAAATTGGATGTTATAGAAAGCCATGTATATACCTAACCCTAAAGTAAAAAGAGTATGACTAGCATGCTTAAGATGCAAGAATGCCTATGCTTATATAAAGGCATAATAATAATAATAATATGACCAATGAGGGGTAAAACTATCCAATTTGTTGTAGGGGCAACTTTATATGAATTTATATGTGCTCTGCTAAGTAAGTATTTTTCCCGTGTAAAGGGCTTGGAGACCTTGAAGTAGAGCCTTGAATTAATCTCATACAATTTTTCTATAATTAAGTATGTATTTTCAAAGTTAGATAAGAATTTGAAAATGACCAAATGAATAGTGAAATTATATGAGGAAGTTTTAAAATAAAAATTTTTTATCAGTTCAGGTTTCCGTTGACTCCTCTAAGTTTTATATGTGGTAATTGTAGTAGGAAAAGTGTTATAAAATAAGGTATGCCAATGATTGGTTCTATTTTTGGTCCAGCACACAAGGGGAGAGTTCAAATTACTTGAAAAGAAGAGAACCAAGGAGAAGAAGCTTTGAAACCAAGTTCGAATCCAAGGTAATTTCCTATTCTTAGTGCTTCTTCTTTGTTGCTCTCCCTTGTGTCATTTTCGGCCTTGTACAGAACCATTAAAAGGGAGGGAGTTCTATCCAAAAATAAGAGAGAAACAAGGATTTTAGGCCATGAAGAGATGGAATATGGCAAGAAATTCCAAGGAGAACCAATAGAAAATAAGATAGAAAATAGTAGGGTTTTTTAGGGTTTGGTAAAATCTGATTTTGTGTGAGTGTTTCCTTGACTATTTGAATGTTTCCTTGAGCTCCTAAGACCTCTAGAAACCCTCCCAAATGGCTCTTCCATCAAGAAAAAATCAAGAACTCCATGAAGCTTTCTTGTTGTGCTTGTCTTGACCTAAGGTAGTCCATAGAGCTAGGGAGTATTTTAATTTATTCTAGCCTTGGTTTGGGAGTTTATATGATGTTAGAAGATGGGAGAAACCATTGAGAAAAATTTAGGAACCATAGAATGAGAGATGGAGCAATGGTGTCCATAATGGTGTCCTAAGAAGCAACTTGATTTTTATCATTGTGCAAGTAAATGTGTGAGGGCTCCAAGGACCTAAGATGAGTCCAAGAAGTCTAGAAGTAATAAGAGAATGGAGCCTAAAACTTGTAATGTAAAAGTTGCTTCAATAGGCCAATTATGAAACCATTATGCCACTTATGGAACTAAGTGTATGTTCAAGAGTATCTTTAGTGTCTTGGCTTGCTTCAAGTGTGTGATTATGTGTTGTTTATGGTGTTTAGGCCAAGAGAACACCAACCCACCTAGGTACACTTGTGATGTCGAAAAGAGGGAGGAATAAGACAAAGGAAGGCTTGCAAAATTCAAGGTAGCTCTCCATCTCGTTCTCCTTGGATTCTTGTGTGCATATGTATGTTATTGTATACATGTGTGTGTTCTTGTGACTTGATGATATGCCACTTGATGCCTTGACATTACATTGGTATCAATGTGCCTTCTTGAATGACTATAGTTGTGGAAATGGCTCATAAGGATGAAGTGATACCAAAAGTCCCTTAATGAAGGTGAGGAGATGCCAAAAATCTCATGGCATGGGTGAGATAAGGTCAAAAGTCTCTTGGAAAGGTAAGGCCAACTAAAAAGTCCCTAGGCCAAGAGTGAGGCAAATCCAAAAGTCTTATAAATGGGGTGAGGCAAAACTAAAAGTCCCAAGAGCATGGTCTTGGCTTGAATGTGAATAAGTGGCATAGAAGTTGTGACTTTGCACACTTTATGGTCGCTAAACCTTCCATACATATGCTTTGATGTGTATATGCCTTGAATGTGTGTGTGAATGGATGGTGAGCTATTGAGATTCTAGGAATATCACTCCCCTTCCCTCCACTACCTTGAAATGCCTAGGTGATATTTAAGAGGCAAGGAAAGCAAGTCAAGCACCATGAAAAGTTGCGTTTTTGTTATCATGTAGCCTTACTTGTAATGGAATGTCAAAGTGGATATATACATGATATTTTTTAGTTGTAAACCATTGAACAAATATAATATTATATATGAATGATGTATGAATCTTGTATGATGCCAAGACAATGGAAGTATGGAAATTGAGCACTTGAGTGCACACTTGAATGTATGCATTTTTGAATGTGGGATGACCAAATTGAGATGCATAGTATTTGGAACCATTTGGGCAGTTCATACAAGTCACATTCATGCTTTCAAACTTGTCTAAGGGGTGCCAAACATTGAAGAAGGCAAATTGAACCAAGTTGGTACCTCATATGGAGAAAAAGTGACCATTTTGTAAGGCTATGTCACTTTTTGCTCAAATGAGCTCTTCTTGGTCTGAGATTTGGCATGCATCTAGAGCTTTTTAGGAAGTTAAAGAGCAGAATTTTTGAAAGTCTATGGAATATTTGGTGAATTTTCAAAGTTGAAAATTTTTCTAGTTTTGGTTTAGTGTACTATTCATTCTAGTCTAAACTAAAACTCTATCACTCATAGGGCAAATGATGTCTAATTGCCACAAAATTTTACAAGGATAAATAAACCTTCCCAGTGACCTACACCAATTAGAAGCATCTCATTTAGAAGTCTAGAGAGGGAGATATTAATTTTTGAATTTACTATCCAGTATCAGGTGTCCAGTTAGACTTATGTCACTAGTTGATTAGTTTTCGAGGCCTGGATGTGCCTAGACTGGTCTAGAGTTATTTTTTCCCTCTAGCTAACATTAGTAGCTTTCTAGATTGGTATGATTTTCATGGATTGGATTTTTTGGAATTAATTGGACATTTTTTATTTTTATGATAGTATACTGTATCAATACTTGGAATAGCCGGACCTTTGTGACTATTTCATTGTCCATCGTGGTCCAAAAGCTATGCTCATGTCTTGCAATTATTTTTAGTGTGAATTTAACATCTAGAGCTTTCTTGAAAGCTATGGTTTGCATGATTTCAATTTTTCTACATTTAGTTATGATTTTTCAACCTTGCCCCTGAAATCTGCCACTGTATAGCTGCAGGAAATGCAGAAATTTTAGGGTTTTTGACCCTTGATCTGTAGTTTATGCCAATTTTGGAGAATGTTATAATTTGTAAGTATGGAAAATAATTAGAGAATGTTGTTGATGAGTTCATGGGGTCCCGGAGGCGCGAAATGAAAAATTGATCTGCTACGCAACATAATTTAATTCATCATTTTAATGCATTTTCTTGAGATTGCTTTGATAAAGTGCATATTCCCACTTGCAAGAGAAGAATTAATGTTAGAAATAATATGGTACTACATTTTTTGGTATTAGAGCAAAGGTTCAGGCACTTTTGCTGATATTTGGCTCTTAAATGGTATATTTAGTTTATTTTTGGGTGGAATATTTATGTATATGTGTTTAAATTGTGTTGTGGGCTAAAGGCTATGGCAGTCTTTTCAGTAAAGATGGTAGAGACTTGGAGAGGAAGAGGCAGGGGCAGACCACCTAGGGAACCTGAGGTTGAGTCTGAGGATCCAGTGCGGGCTATCAAGGAACACATTGACCAATTTGAGAACGTGATAGTCCAGCAACAATATATGATACAGCAGCAGCATGAGATGATTATACAGCTGCAGGAAGCCCTAACTAGGTAGGAAGAAGCCAGGAGAGAGGCCTATAACACCATAAATTCTAGCTCATTCCATGCTATCTTTATGCTTCCTATTAGACATCTCATGAAAGAATCAAAGAAATAGCATAAAAATAATGAATATTTTCGCGTTGCATCGTGTATAAAAATTTTATTCGGTGTCACGTGGACCATGTGAGCTCACACCATACATTCTCATATTTAATTATATGAATACAACTCATTTGGAATATAAAATGTGGCCCACAACTCATGGAACTCAAAGGAAAACTTAAAAATATGCTTATTAAATTTCAGCAAGATTTGACCCCTTTTTTGACCAAACTTTACAAAATCATAACTAATTCTAGAAAAATCAAAATCATATATTCATGGCCATTATGAAAAGCTAAAGATGTCTACTTTACACTAAAAATATTTCCAAACCATAACATCCACCACAGAGGACGTTTGACATCCAAAAAGGTCCAGAGGTCAAACTACCTTCTAATGTTGTCATAGATTTCTACAGAAAAATTTGAAAATGTCCACTTAATTCCAAACAAAATCCAATCCATGTAAATGATATGAATCTGGAAATTTGCAGATGTTAGCTAGAGGGAAAAAATATTTCCAGACCAGTTCAGGCAGCCCAGACCTCGAAAATCAATGGAACAGTAACTGAGATCGGATAACCCTCCTAATACTGGATAGATTCTTTAAAAATTTGTATCTCCCTCTTTAGACCTCCAAATGAGGTGCTTCTAGTTGACACAAGTCACTGTGAATGTCTAGTTACTCTGTGTAAACTTTCATGGCAATTGGACATCATTTGAGCCCTGTGTGACAGATTTCATTTTCGGACCAAATGACTAGTGCAGCAGGCCAAAACTAGGAAAAATGTCAACTTTGAAAATTCATCAAATATTTTATAGACCTCCAAAAATTATGGTCTTTAGCTTTCCAAAAATCTCTAAGTAAGATCTAATTGAATGACAAATCTTAGATCAAGAAGAGCTCATTTGGAAAAAAAGTGATATAGGGTTCCATTATAGTCATTTTTGGCTCCATCTAGGGTACCAAAGTGACCAAATGGTTTTCCCTTGGCCTTGGCACCTTTTGGGCAAGTCTAAAAGCACATTTAGGACTTATGTGAGCTGCCCAAATGGTCCCAAATCTCATGCATATCATTTTGGCCTTTTCATCCACACTTATGCATATTTCCATAAAGCCATTCATGAAGCTATAATGACATAACATACTCAATTTACATTCCATCATTCACATAACATATTCTTTCATTCTCGCATCATATAATATCATAATTATATATATCTCAATAGTCATAGACCATTTACAACAATAATATACATCATTAAGCATCATTAAGGTTTAAAAAGAAATAAGAGCTAGACATATTATGTCAATCTTCTTTCTTCAAGGTGGTTGGCTCTCATTGCCTTGCTCTTTGGGCCCACTTAGCATATTGGAGCATTAGAGAAGAGGGGATGAGATTCAAAGAATCCCAATAGCTCATCTCTCATTCAAACATACATAATGGATGCAAACAAGTCTCATAAATGCATGTATGGCCATGTTGACATGTGCAAACATTTAAGAGACATTTTAATCATTTGAAAAAGTCATACATAGCATATAAAGGCTTGCCAAGGAAGTGAATTGGCTCACCTAATTTCTTGTGGATATTGGACTTGCCTCACCCATTCTTTAAGATATTCTTGGACTCAACCATGCTTATACATATTTCCATAAAGCCATTCGTGAAGCTATAATGCCATAACATACTCAATTTATATTCCATCATTCATATAACATATTCTTTCATTCCCACATCACATAATATCATAATTACATATGTCTCAAGGGTCATAGACCATTTACAACAATAATATACATCATTAAGCATCATTAAGGTTCAAAAAGAAACAAGACCTAGACATATTGATGTCAATCTTCTTTCTTCAAGGTGGTTGGCTCCCATTGCCATGTCCACTTGGTCCACCTAGCATATTAGATCATTGGAGAGGAGGGGATGAGATTCAAAGAATCCTAATAGTTTATCTCCCATTCAATCATACATAATATATGCAAAGCGAGCCTTAAAAATGCATGCTTAAATAAAATGGAAGTCATGAACATTCAAGAAGCAAGCTTGGCATGTGAACAAGTCATATAAAACATTCAAGAGTTCACAAAGTGTTTGAATTGGCCTCACACTTTTCCTCATGGATTTTAGACTTGCCTCACCCTTTCTTTAAGAGAATTTTGGACTCAACCATACTCTTGGGAGCCCACTTTGCTTTTAGGAGACTCTTTGCTTTATCTCAACCAATCTTAAGGGTTCTTGGCTCATCCTCACCATGGTTAAGAGTTCTTGGCCTTTCCACACTCAAGCAAACTCAAACAAACATCATACATTCATTTGAAAACATAATATGTCATTATGAAATTATGGCATATAAAATCATGCTAGCATACTTTTCATGGCTTGAAAATATACATACATATATTCTAACACAAGCTAAACACCCATCCATGCATGAGAGAAGGTGGAGAGAGCTACATTGTATACACTCACACACTTTTTTCTTGGATTTCAAGCCTCCTCTTTTGGCCACATACCCACAAATTGGTGGAGATGCTTTCTCTTGGCCTAGATACAATTTATGGAAGCCAATTAGGTTCATGAAATAAATTATAAGGCCATACAACTTGCTTAGACACTAGGTTGTTTTATAAACCCTATTATAGTCCATAATAGCACCTAATGAAGCAACACCCCTCAAATGATTTCTAGGCTCCATTCTTTTCTTTCAAATATGATTCTTGACTCCTTTTATGCCTCTTGGAGTCATCACACAATTAAAACAAAGGGCCTAACATGATGTTGCTTCTTTAAGTTATAATATGGAACCTAAGGCACCACTTCACTTTCCATGAGTTCTAAATTTTTTCCAAGGCCTTCCCTCATATTCATTCATCATATATGACATAAAAATGGGCTTGGAAAAATTTAAAACTCTCCCTAGCTATCTCAACCTTGTTTGGCCCAGGCATAGGGCTTCCTTGACCTCCTTGAAATTCTCTTTGTTTTCTTGAAGGAAGAAGCATGTGGGGAGCATCTTAGAGGTCTTAAGAACTCATTTAAACTCTTAATTAGAACTAATAATCATCACACAAGGTCAGATTTTACAAAGTGCACACAAAACCCTAAAATTTGCATCTTGAAATCTAATGGTTATTTTGTTATTTTCTTTGCATATTCTTGTTCTTCTCCCTCAAATACTTAAGATTCATGCTTGGTTGGGCTTAAAAATCAGATCCTCCTAGGGTTCCTTATGTGTGTTGAATTGGAGAAGAAAAGGAATCAAGAGTAGCAACCATAGGATGAAATTTTACCTAGTTTCCTTGCTTATTTTGGCTTGAATCTTGCTTTCTCCAAGCACCTCTCTTCAAATCCGAACTTTTCCTTGAATTTCTCCCTTGAATGAGATTTTTAAACTTCATTTCAATCAAAGGAAACAAAGGAGAAGGGAGGAAAGGAGGTGTGGATGAAGAAAAGTATGAAAAATCACCATAGAAACATACCTTAAACTTGGATTTTCTTTTCCTTCTTCTTCCTCTCTTGTGTGCCCAAACCCTAGCTCCCTTCTTCTGAAATTTTGCAGAAACTTCTGATTCCAAATGAAGGGGAAAGTGGGGTGCCACCTATATATAGGTGTAGGAAAGTGACTTTTTCAAAAATTTCAAATTTTCTCTTCGTACTTTGCATTTTTGTTTCTCTTTTGTTTTAGCTCCTTTTTTAGAACCATATTTCCATTATAAAATTTAGGTTTCCAATTTAATAAAATGCCTTTGGAATCACTCTAATCGGAACTAAAACCTTCCCGAACGAATCCGTCAAAGTTTGGGCACACTAACATTGAAAAACATCCACCGGAGGGGATTTAATTGTCCTAGGGCTTCTCATGGTTTTTAGGGCCTCTGAGAACCCCAAAGAACTCAAAACTTTCTTTTAAAAAGCTCTCCTATGTGAATTCTAAAATTTGCTAAAAATTACAAAAATATCATTACGTTTCATAGGTTTTCCGTCAAAATTTGTTCCTTCATTCTAGCTCTATTTTTCCTTCTGTTTGAGACTAGGATTCTCATTTTTAGGAGTCTAGAATGTTGCTCAAATTTTTTGAGACCTTAACTAATTCATTTCAGGGGACTTGCTTTGAAAATGTGCCCATTTCGATTGTTTGACGAAAATCGAACATTACAAGGCCCCTCTGCCTTAGTCTCAACCTTCCACATCTAGTGCACCATAGCCTTCCACCTTTGGTGTTCCACCCCCACCTCCCTAGGAGCCAACTCAGACTCCGCCATCTGTCTAGAAACAATTGAACCAATTTAAGAAGAACAACCCGTCGGTGTTTGACGGGTATTAGATGCTAATAAGGTAAAGGCCTGGGTGATAGAGAATGAGAAGATATTTTCAGGGATGGATTGCACCTCTGAGCAGAAGGCTCAGTTAGCCACCTTCATGTTATAGAAAGAGGCTAATAGATGATGGCACAGCATGAAGTCTTTGATGGAGACGAAGAATTTGCAAATCAACTAGGAAAATTTTCTAGTGTAATTTTATGAAAAATACTTTCCCAATTCAGCAAAAAAGCAAAAGGAGATGTAGTTCATGGGACTGAGACAAACAAATGATATGACAGTCGATCAGTATGTGGCCAGATTCATAGAGTTGTCTTGGCATTCTTCCTACCTCCAGAGATATGATGATAAGCCATGGAAGTGTGAGCAGTTTGAGACCAGATTGAAGCCCCTGATCAGAGACAGAGTGACTCCACAGAGGATCCAAAATTTTAATGCCCTCGTGGAGATCAGTAAGGTGATTGAGAATAATTTGAGACAGATCATGCCTGCTACTATAGTATCTGGTCAGAGAGGGGCTCCAGAATCGAAGAGGCCATGACCCAAAGAGGGAGCCAACTCTACACCTACCAATAAGAAGAAGAGCAAGGTGCAGTGGAGTAGGAGGACACAGAAAGGAAAGAAGCCACCACCCTCGAGGACTCAGTCATCCGCCCCACAATCCACAGTGATCTGCTACAAGTGTGGAAAGTTGAGGCATATTGCCAGAAATTGATTTAGTGCCTCTGCTCAGACTGCCTCATCCTAGGCCACGGACCTAGGGCAGGGTGTTTGCCCTTTCTCAGCAGGAAGCTAGTGCGTCTCCCAGTCTTATTCGAGGTACACTTATAGTGAATGATTTTCCTATGATTGCTATGTTTGATTTAGGTGCTAGTCACTCGTTTATATCTTATGACTGTGTGAGACATTTAGGTCTAGCAATTAGTACTTTACCATTTAATTTGTCTATCACTACACCCACAGGAGGCCATGTTGTTACTTCCCATGCTTGCTTGAATGTCACTATACAATTTAACCATTGTCACACTACCATTGATTTGATCTGTATGCCTTTTTGTGACATTGATTTGATTTTTGGTACGAACTGAATGACTGCCAATAATGCTATTCTTAATTGTGAACACCACACCATATCTATACCTTATTGTGGGACCACACCTAGGATAGGGGCCGAGTTATCTTTTGTGACTACTGCCCAAGCTGAGAGATACTTAGAGCATGGGTGTCAGGGGTTTCTAGTCTTTTTCTCTATTCAGGCTGAGGTAGGGGAAGAGATGGAGGAGATCCCGATAATCAAGAAATTTTCTTAGTGTAACAACATAGTTTCTAGCTCATCTCATGCCTTTAAATAACTCAATTCCATGAATCATGTAAGTTTCCAATGAAAAAGGCAATAAAAATATTGATTATTTTAGCGTTGCGTCGTATATAAAAATTTCATTCAGTGTCACGTGGACCATGTGAGCTCATACAACACATTCTCATATTTAATTACAAGAATGCAACTCATTTGAATCATCAAAAGTGGCATACATCTCAAGGAACTCGAAGAGAAGCATGAAATATACATATTCATTTTTGGCCAGATTTTGCTCATTTCTATCACAACTTTGGAAAATTATAACTAATTCTAAAAAGATTGAAATCATACATTTTTAGCCATTATAGAAATCTACACATGTCTACTTCATGCTAAAAATATGTCTAGACCATAACATCTAACACAGATGATATTTGACATTCGAAATGGTCCAGAGGTCAAACTGTCCATTGGTGCTGTCATAGAATTTTGCAGTAAATTTCACAAATGTCCAATTAATTCCAAAAAACTCCAATCCATGCAAATGATACTAATACAAAAATATATGGATATTAGCTAGAGGGAAAAAATAACTGCAGACCAACTCATGCATGTTCAGACCTCAAAATTCAATCAAACAGTAACTGAGGTCGGCTGAAGTTCCTGATACTAAATAGATTCTTTGAAAATTCATATCTCCCTCTCTAGATATCCAAATGAGGTGCTTCTAGTTGGCATAAGTCACTAGGAATGTTTAGTTTCTCTCTATAAAATTTCATGGACATTGGACATCATTTGGCCCTGTGTGACAGATTCCATTTTTAGACCTGAGTGAACAGTGACATGACCAAAATCAGAAAATTTTTCAATTTTGAAAATTAATCAAATATTCTCCAGACCTCAAAAAATTATGTTCTTTATCTTCCTAAAAATATCTTAACAATATCTAATTTCATGCCAAATCTTAGATCAAGAAGAGGTCATTTGGGCAAAAATTGATATAGGGTTCCATTATAGTCAATTTTGGCTCCATATAGGATACCAAAGTGTCCAAATGGTTTTCCTTGGGGTTTGGCTCCTCTTAGGAAAGTCTAAAAGCATAATTAGGACTTGTGTGAGCTGCCCAAATAGTCCTAAACTCCATGAATCTCATTTTGGTAATCTCATCCACACATATGCACAATTCCATAATACCATTAAGGAAGCTAATTTACCATCATACATTCAAATCACATTCTAATGGTCACATAATATATCCTCTCATTCATACATGACGCATTAACATAATTACATATGTTTATAACATCATAATACATATACATCCATTAATTACATCATTTGCTAATGATATGGACTTAAAGTAGCAAAAATCACATTCTTGAATGTCGTACTCTCATCTTCAAGGTGGTTGGCTTTCATTACCTTGTCCATTTAGTCCACCTAGCATGTTAGATCATCGGAGAGGAGGGAATGAGATTCAAAGAATCCCAATAACTCATCTCTCATTCAATCATACATAATGAATGCAAACAAGTCTTATAAATGCATGTATGGTCATGTTAACATGTGCAAACATTCAAGAGGTATTTTCAACATTTGAGAAAGTCATACATAGCATACAAAGGCTTGTCAAGAAAATGGATTGGCCTTACCTAATTTCTTATGCATGTTAGACTTGCCTCACCCATTCTTTAAGAAATTCTTAGACTCAACCATGCTCTTGGGAGTCCATCTCACTTTTCAGAGACTCTTTACTTTGTCTCAACCAATTTTAAGGGTTCTTGGCTCATCCTTACCATAGCTAGGGGTTCTTGGCCTCACCACACTCAAACAAACCCAAGCACATATCATAGATATCATATGAAAGCATATTGTAACATCATGGCACTATGGAATCAAAGTCATGCTAAAGAACTTTTCATGGCTTAAAAATACATATACACATTTAAAGACAAGTAAAGCAAACATTTATGCATGAAAGAAGGAGGAGTGAGCTACCTTGGGTATAATTACACACTTTTTCTCTTGAATCCAAGCTCCCTTTTTTGGCCACACACACACAAGAGTGTGGGGATAATTTCTCTCTGCCTAAATATGATTTATGGAAGCTAATTAGGTTCATGGAATAAATTCTAGGCCACACAACTTGCTTGAACTCTAAAACCCTTGACAACCATGCCCTAGAGATTTCTCAGCCTGGGAGGTGGTCATGATAGATAATTCAGTCCTTATACTAAGCACAGTCCCACATTCAAATGAAGTAATACATCTGTGGCTACAATCTAGTGTGGCATTATTTACAGATATCCAGTTCATGCCAATAATCACATTAATATCAACAAAGGGCATACAAATTCAAGGGTGGTAAGGCAATGATTAAACTGGATCACACAATTCAAACAAGCATAGGAGGTAATGGCTCGGTTTCCTGTGAGGTTAGATACATACAAATCATATGGAAGTGTATGCATACTCAGACCTAACCTCCTAGCACAGTCACATGACACGAAAGAATGGCTAGCACTCGAATCAAATAATGCAGTTATAGAAAAATTATTTATTCTAATAGTACCTTGAATCAGATTCAGGGACCGGTTAGCCTCATGCTGTGACAAGGCAAAGACTCTACCCTGGGTCTAAGATCTGGGAGGAGGAGCCATCTCCCTCTACTGTGTAATCAATAGAGGAGCTTGTGTGCAATCCATGGCCATGTGTCCTGGCCTACCACACCTAAAACATATGTTTTGTCCCATATAACACGGTCTAGTGTTGTGATTCTTGCCGCACTAGGGACACGTGATAGGTGTGAAGCTACCTCGGCTAGATTGAGTCCTCTATCTCTTGCCTTTCCTGCTCCATTGGCCTCTGCCACCTTTCTTATTGGTCACTGCAGCCTGTGATCCCTCTCTAGGTCTCTTGGGCTCAAGGTGGTCTAACACTAGAGGTAGGCTGTATCATCTTAAGGTTCGTCTTTGTCACTCTGCATACCTCAACAAGGGTGTTAAAGTGCCTAATTCTTTATGGCACTACCTTATCTCTGATTTTAGGAAGCAAGCCTTTCTCTAATTTGTCCGCTCTCCACCTCTCATCATCATGTCTCTGTAAGTAGAAGGAGTATCGGGAGAGCTCTACAAATTTAGCTACATATTGGTCTATGGACATCCCCTCAGTTTGCTTTAAGGGAATGAATTCTGACTCTTTCTCATCCTTAATTGAGCTGGGGAAATATTTCTCATGGAATATCTAGAGGAACGCCTCCTATGTAATCGGAAGCTTCCTCGCCCTCAAAATAGGCTCGGTGCCCTTCTACCAGTAATCTGCTTCTTTCTACAATTGAAAAATAGCCATTTTGGCTTTCTGCTCAGATGTACACTCTATCACCTTGAAGATTTTCTCTAACTGCATAATCTAGGCCTCAGCTTTATCTGAATTCATCTCACCATCAAAGGTGGAAGGCTCGAACTTCTTAAACTGCATGATGATCTTTCTGGTTCGAGGGCTACTACTGAGCTAGAGGTGTCTGAGCTGGTGGAATAGGGGCAACCGTCTGTATGTATGGCTGTGGATCTAGGTGAGTAGCCCCTGAATGCTTGGGACAATTTGAGTGGTGAGGTGGCTGTGGAGGAGTAGGTGTGGGGCCTTAATTGTTCCTTTCAGCAAGCCATTCCTGTAACTGCATGATAACGGCTTGCTGCTGATCCAAGCAAGCCATAATAGATTGTAAGGCTCCAACTACTGGATCACTAGGCCTAGCTCTATTATCAACATGAGCCTCTCTAGAGGGCCGACCTCTCCTAGTGTTCACCATCTTGCTGAAACATCATAACAAACTTTAACATAAAACAGGGAACACATTCACCATTAAGACACTCAATTCATCCAAAAACAAGACTCATATGCATCCAAGCAACTCTTAAACACAAGCATAACCCCCATTAAGAGCCTAAACCTTTGCTCTAATACCAATAAATGTAACACTATAGTTTCTAGCTCATCTCATGTCTTTAAATAACTCAATTCCATGAATCAAGTAAGTTCCAATGAAAAAGGCAATAAAAATATTGATTATTTTAGTGTTGCGTTATATAAAAGAAATTTATTCGGTGTTATGTGGACCATGTGAGCTTATACAATACATTCTCATATTTAATTACATGAATACAACTCATTTGAATCATCAAAAGTGGCCTACATCTCAAGGAACTTGAAGAGAAGCATGAAATATACATATTCATTTTCGATCAGATTTTACTCATTTCTGTCACAACTTTGGAAAATTATAACTAATTTTAGAAAACTCAAATCATGTATCCTTGGCTATTTTGGAAAGTTACACATGTCTACTTCATGACACAAATATTTCTAGATCATAATATCCAACATGGATGACGTTTGATGTTCGAAATGGTCCAAAGGTCAGGCTATCCACTAGTGCTATAATAGAATTCTACAGTAAACTTTAAAAATGTCTAATTAATTCCACAAAAATCCAATCCATGGAAATGATACTAATCTAGAAATTTGTAGATGTTAGCTAGAGGAAAAAAATAACTCCAGACCAGCTCAAGCATTTCCAGAGGTCGAAATTTAATCAAACCATAATTGAGGTTGGTTGAAGTTCCTAATACTCGACAGATTCTTTGAAAATTCATATCTCTCTCTCTAGATATTCAAATGAGGTGTTTCTAGTTGACATAAGTCACTAGGAATGTGTAGTTTCTCTTTGTAAAATTTCATAACAATTAGACATCATTTGAGCCCTGTGTGATAGATTCCATTTTCAGACTTGAGTGAACAGTGACATGACCAAAACCAAAAAATTTGCCAACTTTGAAAATTCATGAATACTCTAGACCTCAAAAAATTATGTTCTTTAACTTCCCAAAAAGCTCTTAACAAGCTCTAATTTCATACCAAATCTCATATCAAGAAGAGCTTATTTGGGCAAAAACGTGATGTAGGATTCCATTATGGTCAATTTTAGCTCCATATAGGATACCAAAATGTCCAAATGATTTTCCATGGGGTTTGGTACCTCATCGGCAAGTCTAAAAGCATAATTAAGACTTGTGTGAACTGCACAAATGGTGCCAAACTCCATGTATCTCATTTTGGCCCTCTCATTCATACATGACACATTAACATAATTACATATGTTTATAACATCATAATACATATACATCCATTAATTACATCATTTGCTAATGATATAGACTTAAAGTAGCAAAAATCACATTCTTGAATGTCGTACTCTCATCTTCAAGGTGGTTGGCTTTCATTACCTTGTCCACTTGGTCCACCTAGCATGTTAGATCATTGGAGAAAAGGGAATGAGATTCAAAGAATCCCAATAGCTCATCTCCCATTCAATCATATATAATGAATGCAAACAAGGCTCATAAATGCATGTATGGTCATGTTAACATGTGCAAACATTCAAGAGGCATTTTCAACATTTGAGAAAGTCATACATAGCATACAAAGGCTTATCAAGTAAGTGGATTAGCCTCACCTAATTTCTTATGGATGTTGAACTTGCCTCACCCATTCTTTAAGAAATTCTTGGACTCAACCATGCTCTTAAGAGTCCATCTCACTTTTGAAGTCATGCTAAAGAACTTTTGATGGCTTAAAAATACACATACACACTCAAAGATAAGTAAAGCAAACATTCATGCATGAAAGAAGGAGGAGTGAGCTACCTTGGGTACAATTACACACTTTTTCTCTTGAATCCAAGCTCTCTTTTTCAACCACACACACACAAGAGTGTGGGGATAATTTCTCTTGGCCTAAACATGATTTATGGAAGCCAATTAGGTTCATGGAATAAATTCTAGGCCACACAACTTGCTTAAACTCTAATTTGATTTATAAACCTCAATATGATTCCATAATTGCACCTAATGAAGCAACACCCCTAAAATAAATTCTAGGCTCCATTCTTTCCTTTCAAATATGAATTTTGATTGCTTTTAAGTCATCACACTATTAAAACAAAGAGCCTTACTACATGTTGTTTCTTTAGGTCATATTATAGAACATAAAGCACCATCTCATTTTCTATGCTTCCTAAATTTTTCTAAGGCTTCCCCTCATATTCATTCACCATATATGACTCAAAAATGGGTTTAGAAAAATTTAAAACTCTCCCTAGCTACATAAACCTCTCTTGGCTGAACCTATGCTAGGTTTTAGCATTCATGGACTTTGCTTTGTTTTTTCAAGGGGAGAAGCACATGGGGAGACTTCTAGGGATCTTATAAACTCATTTAAACTCTCATTTAGGCCTAGGAATCATCATACAAAATTAGATTTTACAAGGTGTATATGAAACCCTAGAAATTGCATCTTGAAATCTAATGGTTTTTTGTTAATTCCCTTTGCATATTCTTAATCTCCACATCCTTTTTCCTTAGATTTACCCTTGGTTCTGCCTAAAAATTAAATCATCCTAGGGTTCCATAGGTAGGTGAAATGGAAAAGGAGGGGAACTAAAGGTAGCAACCATGGGAGGAGAAATTACCTTGTTTTCTTGCTTTTTCTCACTTGAATCTTGCTTTCTCCAAGCTCCTCTCTTCAAATCCTAAATTTCCCCAAAGTTTCTCCCTTAAATTAGATTTGTAAACTTCATTTTAATCAAAGGAAATAAAGGAGAATGAAGATAGGAGGTTTGGATGGAAGAAAGCATGAAAAACTACTATGAAACCATACCTTAAAGCTTAGATTTCTCCTTCTTCTTCTCTCCCTTTGGTGTGCCTAAACCCTAGCCTTCTTCTCTAAAATTGGGCAGAAAATTCTGAGTCTAAATAAAGGAGAAAGTGGGGCGCCACCTATTTACAAGGGGAGGAGGAAGCATTTTTCAAAATTTTCATTTTGCGCTTTGTTTTTGTCATTTTCGTTTCTCCTTCGTTTTAGCTCTTTTTTTAGAACCATCTTTTCCATTACCAAATATAGGTTCTCAATTTAATAAAATGCCTTTGGAATCACTCAAATCAGAGTTAAAACCTTCTCGAACAAATTCATTAAAGTTTAGGTATACTAATGTTAAAAAATATCCACCGAACAAGGTTTAACTGTCCTGGAGCTTCCCTTGGATTTTAGGGCTTCTGAGAATGCCAAAGAACTTAAAAATTTCATTTAAAAAGTCTCCTATGTGAATTCTAAAATTTGCTCAAAATTACAAAAATGCCGTTACGTTTTGTAAGTTTTCTGTCCAAATTTGTTTTTTCATTCTAGCTTCATTTTTCCTTCCGTTTGAGGCTAGGATTCTCATTTTCAGGAGTCTAGCATGTTACCTAAATTTTTTGGGACCTTAACTAATTCATTTAGGAGGACTTGCTTTGAAAATGTGCCCGTTTCTGTCGTTTAACAAAAACTGGACATTACACAGAGGTTTTCCCTAAGGACTTTGATTTTAGTGGCCTACCCACTGAGAGAGAGATAGAGTTTCCCATAGATATAGTGTTTGTGGCTGGACTGATGTGCAAGACTCCCTACAGGGTGGCTCCCACCGAGCTTACAGAGCTAAAAAAGCAGATAGAGGAGCTATTAGAAAAGGGGTTCATACACCCTAGTGTGTCACCTTGGTGAGCTCCAGTGTTATTTGTGAAAAAGAAAGATAGTAGCTTGAGACTGTGCATATATTATAGAGAATTGAACAAGGTCACCATCAAGAATAAGTATTCTCTCCCTAGAATAGATGACTTGTTAGACCAGTTAGTTAGGGCATCCACATTTTCTAAGATAGACCTTAGATCTAGATATCACCAGCTGAGGGTGAGATCTGAAGACGTCCCAGAGGTAGCCTTCAGAACTAGATATGGGCACTATGAGTTCTTTGTGATGCCATTCGGGCTAACAAATGTGCCTATAGTGTTTATGGATTATATGAACAGGGTATTCAGACCATATCTGGACAAATTTGTTGTGTTCTTTATTGATGATATCCTAGTGTACTCCAGATCTTTTAAGAAGTATGAGAGGCATCTGAGATTAATCCTAGAGACTTTAAGAGATAAGAGATTGTATGCTAAACTAAGTAAATGTGAGTTTTGGCTAACCAAGGTGAAATTCTTAGATCATGTAATCTCACGAGACGGGATCGCAGTAGATCTCTATAAAGTTGAGGCTGTGTTACAGTGGGATAGTCCTAGGACGATCACTGAGGTTAGAAGTTTCCTTGGTTTAGTAGGATATTACTGATGATTTATCCAGGGCTTTTCTTAGATGGTCTTGCCACTGATGAGGTTGACTCAGAAGGATACACCTTTCATGTAAGATGATAAATGCGAGAGGAGTTTCTAGGAGCTAAAACTGCGATTGACCACTGCCTCTGTGCTGGTTATTCCTGACCCTAGTTTACCATTTGTGATATATAGTAATACCTCAAGGAGAAGGTTAGGATGTGTACTAATGTAGCAGGGTAGGGTAGTGGCATATGCCTTTAGGCAATTGAGGCCTTATGAGGAGAATTATCCCACACATGACCTAGAGTTAGCTGCAGTAGTACTTGCTCTTAAAATTTGGAGGCACTATTTGTATGGTGCAAGCATAGAGATTTATAGTGACCACAAGAGTCTAAAATTCCTGTTCGATCAGAAGGAACTCAATATGAGACAAAGGAGATAGATGGAGTTCCTAAAAGATTATGACTATGTGTTGAAATATCATCTGGGTAAGGCCAACGTGGTGGCTGATACCTTGAGTAGGAAATCTATCCACACTGCCCACATGATGATTAGGGAGTGTAACATCATAATTTCTAGCTCATTCCATGCTATCTTTATGCTTCCTATTAGACATCTCATGGAAGAATTAAAGAAATAGCATAAATATAATGAATATTTATACGTTGCGTCGTGTATAAAAATTCTATTCGATACCACGTGGACTATATGAACTCACACCATACATTCTCATATTTACTTATATGGATACAACTCATTTGGATCATAAAATGTGGCCCACAAGTCATGAAACTCAAAGGAAAGCTTAAAATAGGCATATCAAATTTTGGCAAGATTTGACCCCTTTTCTGACCAAATTTTAGAAATTCATAACTAATCCTAAAAATATTAAAATCATACATTCTTAACCATTCTAGAAAGCTACGGATGTCTACTTTATACTAAAAATATGTCAAGACCATAACATCCATCACAAAGGACATTTGACATCTGAAAAGGTCCAGAGGTCAAATTACCTTTTGATGCTGTCACAAATTTTTGCAAAAAATTTTGAAAATGTCGAATTAATTCCAAAAAAATTCAATCCATACAAATGATACCAATATGAAAATTTGGGGATGTTAGCTAGAGAGAAAAAATATTTCCAGACTAGCTCAAGTAACCAGGCCTCAGAATTCAATGGAACAGTAACTGAGGTTGGACAACACTCTTGATACTAGACAGATTCTTTAAAAATTTGTATGTCCCTCTCTAGACCTCTAAATGAGGTGCTTCTAGTTGTCACAAGTTATTGTGAGTGTCTAGTGTCTCTATATAAAATTTCATGGCAATTGGACATCATTTGAGTCCTATGTGACAAATTTCATTTTTGGACCAAATGAATAGTGCAGGAGACCAAACCCAACGAAAATGTAAACTTTGAAAATTCATCAAATATTCTATAGACCTCCAAAAATTATAGTCTTTAGCTTCTCAAAAAGATCTCAATGAGACATAATTTCATCCCAAATCTTAGATTAAGAAGAGCTCATTTGGCCAAAAAGTGACCTAGGGTTCCATTATGGTCATTTTTGGCTCCATCTAGGGTACCAAAGTGACCAAATGGTTTTCCCTTGGCCTTAGCACCTTTTGGGCAAGTCTAAAAGCACATTTAAGACTTATGTGAGATGCTCAAATGGTCCCAAACCTCATGCATCTCATTTTGGCCTTTTCATCACACTTATGCATATTTCTATAAAGCCATTCATGAAGCTATAATGTCATAATATACTCAATTTACATTCCATCATTCACATAAAATATTCTTTCATTCCCACATCACATAATATCATAATTACATATGTCTCAAGGGTCATAGACCATTTACAACAATAATATACATCATTAAGCATCATTAAGGTTCAAAAAGACAAAAGCTAGACATATTGATGTCAATCTTCTTTCTTCAAGGTGGTTGGCTCCCATTGCCATGTTCACTTGATCCACCAGCATATTAGATCATTGGAGAGGAAGGAATGAGATTCAAAGAATCCTAATAGCTTATCTCTCATTCAATCATACATAATATATGCAAAGCAAGCCTTAAAAATGCATGCTTGAATCAAATGGAAGTCATGAACATTCAAGAAGCAAGCTTGGCATGTGAACAAGTCATATAAAACGTTCAAGAGTTCACCAAGTGTTTGAATTGGTCTCACACTTTTTCTCATGGATTTTGGACTTGCCTCACCCTTTCTTTGGGAGCTTTGGACTCAACCATACTCTTGGGAGGCCGCTTTGCTTTTGGGAGACTCTTTGCTATGTCTCAACCAATCTCAAGGGTTCTTGGCTCATCCTCACCATGGTTAAGAGTTCTTGGCCTTTTCACACTTAAGCAAACTCAAACAAACATCATACATTCATTTGAAAACATAATATGTCATCATGAAATCATGGCATATAAAATCATGCTAGCATACTTTTCATGGCTTGACAATACATAAACACACATTCTAAGACAAGCTAAATACACATCCATACATGAGAGAAGGTGGAGAGAGCTACCTTGCATACACTCACACACTTTTTCCTTGGATTTCAAGCCTCCTCTTTCTGCCATACACCCACAAATTGGTGGAGATGGTTTCTCTTGGCCTAGATGCAATTTATGGAAGCCAATTAGGTTCATGAAACAAACTCTTAGGCCACACAACTTGCTTAGATACTAGATTGCTCTATAAACTCCATTATGGTCCATAATTACACCTAATGAAGCAACATGATAAGTATGAATTTTATATGTTTTAACTCTCCTAACTTAAGCATTTTAATGAGCAAATATAGCTTGAGGAGTTTAATTAGGTAAAATTTGATGTTAGTAGCCATTTGTGCATTCAAGAAAATTATTTACAAGATTTTAGAATTTTAATGCATAAATTTTGTAAAATCTTTCCCACTTAATTTGGTATATTGTTTTGTGCAGATTATGGGCAAATAAAATCTGAATATTGAAAAGAAAATATATATATGCATGAGATGAAGCTGGACACCCACATCCATCCACAAGGCTTGCATGGCTCTAGTTCACTCACATTGCATCAGCCCTTCCTCCACCCATTCTTCCATACACTCGTGTGAAGAGAAGAAACAAATGAAGTAGTCACGGGTTGTTGGAAGTAAGATGAATGAATGAAGGAGCAACTCAGGTGGAGGGTACACTTGAGCAGAATAGGATTAAGATGCCACAGATGCATGAGCTGAAATGAAGCTAAGAAAACAAACTTGCTACACATTGACGTGGAGAAGGAAACTCAATGCACATGCAGAAACAAAGGAAGCAACATACACTTTGGGTTCAAGAAACATACACGAGCTAGATTGTCACAGGGTGAATGAAGAGGAAACAAGCAAAGAATGTGGGAAGCAAATGAAGAAGAGAGAGCTTTAAGAAGAAGTCTCGAGTTGAGAAGATGGAATGGAAGACTTTCAACATGAACAAAGTAACGGGCCAGCAGAGAAATGAGTAATGATGCATGAATATGGGTTTGTGAGCAAAACAGAGAAAAATCACGTACATTCCACGTAGACAGCAATAAGGACAGCGTTTGAAGTGAAGGTATCCACGGGTTGGGTCAAACGTGGATGATTCTTTGTTGTGGAATAGCAGAGGATGATTCTTCAGGTCTTAAAAGAAGAGATGAGCTACGGGTTAGTGAAGGAAAATGAGGCCACGAGTTGAGAGGCTTGAATAGAAAACAAAATGAGAGGAAAAACACGCTAAGAAGTAACAGGCTGGGGAATGATTAAAGAAGCATGGGTTAGCATGACTTTAATGTGGAAGAACCATGCATGGGCAGAACCAAATGAAGCTACGTGAGCTGGGAATTAAAATGCGTAAAAGATGCTAGAGTAAAATGACTAAAGAAGAAGCATGAGCTGGGAGCCAATAGGGAGAATAACTGTAACAGCCAAGAAAAGGAAAAGAAAAGAAAAGGAAAGAGAAAAGAAATGAGAAAAGGAAAGGAAAAGAGAAGCTGGAAAATTTTCGAAGAACTGAGAATTTTCTAAGTCTTCTCGCCATAGCGAGTATGTTCCTAGCTATAGCGAGTGCGGCATTCCATACAGAAACCAGTAAGTTGCTCGCCGTAGCGAAATTGTTCCTAGCTATAGCGAGTATGGCATTCCATGTAGAGACCAGGGAGTTGCTCGCCGTAGCGACGCTATAGCGAAGGCAGAGGTCTGGAACGGACACGATCTCGCAGTAGCGACGCCACAGCGAAGGCAGAAGTCTGGAACAGACACGAGCTCGCCGTAGCGAGGGCACTAACTCGCTGTAGCGAGAGCGGTCCAATAAAGCGAGAAAAAGAGAATTTGACTTTTAAAAGCTTCCAAATCTCTTCTTTCTTCTTCTAACCGACTCAAACTCGTCTTAGGAGAGAGAAAAGGGCGAAGGAGAGAGTGGGAAGCTGAAGAGAAGAGGAGAGCACAAGAAAGGTATGAATTCTCATGGCTTCCTCTTCATATGTGGCCCTCTCCCTTTTTCCCCTCTTTCCTACGGTTTAAATGGTAGAAAATGGTTAGGTTTGAGTCTGGTTCAGAGGAGAGAGAGTGGGAAATCAGTCTTGAGAGAGATTAGGAGTAGATAGTCTTCTCTTTCTTGCTTTTCCCCTTTCTTAAGAGTGGAGAAAAGAGAGGGATAGCTAATGGACCCTAAAGTGAGGAAGAAACCTAGAGTGAGAAGCTCAGTAGAGCTGATTAGAAGTGATCCCTAGCTTAAGAATTGAGTAGTAAGGTATTAATTCCATGCTTTTGTGTGGTTAGGCCCAAGAGGGAACTCTCCCATCTAGAAGTTGTTATGAAATCAACAAGGGAGGAGACAATTGACAGAGCAAATTGAGAATAGCTAGCAAAGGTAGTTCTCTCCACTTTCTCTCATGCATAATTGTGTGTTTACATTGTCTTGCTTGTGTGTATGAATGATATGAGCTATGAGAAGTGTGTTAGCATGATTATATGTATGATTGAGATGATGTTTTAAATGATTGTTTGGTTTGCTTGAGGAAATGGAAAAGCCAATAACCCTATAGCCAAGGTGAGGATGAGCCGAAGCCCTAAGTTGGTTGAGCCATGTCTCCCAAAAATGAGGTTGACTCTCAAAGAGTAAGGGTGAGTCTAAGTACCTCTAAAAGTATGGGAAGGCAAATCCAAAAGCCATAAGGGAAGGGGTGAGGCCGGTCCAAGTACTCAGCGAGCTCATGAATGTTATCCATGGCCATTTCACATGTTTTCAATGTTTTTCATCATGTTTTATATGCTAACATGCCATACATGCATAATGAGACTTGTTGCATGCAATATATGTATGTTGGAATGAGAGTTGAACTACTGAGATTCTCTAAATCTCACTCCCCCCTCTCTACCATCCAACCATGCTAGGTGGTCCAAGTGAGATTAGAGATGGGAGCAACCACCATCAAGCATGAAGCTAGGGATAGAAGCTAATGAAGAGTGTAAAGAATTCTTGTATATGTAGCTTGTACATGAGATGTGAAATGTAAATGATGTATATGATGTAGCATGTACAAATGTTGTAAGACAATGTATGTATTAATGATGAATGTAGGAGAATGAGGTTTATGATGAATAAAAAGGTAGCTTTTGATATGAAATGCTCAAAGTACTATAGATTATATGGGTGCATAAGTGGGCATGGGGTAGTGAGTTTCCCCAATCTAAGTTATTAGACACTTGAGGCATGATTGATAGCTCCTAAAGATGCTTTCTCATGTGCTCAAAGAGTCACAGAAGTAGAAAACTTAAGATTGGACCCCATTAGCCACACTTTTGGCTAAGAAAGGGCCATTTTGCACATGATGTCATAGAATAGCCATATGACCTCTTCTAGCTATAATATTTAACATGTAGCTAGATTATGTTTAGAGCTTTCTGGGAAGCTAGAGTTCATGTCAAATAGAGGTCTATAGAATTTTCTATGAGCATTCAAAGTTGACATCAGAAATTCAGATTTCAGAAAATCACTGTTCATTTGGTCAGTTTTGAAATCATGTCATCCGAGGGGCAAACGTAGTCTAATGGCTACGAAATTTTATACACAGAAAATATATGGTCACAGTGACTTGTAGGAACTGGAAGCACCTCATTTAGAGGTCCAGAGAGGAATTTATGCAATTTCGAAGTTCCTGCCCAGAATCAGACACCCAACCAGACCCGAGGTACTGTTTCATCAGTTTCCGGGGAATTGGCTTGGTGGACTGATCTGGAGATATTTTTCTCCTCTAGCTAACATCCACATCTTCCCATAGAGATAGATTTTATGAGCATTGGAGTTTTGTGGAATTAGTTAGACATTTTCAAAGTCCATATCAGTAAACTGTGACAGCAAAGAAGTCCCCTCTGACCAGTGAACTATTTCGATGTCAAACGCAGAATGAGTGAGAGATTGAGACTTCTAAGTATTTTTAGCATGAAGTAGACGTCTCAAAATTTCTAGAATGACTCAGATCATGCAGATACGATTTTTCTGCATTTAATTATGAATTTCCAAAGTTAGCCCAGAGATGAAGCAAAATCTGCCCATAGCGAAAATGCATGTCTCTAATCCCTTTTTGCTTTCCATGAGTTTAAAGCATATAGTAGGGATTGAAATAAGTCTCAAAAGAGAAATCGAGCATGAGGAAGGATAGAGAGAGCTCAACCGGTCCATGTTACTTCTAAGTGGAGCTCTACCCACACATAGTGCCATAGAGAGAGTAAGCATAAGGTAGAGAAAGTGTCTCCCTTATGAGTTCCGCATTGCCATATGGGCTAGAGGGCACGTTGGGTATGAGCTAGAGGTTAAGGTGTCACAATAACACGTGAAGAAAAGAATTAGAGGCCGCAGACCACATTTCATAATTCATCAGAATCACGTTGGGGCCCACAAACTTCTAGCATGTAAGACACTTATACACTCATGAAGGTTCTACGTGAAGCTAATATGGAAAATGCATAAGGAGAACACGTGAATTTGGCTGGGAAATGAATAGCACATGAAAAATAAACAAGGCACGTGAGGAAGGGTTGAACTCAGGCAGAGGCAATACATCATCCATATGCACACTCCGTCATATTCCATACCATCCATTCCATCATCCATTAGGCCACTTCATCCAGACCATCCACCATGCCCCATTCCTCTCCATGCCACTTTCATCTATCTTCCATTCCACCTCCAATGAAGCTCTAATCCTCCATCTATGACTAGCAAGGAAGAAGGACCTTGGAGAAGCTTGAATCTATGGAATTATAAGCAGAATTTTGGCTAAGGGTTTCTACTTTCCTACACTTTTTCTTTTTCTTGTACAAGCTTGGTTATGTTGTATTTGATAGGGAAATTATGTAATTGTAATTAGTGGCTGGTTAGACACTAATTAGGACATTGTTTGACTGATTATTTGATTGATTTAGTGCTGGATTTTTCAATTTCCTACAATTATCCATATATGCAGTCAAGGTGTTTGATGAAATGTATATGAGAGATTGAGTGTTTAATTGTTTGATTTAAGGATTCCTTGGTGTTTATTTGATTAATTAAACATTTTTGGATGATGATTCAGAGGCTAATTAATCAATTAATGATTCAATTCAAGTGTTCATTGATCTTAATGACAAGAGTTAGCGATTTGATGCGAGATTGAGGTTTCAATTCAATATTAAATTGTTAATCCCTTGATTCTTGCGTGGTAACTCAAGATACAATTGCCATGAACATAATTAGGGATTCTTAGACCAGAATTAATCATAATTAGATTAGGATAAGGATATTGGATACCAAGGGACAAATCCAAAGCTAGTCACAAATCTATCATTCACCTCATTAGTTCATGCAATTAGAAAATTAGGAATTTTATTTCAATTTCAATTTACTCAATTTAATTCAAGCAAACCCCCCCAAATTAGATAGTTTTAGGATCTTTTAACACTTAGAAAATCCAATTGAACATTGAACTCTATTTCCAAGAGAGATGACCTAGGTTGTGCCACTAGCTACATATTTAGTTCAACCTAGTTTTATTTTGAGGGTTGCGTGATGAGCCTATCACAACACCCTTCAAATGATTTCTAGGCTTCATTCTTTCCTTTCAAATATGATTTTTGACTCCTTTTAAGCCTCTTGGAGTCATCATACAATTAAAACAAAGGGCCTAACATCATGTTGCTTCTTTAGGTCATAATATGGAACTTAAGATACCAAATTACTTTCTATGAATTCTAATCTTTTCCAAGGCCTCCCCTCATTTTCATTCATCAAATATGACTCAAGAATGGCCTTAGAAAAATTTAAAACTCTCCCTAGCTATGAGAACTTGCTTTGGTCGAGACAATGAGCTTCCTTGGCCTCCATAGAGATTTCTTTGTTTTCTTGAAGGAGGAAGCTTGTGGGGAGCATCTTAGGGGTCTCAAGAACTCATTTAAACTCTTAATTAAACCTAGGAATGATCACACAGAATCATAATTTGAAAGGTGCACATAAAACCCTAAAATTTGCATCTTGAAATCTAATGGTTATTTTGTTATTTTCTTTGCATATTCTTGTTCTTCTCCCTTAAATACCTAAGATTCATGCTTGGTTAAGCTTGAAAATCATATCTTCCTATGGCTCCTAGGGTTAGATGAAATGGAGAAGAAGGGTGGGTGAAAGCATCAACCATAGGATAAAATTTTACCTGGTTTCCTTGCTTATTTTGGCTTGAATCTTGCTTTCTCCAAGCTCCTTTATTCAAATCCAAACTTTTCCTTGAATTTTCCCCTTGAATCAGATTTATAAACTCCATTTCAATTAAAGGAAACAAAGGAGGAGGGAGGAGAGGAGGTATGGATGAAGAAAAGTATGAAAAACAACCATGAAAACATACTTTTAGCTTAGAATTTCTTCTCCTTCTCTTCTTCACTTGGTGCACCCAAAACCCTAGCTCTCTCCTCTGAAATTATGCAAAATTTGTTGATTCCAAATGGGGAAGAAAGTGGGGCACCACCTATATATAGGAGTAGGAAGGTGACTTTTCAAAAATTCTAATTTTGCCCTGCATACTTTGTATTTTTGTTTCTCCTTTGTTTTAGCTCCTTTTTGAGAACTGTCTTTTCCATTATAAACTTTAGATTCCCAATTAAATAAAATGCCTTTGGAATCACTCAAATTGGATCTAAAACCTTCCCGAACGAATCCATCAAAGTTCAGGTCCACTAACTTTGAAAAACGTCCACCGGAGGGGATTTAACTGTCCTAGGGCTTCCCATGGTTTTCAGGGCCCCTAAGAACCTTAGAGAACTCAAAACTTTAATTTAAAAAGCCCCCTATGTAAATTCCAAAATTTGCTCAAAATTACGAAAATGCCATTACGTTTCATAAGGTTTTCGTCCAAATTTGTTTCTTCATTCTAGCTCCATTTTTCCTTCTGTTTGAGGCTAGGATTCTCATTTTTAGGAGTCTACAACATTGCTTAATTTTTTTGGGACCTTAACTAATTCATTTCAGGGGACTTGCTTTGAAAACGTGCCCATTTTTGTCGTTTAACGAAAACTAACATTACAGGGAGCAGGAGCTCCTAGAGAAGTTTAGAAATTTAAACCTCTCCTGCCAGCTAGTATCGAGTAGATTATATTTGAGTGAGACCTGGATTGAGAATGAGTTGAGAGTCCAGATCTTAGATGGCCAAAGAGAGGATGAGTTTTTAAGACAGATTAGGAGCGAGATTTCCCAGGGTAGGACCTCAGATTTCAAGATATCTGAGGATAGTGTGATAGTATATTAGGATAGAATTTGTGTGCCTAGTAATAATGATTTGAGAGAGAGAATTTTGGAAGAGGCACACAAGAGTAAATATACTATCTGCCCCGGTGCCACTAAGATGTATTAAGACCTGAAAAGAATTTTATGGTGGCTAGGAATGAAGAATGATATCACAGATTATGTGGTGAGATGTTTAGTATGCTAGAGTGTTAGATAGAGCACCAGAGGCCAGCTAGGTTATTACAACCCCTAGATGTCCCAGAGTGGAAATGAGATAGTATAGCTATGAATTTTGTTATGGGGTTACCTAGGACATCCTCAAGACACGATGTTATCTGGGTATTGTGGATAGATTGACGAAGTCTACATACTTTTTAGTGATCAGGGCTACTTATTCATTAGATAGAATAGCCCAATTATATATATGTGAGATAGTGCGACTTCATAGAGTACGCAGTAGCATAATATCTAATAGAGACCCCAGATTCACAGTGAACTTCTAGAGGTCCCTATAGCATGCCTTAGGGACTAGGTTGCAGTTTAGCACTACTTACCACCCCCAAACAGATAGTTAGACTGACAGAACCATCCAGACTTTAGAGGACATGTTGAGGTCATGTGTGTTAGAGATGAGGGGAAACTAGGATGCATATATGCAATTAGCAGAGTTTACTTACAATAATAGCTACGATTCCAATATCCAAATGGCCCCTTATGTGGCTTTGTATGGGAGAAAGTTTAGATCTTCGTTATGTTGAGTTAAGATAGGTGAGAGCTTACTAGGACCTGAGTTAGTAGATCAAACTATCCAGCAAATAGACTATCTAGCAAATAGAATTAGTCTATGAGGGTAAAGAAGCTCAGTCCTAGGTATATTGGTCCATTTGAGATTCTTGAGAAAATCGGATCCGTGGCCTACCGGATAGCCCTACCTTTTAACCTATCCTAAATCTATAATGTTTTTCATGTCTCCCAACTGAAAAAGTACTTACCAGACTCCTCACATGTTGTAGAATATGAACATGTTTAATTGTACGAAAATCTTTCCTATGTAGTGAGGCCAGAGAGGATTGTGGATGCCAAGTTAAAATGACTGAGAAATAAGAGTATCCCTTTAGTTAAAGTGGTCTAGAAGGGCTCGACATCTGAGGAGGCAACCTGTATACTAGAGGATGAAATGAGAGAGAAATATCCAAAGCTATTTCTCTAAGGTACATATTTAAATTTTGAGGACAAAATTTATTTTAAGGGGGGTGGAAAATGTAACGTCCAGTACATGGTAAAAACATAGGAATTGGCCAGTTTGAAAAGCAAGTCCCCTGAGATGAGTAATTCAAGGACAAATAAAATTTGGATAAAATTTTAAATAATAGAAAATAAAGATTTAAGCCTTGAGTTGCCCAAAAGTCAGGGCCAGAGTGATTCAAAAAATTTGCTGAAAGGCCATTGGCATTTTCGTAAATAAGTACAATTTTCAAAAAACACACAGGAGGGCTTTTCAAAACTAAAATTTTGAGTTACCTAGGGTTCTCAGAGGCCTCGAAAACCATGGGAAGCCCTGAGACTAGTAAAGCCCTTCTGATATACTTTTTCCAATGTCGGTTGACCTAAACTTTGACTGCTTTGTTTGGAAAGGTTTAAGCTTCAATTTGAATGATTCTAAAGGCATTTTATTAAATTGGGAACCTAAATTTTATAATGGAAAAGACGGTTCTAAAAAAGAAGCTAAAACAAAGTTGAAACGAAATTGCTATTATAGAAGGACAAAATTGGAATTTTTGAAAATGTGTTTCTAGAAGCTTCAACATATTTCTCCCTTCTTCTCCCCCTCATATAGGACGATTTTCCTTTACCTAAAATATAGAATATCATTTGCTCTCTTAGGCACACAGGAAGGGGAAGAAAAGGAGGAGAAAAATCAAGGAAAAGATAAAAAAATCTAAGAAATTTCATGCTCCATCTTCCTCTAATCTTATTCCTCTCTTCTCCTCCTCCTCTTTTCTTATGGTTTTCTTGAGATCATTGGTTTTGTTTTTGGTCTAGCACACAAGGGGAGAGTTCAAATTACTTGAAGAGAAGAGAACCAAGGAGAAGAAGCTTTGAAACCAAGTTAGAATCCATGGTAATTTCTCATTCTTGGTGCTTCTTCTTTATTGCTTTCCCTTGTGTCATTTTCGGTCATATACAGAAACATTAAAGGGGAGGGAGTATTGTCTAAAAATAAGAGAGAAACAAGGGTTTTAGGCCATTGGAAGATGGAATATGGCAAGAAATTCCAAGTAAAACTAATAGAAAACACGATAGAAAAGTTTAGGGTTTTGTAAAATCTGATTTTGTGCAAGTGTTTCCTTAGCTATTTGAATGTTTTCTTGAGCTTCTAAGACCTCTACAAATGCTTCCAAGTGGCTCTTCCATCAATAAAAAATAAAAAACTCCATGAATCTTCCTTGGTGTGCTTGTCTCAGCCTAGGGTAGTCCATAGAGCTAGAAGTGTTTTAATTTGTTCTAACCATAGTTTGGGACTTTATATGATGTTAAAAGATGGGAGAAACCATTGGAAAAAATTTAGGAATCATGGAGTGAGAGATGGAGCAATGGTGTCCATAATGGTGTCTTAAGAAGCAACTTGATTTTCCAATTGTGCAAGTGAATGTGTGAGGGCTCCAAGGACCTTAAATGAGTCCAAGAAGTCTAGAAATAACCAAATAATGGAGCCTAGAACTTGAAATGTAAAAGTTTCTTCAATAGGTCAATTATGGAACCATTATGCCACTTATGGAACTAAGTGTGTGTTCAAGAGTATCTTTAGTGTCTTGGCTTGCTTCAAGTGTGTGATTATGTGTTGTTTATGGTGTTAGGCCAAGAGAACACCAACCCACCTAGGTGCACTTATGAGGCGAAAAGAGGGAGGAATAAGACAAAAGAAACCTTGCAAAATTTAAGGTAGCTCTCCACCTCATTCTCCTTGCATTCTTATGTGCATATGTATGTTATTGTATGCACGTGTGTGTTCTTGTGACTTGATGATTTGCCACTTGATGCCTTGACATTACATTGGTATGAATGTGTCTTTTTCAATGACTATGGTTGTGGAAATGGCTCATAAGGGTGAGATAATGCTAAAAGTCCCTTAATAAAGGTGAAGAGATGCCAAAAGTCTCATGGCATAGGTGAGACAAGGCCAAAAGTCTCTTGAAAGGGTGAGGCCAAGTCAAAAGTCCCTAGGGCAAGAGTGAGGCAAATCCAAAAGTCTTAAAAATCAGATGAGGCAAAACCAAAAGCTCTAAGAGCATGGTCTTGGCTTGAATGTGAATAAGTGGCATGGAAGTTGTAACTTTGCACATTTTATGGTCGCTAAACCGTCTATATATATGCTTTGATGTGTATATGCCTTGAATGTGTGTGTGACTGGGTGTGTGAGCTATTGAGATTCTAGGAATCTCACTCCCCTTCCCTCCACTATCTTAAAATGCCTAGGTGATATTCAAGAGGCAAGGAAAGCAAGTCAAGCACCTTGAAAGGTTGCATTTTGTTATCATGTAACCTTACTTGTAATGGAATGTCAAAGTGTATATGTGCATGATATTTTTAAGTTGTAAACCATTGAACAAATGAAATATTATATATGAATGATGTATGAATCTTGTATGGTGCCAAGACAATGGAAGCATGGAAATTGAGCACTTGGGTGCACACTTGAATGTATGCATTTTTGAATGTAGGATGACCAAATTGAGATGCATGATGTTTAGAACCATTTTTTCAGTTCATACAAGTCATATTCATGCTTTTAAACTTGCCCAAAGGGTGCCAAACACTAAAGAAGGCCAATTGATCTAAGTTGGTACCTCATATGGAGCAAAAGTGACCATTTTATGAGGCTATGTCACTTTTTGCCCAAATGAGTTCTTCTTAGTTTGATATTTTGCATGCATTTAGAGCTTGTTGAGAAATTTTTAGAAAGCTAAAGTTTAGAATTTTCAGAGGTCTATGGAATATTTGGTGAATTTTCAAAATCAGAATTTTTTTTTTTTGTTTTGGTTCAGTGCACTGTTCATTCTGATCTAAAACGAAACTCTATCAATTATGGAGTAAATGATATCCAATTACTATAAAATTTTATAGGGAGAAACTAGATCTTCCTAGTGACCTATGCCAATTAGAAGCACCTCATTTGGATATCTAGAGGGGGAGATATTAATTTTTGAATTTGTTGTCCTGTATTAAGCGTCTCGTTAGACCTATGTCATTATTTGATTGGTTTTTGAGGCCTTGACGTGCCTGGACTGGTCTAAATTATTTTTTCCCTCTAGCTAACATCTATATCTTTCCAAATTGGTAGTACTTTCATAGATTGGATTTGTTTGAAATTAATTGGACATTTTTGAAATTTATGACAATAAACTGTATTAGTACCAGGGACAGTCAGACCTTTGTAACTATTTCATTATCCATCATGGTCCAAAGCTTATGTTCATGTCCTAGAATTATTTTTAGTGTGAATTTAATATCTAGAGCTTTCTAGAAAGCTATGGTTTGTATAATTTTAATTTTTCTACATTTAGTTATGATTTTTCAAAGTTGCCCCTGAAATCTGCCACTATATAGCTGCGGGAAATGAAGAAATTTAGGGGTTTTTGACCCTTGATCCGTGGTTTGTGCCAATTTTTGAGAATTCTATGATTTTATTGTATGAAAAATAATTAGAGAATGTTGTTGATGAGTTCATGGGGTCCCAGAGACGTGAAATGAAAAATTTATCCACTACGTAACACAATTTAATTCATTATTTTAATGCATTTTCTTAAGATTTCCTTAATAAAGTGCATATTCCCACTTGCAAGAGAAGAATTAATGTTAGAAATAATATGGTGTTACACACTTCAAGCTCATTTAGAGCTTTCCATAAAACCAAAGAGCACAAATTTTAAAACTCTGCAAAATTTATTATGAATTTGAAATTTCGCTAAAACATGTAGAAGAGCTTGTGCATTGTTCATTTTGTCAGTTATGATATTTCATGTGTTTGAGGGGACAAATAAACTCTGATACTCATGAAATTCTATAGGCACATATTTGGCATTATAAGCTTTCCTTAGCGAGTTTGCGTAAATCATAGTTGTGTAGCCAAATATATATATTTTTTAAGTTCAAGGTATGTTTATGGTCATTTACTATAGCTCCCTCTAATCTCCATTGATTTTAATAGGTCAAATGGATTCATTTGCATGTCAATTTTCTACATCATATAAACATCCTAAAATTTTTATAGACACCTAATTTGTGCAAATCAAAATTGTATAACTCAAGATATGATTTTTCAAAATTTGATGTCTAATATGTGAAAAGTGGTGTTTTGAAGCATATGCAATGAAATCCAAATTTGAGTTTCTTTTTATGATATTCTAAGCCTAATAAACTTGGTTGGCATGAATTTGGGGATTTCTAAGATGAAGTTATGTAATTATGCACATTTAGAAATTTTGGGCCTTTAATAATAGCAATATCTATTGCCAAAAGTTTTCAATATGAGAAATTATGGCTATATAAAAAATATGCTATAAAATGTGTGCACATTCTTTGATGGTATGACACCACCTCTAGCCTAAAAATCTAAAACCTCCATTAATGAAACTTTAAACTCTAATTAACATGCAAGAGGACCAAAGGATGGAAAAATTTACCTTACTTTAAACTTTAACACTCTCTCCACTAACAATCATGCCTAGAAGCTTTAAATGCACCAACTTTATCCATTAAAACATCACCAATTGAGAAACCCAAATGATCAAAAGGTAGAAAGAGATGAGAGGAGCAAATTTAAGAGGAATGTTTTGGCCAAAAATCACAAAACCTATACCATGCAAAGCCTTCAAGTCTCACACACTATAGATTTCCACCCAAGCTTCTCTGAGTGACCTATTTTTGTCAAACTAGCTGAATAAAAAGAGGTGAATTAGTTAATAGTGGCTAATATAGGTTAGCATTAACTCTTTTTCTATGAGGGGTAAAATTAGGATTTAACAATATAAGAAGTTTAGGTTTAATTTACTTAATTTTCTCTAGCTCTTAGGCCCCCAAATTAAACTAATCATGCTTCATCTTACTTTTAAGCTAAATTCCTTAGACTTAATATTTAATTAAATTGCTTAAGTTGGGATATTACACTTTAAACAAGCTAGCTTGGACTTATATTAAAGAGATTGTAAGGCTTCATGGGGTGTGATGCATATTGGAAAAAAAAAGTCTATGATAATGTGATATTTACATTGCTAAAAGAAACTAGAAGATCAAAAAACCATATAAATGCATGAAGAAACTCATAAGAAATGGGCATTTAGTTTGATTTCTGGCTAGATGAAAGTGGTAGATATCCTCTAGCTTTGTTCACATTGACAAGTGCAAATATGTATGTCTTTCTTAGGACTTTAAATAATATTACCATATCATATTATTATTCAAGTAAAATTTCTAGATCCATTGATTTGAGACGACATAATCTTAGAGGCTTGAAAAGTCATAACTCACACGTTCTATTGGAGCAACTTTTACCTTTAACTATGATAAAGACACTTCCTAAGCAATGCCGATAGTTCTAATTGATGTGTGTTCAATTTTCAGACAATTATGCAACAAAGTGTCAAATGTTAATGAACTTGACCAACTCTAAAATAGATTTGTTCTCGCATGTGTTATGGAGATGTTATTCCTTTATTCTTTATAGTCATGGTCCATTTGATTGTACCTTAGCTAAAGAAGCCAAACTTGAAGGCCTTATCTAATATCAATGGATGTACCCTATAAAGAGGCAAATGTATACATAATTTTTTATGCTCTCAATTGTTTGAAATCTTTTAATTGCATTGATGACTTATAATGCAGTGTATTTAAAATAGGTACTTAGGAAAATTAAAGTCTTGTATAGGATATAGGGTTTAGCAAAAGGACTAAATATCTAAAGGCTACATGGCTCAAGAAGTTTTTACTTTCTGCTCAAGGTATTCAGATAGCGTAGAGATAGTATTCAACTAACTTAGACATGTTAATGATTAATCCTATGTTAGGTCATCCAATTTTAGCACTTTGTTTCCACCAATTGTTGTAATATTCAACATAGTCCTTAAAGAATGGAATGAAATAATTAAAAAAGGTCATAGGGAGAAAAAATGCCAGTCAAGAATAAAAAAGCCGATTCGAGCCTAACTAATAGAAAAAATTAGAGATTTAGGAAACATGAGAATTAACATGAGAAATGAATATATCTTATCATAATTTATGAAATAAGATAAGTAGATTAGCCAGATGAGGTTAGTTTGGCTAAATCCCTAACGGTGTATAGTTTAGGATCCTATGTAGCAATAACTTTAACTGGACTTTTCTAAACTATTTTAAATCCCTAAGCAAATATTTTTTAGGAAAAATTAGTACGGAGGACCCAAACAATGCAAATATTATTCTAAAGGACTTGAAAAATTAATATTATGCTACAGGACCAAGGAAAATTTGATGGAGAAAAATACCCTTTATCTTCTCTGTTGAATAAGCCATTCAAATCAAACTGAATCCAAACACCCTCTTTGCCCTCCAGATGCTGGTTGTTTTTCCCTCCCTCCATTGCCAAGCATTCGACCATTTCTCCTGTAATTGGTAACTGAATATCATTGGAAGTTTTCTCTCGCAATCAGTCACTGAAAATCAATAGATAGCTTCTCACCAGAGAGGCATCCTTTAATGATTTGAACAACACATACCAGTACTAGCCTTTGACAGGTTCTCCTGTGCTCGAAAATCTATGAGAAGCAAGGTAAGCAGCACTTCTCCTTCTCATGTGATAGGTCCAAAGATTTTCACTTTTATTCTTTCACAAATGCTAGTATTTACATGCTTTTACATTAAAAGAAAATCTGGGTATCGTTGGCAAAGGGAATTTGGGCAGTGAATGACGAGGCTCTAGATTTAGACTTGTGGATGTGAAATTCCTTCTGGCTTTGGATGAATGCTATTGTGTATTAGACATTGTTTGAAACCTAGATTTGGGATTTGAGATATGGGATAAGTTGGAGGATAAGTTTTGATGATCCAGTAGCTAGTAATGGGGCCTAGAACTTGTTAGTGTAAAATTCCCTAATTCCATTAGCAGAGTCCTTAAACCTAGGGGTAATAGTTCTAAAACTATAAGTATGCTATGGTAAATCCCTAAACATCATAGTAAATTTCTTGAAATTTAGTAGTAACATAACAAAAGTTAGAAGTAAAGTGCCTAAAAGTCAATAGTAGATGATAGTTCCTAAAACCTAGTAGTAAATATCCTTAAGCATAGGAGTAATATCCATAAACATGGTAGTAATGGTTATCCATAGTCCCTGGTAAATTCCTTAAATGGAGTAGAAAATACCTAAACTTAGTGGTCACATGGCTAAAGCTCAATAGCAAAGCACAGTTTTAATGTGCTCATATGAAGTAGGGTAGTATGTATGAATATCCCTAAACATGACAGTATTTGTCCTTAGGTGCAATAGTAACGCACATAAACTTGGTAGTAATGGGCTACAACACTAAAGCTGGTAATAATGTGGTAAAATGAATCTATCAATTATTAATGGAGGTTGAGTATAGAACCTTCATAATTTAATTGTATAATGCAACATATATGACAAGCATGTGTACTACACAAATTTCCTATTTTTCTTGTTAGTTATATTGTAATGATTGAATTACTTCTAGCTAGCATGTGTGGAGTTATTGTCAATCACACTTGGTTGTTTATATAGGAAGAGATTATTGGTGGTTCCTTTAGTTGTTTGTGGCTGTGGTTGAAGGGTATTGATTTGTAACTATTAGGATAGAGTACCATGGAAGATAAGGACAATACCTCACACATATACAGATCTAGATTGTGGAAGTTCAAGTGATCTTATTTTATATTTTGTGACATGGTGATGATTTATGGTAATCCAAATAAGAGTTAATTAGGTGGGTGTTTTCATTTCTAGGGTTGAATTTTATAAAAAAAAATAAAGGAGAGTTTCACAATGTTAAAGAGATAGGTAACATAATTGTTATAGAGCAAATGATGTCCAAAATATGGTAGGAAAATGAATAATATTATTTGTTATCCTTTTACAGGGGAATGCTGCAGTCTTAGCAAAGTGGAAGAACTTGGAGCCAAGTGAGCAAAAGAGGTATAAGGATGAAGCATATGAAGAGTGAATGGAGCACAAGAAGGAGCATGTTCTAGGAAATTCTTGTGTAAGGAAATACTCATTGTTATACATCCTTGTAATCCCTTATTTAATGAGTTCATGTTATTTTATTGAATTATTTGTGTTCTATAGATACCAATTGGGACAAGGTGCTCTCCCTTTTAGTTCAAGGAAGCTGTAGAATTTATCAAAAATAACAATGTGCATAATAAATTGGTGGAGGAAATGGGGTTTGAAAAATTGCTAGATTTCGCATTCCAAACCCTATCAAGGGACTTGTGCATGGAGCTTGTTGCAGCCTTTGATGTTCTAACTAGATCGCTATCAATTAGAGGTAAACAAGTACCACTCAAAGCCTAAGATGTCCATGGCATAATAGGTATTCCCATAGGTGGCCAGCCTATTCCTAATAGTTTAGAGGGAGAAGGCATAGCAAGAAAGTTCAAGAAAAAAAATTGAAGGATCTAAAAGATATTACATTAAGAGGCAATGCTAGTAGAGACTTCAAGTGGCCTTTTTTGCTGTTTACCTTAAAGACATTCCTATGCTTGGCATCTAGCTTATATGTGAATGATAAATTGCTTCCTGTAATTATGGACATTGACCATGCAGACACGTATGACTGGTCAGAATTTGTCCTGTCTACTTTTGTAAAGAAAGTGGTAAGCTTCAAAATAACTCCACTTAAGGGAGCAGAGAAGAAGAGCATTAAAGGATGTTTGCCACTCCTAATGGTATGGTTTGTTACCTATATATTTATTTGATCTATTATTTCACACATCTAACAAGTTCAATTTTAGTCAGTATTTTTTCTTATAGTATTTTTCTCCTGGAAATGTAGTTATCTCCAGCAATGCTAATGCTATCAAGTTTTGGAACCAACAATGTATCCAAGAAAGGATTGAGCTTGAGAAGGAGCATGTTTAGGTAAGCTACTCTTTATTTGGTTATATATGATAATATAGGTAAGCTACTGTATAGGCTTATATGATTATTTGGTTATTTGCCAACTGTTATGATATTACTTCTAGATGTAGGGAATCTTTAATACCAAAGGCCCACGCGCACTCCCTTTAGAGTCTGTATTTCACCATCCGATACCACTTCTTATATTTGAATTAACTTAAGGGAGAATTGGAGTTAAGGTTTTTCTACTGTGAAGGACCTATTACCACTAGGTTTAAGGGGTTTTACTTTAAGTCAGTGGTAATCTATCATAAATCCAATGGTAATAGGTCCTGCAGAGAAATTTTTTCCATATTTAGATCATCAACTCTAATTTTCCCAGAATATCAATTGTGTTGAGGGTTCTTAGGCATCTTTGAACTAACTATTATTGTGGGAACTTTGTGGGGTATTAAGGAAATGTATAAAAGACTCCTGAACTTTGCTCACAGCTTTGTTGAAGATCTTTTGATGTTGCAGATAGAACTTACAAGCCCTTCCTATGAAGTGACTCTTGTGGGTGACATGGAGGAAACCTATGCAGGTAACGTGGTTGGTGATAAGGTAAGGTATGAAGAAGAAGCAGTTGTATCACCCGCGTGTATGTCAAGCAGAGATAGGGAGGATGATGAATTAGATAAATCATCTAAAAGTGCTAGTGGGATTGAGCTAAAGAAGAGGAAAACACCATATGCCCTTAGCATGAAAGATAAAGTTGAAGGACAAGAACACCCATATAGGTCAGTGAGATAATGTTATAAGGTCGTCAAATGGTCACCATCTATAGAGGAAGCCCTCAACGCCTGAACAAAGAAAGAGAAAAAGATCGTGTATGAATATTGCACTTTACGTACTGCCCAGGCAAATAGCAATGAATATGTGTATCAGTATGGAAAAATTCATATGTTTGTAAAATTTATGTTAGTGATTTCATTTGATGTTGCTGACATTGAAAATGTATTTGATGTACTAATATTAGTGAATGAATGTGCCTGCTTTGTTACTAGGGTAGTAGTTGATTTGTTTGACTTTTACCTCACCCGTGCTGAGTGCTAATGCTTTGGTAGACCAAAGTGGGTCAGCACATCGGGAGTCTAACTTTTGCATGCCTCGACTAGTGTAGTGCTTTTAAAAGTGATTATTTTATGCTTGCCTTCGTTGGGTGTGTGTAGGTGATAACCATAGTGTCCAAAGTGGTTATAGAAGACCAAAAGCTGGGAAACTTGACTATCAGACGACACATTCTAAATGAGGATTTCATGGTGGCTAATATGTCTTTCCTTTCATATCATCATTAACGATCCTTTGCTTTATGTCCTGCTTTGATACACTTTATGAAATTACTGGTGCAGAGAAACCTCTTGAAACCTATAAGGCAGTACAATGTGGATGATTTGCTAGAAAAACTGTGGGCTGACAAAGTGGGTGATAACATCATGGACTACACCTTGTTAACGTACTTGTAAGGTATTTGTTGTTTTCTATTAGCCTGTCCCTTGGAAAGTGTTGTCATTTGGAAATGGTTGCAGGTATTTGCCCTTGTGCTATTTCTGAATCACTGGTTCTGCTTTGGTCTAGACCCTCATGCATGTATTCTATACATCCTTAACTCATTGAGTCAAAGGACCAATGTAGGCCAGAAGAAGATGGCCCACATTATGGTAAAATTATGCTATGCTCTACAGGCATGTTGTTTTTAAAGTTAATTGTAATGGTTAAGCTGTATGTGATACTATCTAGGTGATATAATAGAAAGACCAGTTGGCCACGCTATCAAAGCTGTTGAAACCTGAGAAATTCGTGGCGGCAGGTCTAATTGTCAGCATGAAATACATTGAGTTGCCCCAACAACCAAACATGTAAGTGAATTACTTTAAACTTTCAGTATTTGTAGTACTGCATGTATAACCCTAACTTTATGATATCTCATTTGTTGCCTAATGATGATTGTGGAATTTATTTGATAAAATACTTGCAATTGTGGACTGGGGAACTAAAGCCTAAGTGGGAAGGGCTCACCATGCCAACATATACTTCAGCTTGAGCATCTCTTTTATTGTTTGTTATAGTCTACTGCTTGGTCATTCCTGGGTAAATGGTTGTGGTTTCAGGAAGAGTTGGCTGCTTTCCATGTCCAACTCATGTGGGACCTAGTGAACCATCCACTGAACAAGTGCCGTGGTGATGTAATAGTAGCTGCAAGAGCAATAATCCAAGGGAAGCAAACTAGAAAGTCGTGATGCATTGATAGTTTCATCTCCAAGATTTTGTACTATTATAGTTACAGACAAGAACATTCTGTTAGCCTTGTAAATTGATGGTTGTAAATATTTGATTGCATGATTATAATAAGATTATAATAAGGTTGTAAATATTTTTCTACCAATATAATTGTCTATTTTCTTAAGGTCCACTAAGTCATATCACTAAGCTTTCCATCAACGTCCTAAACTCATAGCCTAAACATGGTAGTAAAATCCCTAAAGTCTACTAGTAATATCTCTAAAATCTATAGTGACAGGCCTAAACAACACTAGTAATTATACTCTGGAAGGTCCCTAAAAGTGGACGAAAATGTGCTTAAATCTAATAGTAATACCTTTAAACTTTATGGTAATAGTCCTAAAACTCTATACCATTGGATTATGAACAATAAGGATTCACAAAAATGAAAACCAGAGGAGAAAAGCTCCCTACCCAAGGATTCATAGGTTTAAGAAAAGAGCTTTCCATACTGCAATATGTAGGATGGTACGTGGAGTACTAAATAAAGCTTTACTGTTGTGAGGGATGTAAGAGAGGAGTGTTTCTATTCATATTTCTCAATTATGGATGACCTATGATAGAAGGGGCATCCAGATGTGAAATATCTGGAGATGAGGTTTTATTGTGTGCCTCACCAAGTTTGATTATTGATATATTTATATGCCTCTGATGAAATCATTCCTCTACCTTGCTTTATGAACATTGAATTCTTTATCTAGCATTTTTGCTTGTGTTTAAATCAATATTCTTTTTATTCATGACAATCATACCTATTAAAAGCTAACAGTGGTTTAGTGCTTCTTTTTTCTGTGGTTTAAAACTTCAATTACTTGTTCCATTCTTACAGTAACCTATTTATTAAAAGTTATGTTTATTGTCATGAAAAATATAGACAAAAAGCATAGTCAGTGAAGATTTTCATTAAACTTCAATTCCATCAATACCAAATACAATCCAAAATCTAAATACTTAGTTGCTCAAAATCCTCATGCTGGCTGAATCCCTTGACATCCTTCTCCAGCTTGATGACTCCTCAGAGTTCAGAAGTGCCTCTGGATTTACACCGAGGACCTTCTTTAGCTTCTCACATGCAGCTCTGAGCCTAAAATAAGCCTATCAAATGAATGGGCCAATACTTTCAGTTGCCCCTTCTTCAAGCTAGTAATACACACTTGCATGTGAGCATGTTGAATGTTAACAAAGGCAACATTCAGTTGATCAATTTTAGGAAGATGTGTGTTATGAATCCCATAAGCCAAGCCAATTGTTGTTGTTTCATTAATCAAGCATTGAGGGTGCAAACCAACAATGTTGGCCATAGCTAAAATTGTGATTCACGTGAAGATCAGTAAAATAAGTTGGAATTCTAATGCAACAATGAACAACGACTGCATTTAGATTCTTTTCAGCCATGCCCTTGAAATAAAATGACTTGAGTACCTCAAGTGTAGGAGTTTCATGCGTGGACTCATCATTGAGTACAAGATGATGAAAATGTGTGGTCTGCTATATAAGCATTTTTACTTTGCTTACTCCAGACCCTAAGGAAAGTTAAAAATGATAAACTTATGATAAGCAATAGCAAATCTTATTTTTGAAAGTGAAAATGCATGTCCCACATGTCAACATCCACTTATATAAGGGAAGGAAAAGTTGCAAAACCAACAAAAAATGGCATAGTATGAAGGGAAAAGATACACAAAAATGCCTACACCTAAACCTTGTAGTAAAGGCTTTAAAAATTAGTTCAACTAAATACTAATATGCTATAAATTCTTTTCATAACTTGTGCACACAAATTAGACATAAACAAATATTACATACACATAGCACATGTAACATAAAGCTTTATTTTCATTACTTTCTATTCATATTACGTACAATTACCAATAGCCTAATAAATTCAGACTTTACCTCCCTATAACCACTACAAAGAACCTTTAAATATCCCTGATGCATGTACAAAAAAATTAGTTATGTTTGCCCATGTATAAAAGAGAGCCTAACATCCATAACTTCAAAAAATAGGTTCTGTCTACCCATGTACAAAAGAGCCCAACTTCTAGATCTTCAAACAAAAATAGGTTGTGTCAGCCCATGTACAAAGAGAGCTTAACTTTCACACATTTATAATACCACTAACCACTTCCTTCATAAAACACCAATATATAACCACCCAAGAGCTACTTTCTCCTTGCCTTCTCCCTCCCTCTCTTGTTTGGCCATCATAGGGCCCATGAAGTGTGAGGATGTCTTGAATGGTAACAAGGTAGAACCAAGAGTTTTAGAGTGTGGGGAATTGAATTATACAATTAGAATCAAGAAAGGAGCATTAGAAAATAAGATATGGAAGTTAGAGTTTCAATTACACCTTGAAAGTTTTGGAACTTTAAAAGGATAACCTTAGTCATATTTAATCATGTCTAAACTCTAGAGAAACCAAGGAATAAGAGTGTGTATTAAATTCCAAAAGAAAAGCAAGCAAACTCCATATTGATCTCCTTGAATGTATGGTTCGGCCAAGCTATCCAAAGAGGACCTAGGGAGTGTTTCTTTGAGTTCTAATGAATTTAGAGACTCAAATATGATGAATAAGTAATTATGGAAGCATTGGATTGAATTTAGAAGCCTTAGAATGGAGGTTAAAATTTTAAAGGTCTAAATGAGGTTAATGAAGCAAGTTATTTAAATCCTTCTAACGAAGCATGGTATACTTCTAATGAGTTTCTTGAGAGTTATAAGACTAGTAACAATCAAGAGTTTAAGGTTTCAAAAGAAAGAATCAAGGATAGTTTCATTATGAACCAAATATTACTTTATGTATTACATTAAGCTCTAATAAGACAAAGCAAGAATCATGAGCCTAGGATGAGTTCTATGAGGTTAATTTGTCTTAAAATTATTATGTGTAGGCCCATCTAACTCAAACACTATAAAGAGTAAGTGCCAAGAGAAAGAAAGGCAAGAGAAAAGCTAAGATCAAGTGGGTTAGTGGCTATTTGAGTTCTTGCAAGCTTCAAGGTAGCTTTATCTCTCTTTTCTTGCATACATTTGAGTGCTTGAATGAGTTGAAATGCTTGTGTGTGTTGTTACGTGATGTTTTCATGAAAAATGATTCATTGTGTTTTCCATATGAACTATATAAGTGCTATCTATAAATGAAAGACAATAAGATGGCTCCTAACTCTCTTGAGGCATGGAATTAAGTGCAAGTAACTTTTCCTTAGCCCCTGGGTAGAGAAAAGTTAAGCCTAGCAAGTTCATGATGATGTCATGGCTAAGGAATGAATGAGTTTTCATGTTTTATGATGCATTTGATTCATATGAAAGATAAGCATGGCATTCTTATACCACATGTATAGCATACACTCTTGGCATTCTTGTATGTATTGAATTGGTTGAGATTTGTAACACCATCTCTATATAGCTCTTAACTCATGGCATACTTGGCATATGATACACATTTACATGAAAATGATACTTTTTGACAATGGTTAATTGCGTAATTGGAAGCCCATTTAATTCATTCTTGACTTTAGGAACTACTTGGGCTTACCAATAACAACATCCATGCATAACATATCCATTCAAATCAAAAACATCATAATTCATCATATAAATCTCGAATTTTAGACCACATTGCATGATATCAGAATTTTGCTCTCAGGTTGCAAGGACAATTTACTAATATAAAATTTGGAAATTCATAACTAATTCTAGAAAAATTAAAATCATGCATACTATAGCTTTCTAAAAAACTTTAGATGTTAAATAACTACTAAAAATAATTCTAGACTAAGACAGAAGCATTTAGCCTATGAAAATTGATGGAATAGTAACTTAGGTTGTGTTCTTAGATTGTTGCAGACCCTAAAATTCAAAAATTCATAACTCTCTCTATGTTGATCCAAATTGAGTGCACTTAATGGCTATGGGAAGCTTATGATGTCTAGTATATGCTTGTAAAATTTTATGAGCATTGGACTTCAGTTGGCCTATGAGTGACATAGGAATGTAAACTAACCATATAAATAGTATCCTTGATAGTTTCTACATAATTTAGCTAACTTTGAAATATCATAACAAATTCTTTAAAGCTCCAAATTAAGTGTTCTCTGTGAAAAGCTCTAGATGAGACCTATTTGCTTGCCAAATTTCATGTAAAAAATTATCTATTAGGTAGACTTTGGTTTAGCTCAAGAAAATGCTCAATTTGAAGTCTATAAAGCGATAAAAATGCACCAAATGGTCTTCTACTCAAACCACAACCATTTGGGCATATCCAAAAGCATAAAAATAGCCTATGAGAGCATCATAAGTAGTCTAAATCATTATGCATCTTAAAATCACTATCCTAGTTGTAATATAAACATATATATCAAGGCACATGGATGGCAAAAACTCACATAATCATTTATTTGGTTCCAAATGCCATTCATACATCATACTTACATATATTTGCTTGTGCTCAATGGTTTAAATCGCATGTATATCATATAGATACAAACTTTGACATCAAAATACATAATTTCCATTCCATTGTCAAAGTCCCATGCTTTAAGATGTTTGGCCTCTATTCCTTGGTCTACTTGACTTACCTAAACATGGTTAGACATATGTGGAGGAAAAGTGAGATTCCAAGAATCCTAATAGCTTTTTACCCTTTTAAACAAACATATATGATGCATTTACATGTCAAAGAATGCTTGCATGCCATAAACATTTTTCATGAGCATACATACATTAATTTCCTTATTATGTGAACTTATACATATCAAATATAGGTTTTAAAGGGTATTGATCTAGCCTCACCCAAATTCTTTGGGACTTTTGGATTTATCTCACCCACTTTCAAGGGACTTTTGACTTAGCCTCACTCTTCTTGAGACTTTTGGCTTTGTCTCACCCATTCTTATGGACTTTTGGCACATCCTCACCTATGCTAAGGGACTTTGGCATAACCATACTCATTCAAGCCACTTTGTATTAGTAAACACATTTCAAGAAATATCATAGTACCATAACATGTAATCAATAGCTAGAAAAATATTTCATAATTCAAACATACACACAAGCATCCAATGACAAGAAAGCATCTAGGAAATGCATGCAAGAAAGGTTAGAGAGCTACCTTGAAATAAGAACACAAACTTTTCTCTCTTGGATATTTCTTCCCTTTTTTGGCCACACAGCCTTAACTAGGAGAATCTTAATTCACTTAGCCTAGACACATCAAATGAGACACAATTATATCATTGGAACAAGTTCTAGTTTTACACAAACTCTATGCCAGCTTACTTTATCCAATGGCATGGTTATGGTTCCATATAAGTGCATAATGAAGAAACCCCTAAAATTCATGATCTTGGCTCCAATTTCTCATTCAATCTAAGTTTCTTGACCCCATTTAAAATTATTAGAATCATTACAAACTCAATTCAATAAGCCAAACACAAAGTTGCTTTTTTACACCTAAAAAGGAACCTAAACTTTCATCCTTCAAACCATGGTTTCTAAATTTAATTTAATGCTTCCATTATTATTCTTATATCATTTTAAGACTATTTGTAGTCCAAGAATCCATTAAACAACTTCTTAACTCCTGGAAATTGCTCTTGGCTAAATATGGAACCATAAAACTCTAACTTGCACATTCCAAAATTTCAATTAATTCTAAGCTTAGATTCTTGTTCCTTGCATCAAATAACATCTAAATATACTAATTATGAATGGAAAATAACATGGTTAGCCATTGAAGAAGCCTAGGCCAAAGCATTACACAATCATGGTCTAGATTGCATCTTTTCATGATTCAAGGAAAACTAATATTAGATATGGAATCCTTGCATGTTAAAACCCTTGGTTCCATCAAGAACAATATGAAGAACAACTCTCCTCCTCACTTTCTTTTTCTAGGCCAAAGCTTAAATTGCTTGGAAATACAAGATTTTATAAGTGTTTCAAGTAAAGTCTAACCTTAAAACAAAACTCTCTTCGCGTAGATTATTTTTCACCGATTAGTTTCTTGAAAAAAGTTCCTTTTTGGCATAGGTCAGACCTGAATCTTCAAGTTTTTAAGAAAAGAAACCACCATTAGAGAGCTCTTAGAGAAAGAATTAACTTTCCTAACTAGTGATTGATGAAACAGGGCCGTTTACTTATCTAAACGAGAGCTTAAACTTCTTCTCTTTCTCTTCCCATGATGTCTCGCCTTGGCTACTCTAAAATACTGAAAATGGAAGCTTGGAGAAGATAATGAGGTGTAATCTTACTTAAGAAGTCTCTTTATAATTTTTTAGAATGATCATTTTGCCCTTATGCGCTTATTTGCTCTGTTTAGGATCATTTTTTAGGCTTTTCAGGATCTGACTACTCCTTACAAATTTTTTGGTGCTCTTTCACATAAAATCATTAATTTTAGGATTTTAATGGCTTAAAATCATGAAAACTAGCTCCCTCTAAAGTTTCAATACTATTTGACCCTTTTAGCACCTCAGAAAGGCTTTAGCTGGTTCTGACTATTCCTACGATTTTTAGGACCTCTAAAAACCATGGTGACCTTAATTTTAGTCTTTAAAACTCTTTTCCTTGAGTTTCCTAAAATTAGCTTAAAATTACAATTTTGCCATTGATAAGCCCCTTTTTCTCCGTTTTGTTATTTTAGCTTTGTTTTCTTTCTGTATATGATTTCTTATCCTCATTTCTTGACATGCTAATTAATATTTTACCCTTGTTTGGCCTTAATTCAATTTACTTTAGAGTAATCTTCCATTAACATACTGGTCCTAGTTCAGTTAAAAAATTGATTGTTATAAGATTAGCTACTGAAATTTTCTCAAATCTCACCCCCATATTGCCACTAACCATTTTCAAGGTCACTAAGCAAGGACAAGGATGTGGAAAGAATTTATATTTTAAGCTTCATGTACTAGGATTCTATTTTGTACCAAATTTGATGTATATATGTATATGGCATTCTACATTTACCATGATAGACTTATGATGTATTTAGTGATGATACTTCATGTTTAATGATGAAACTATAAGTAAAAGTATGAGGATATGGATGTAGAACAAGTTATGGCAATGTATAAGCATTTTGATGACCAATGACCATGTAGGTGCTAATATGATTGTGTGTATAATTGGATGTCAAGGGGTTAGATGTTGATCCAACCATTTTGGCATGTTATGGGATTGTTCGAAAAGCCATCTAGAATGAAAAAAACATGGTCAAAGTGGAAGAAAACCAATTGGACATCAAATGGTCCAAATTGAAACCAAAGTTTACTTAAATTTTTCTTAAACAACTCATATGTCAAAAGTGGCCTTAATAACCTAGTTTGAGTCTAAGATCTTGCATGCATTTAAACCCCACCTAAAACTTTCTAGCAAGTTAAGAATCATAATTTTTAGAATTATACAAAATATTTTACAAATTTTTGAAATTGTGTAGAATTTTCAAAATGGTTTGGTACTATTCACACTGTATAGCTATGATATTTGAGAAAGTCATACATAGCATACAAAGGTTTGCCAAGCAAGTGGATTGACCTCACCGAATTTCTTGTAGATGTTAGACTTGCCTTACCCATTCTTTAAGAGATTTTTGGACTTAACCATGCTCTTGGGAGTCAACCTCACTTTTGGGAGACTCTTTACTTTGTCTCAACCAATCTTAAGAGTTCTTGGTTTCACCACACTCAAGCAAACCCAAGCACACATCATAAACATCATATGAAAGCATATTGTAATATCATGGCACTATGGAATCAAAGTCATGCTAGATGTAACACCATGTATTTCTAACACATTTCACAACATTCACATACTTCCCATTCATAATTTCTATGAAAGAGTAAGAAAAAAGAATTAAAATAATGCATTTTCTTTCATTGCGTTGAGTATGAAAAATCCATTCGGTGTTATGTGGACCGTGTGAGCTCATACAACACATTCTCATATTTAATTACATGAATACAACTTATTTGCATCATGGAAAGTGGCCTACACCTCAAGGAACTCGAAGGGAAGCATAAAATATGCATACTCATTTTCGGCCAGCATTGGTTCAATTCTGTCACAAACTTTGGAATATCATAACTAATTCTAGAAAAATCAAAATCATGCATTCTTGGTCATTGTGGAAATCTACAGATGTCTAATTCATGTAAAAATATGTCCAGACCATAACATCCACCACAGAGGAAAATTGAAATTCGAAATAGTCCAGAGGTTAGGCTGTCCACTAGTGCTGTCACAGATTTTTACAGCAAACTTTGAAAATGTCCAATTGATTCCAAAAAATATAATCCATGCAAATGATACCAATTTAAAAAAATATGGATGTTAACTAGAGGGGAAAAATAACTCCAAACTAGCTCAGGTATGCCCAGACCTCGAAATCCAATCAAACAGTAACTGAGGTCGGGTGAAATTCCTGATATTAGACAGAATCTTTAAAAATTCATATCTCCCTCTCTAGACTCTCAATGAGGTGCTTCTAGTTAGTACAAGTCACTGTGAATGTCTAGTTTCTCTGTATAAAAATTTGTGGTAATTGGACATTATTTGAGCCTTGTGTGATAGATTTCATTTTCAGATTAGTATGAACAGTGACATGACCAAAACCAAAAAATTTGCCAACTTTGAAAATTCATCAAATATTCTATAGACCTTCAAAAATTATGTTCTTTAGCTTTCCAAAAATCTCTCAACAAGCTCTAATTACATGCCAAGTCTCAAATCAAGAAGAACTCATTTGGCCAAAAACTGATATAGGGTTCTATTATGGTCAATTTTGGCTCCATATAGGGAACCAAAATGTCCAAATGGCTTTCCTTAGGTTTTGGTATCTTTTGGGCAAATCTAAAAGTATGATTAAGACTTGTGAGAGCTGCCCAAATGGTCCCAAACCTCATACATCTAATTTTGGCCATTTCATCCACACATGCATAATTCTATAATGTCATTCATGAAGCCACATTGTCCATACATACTCAATTTGCATGCTAGTGGTCACATAATACATTCTCAAATTTAAACATGACATATTATCATAATTACATATGTTCCAAAGGCCATAGACCATTTACAACAATAATTTACATCATTAGGCATCATTATGGCTTTCAAGAGCAAAAACCATACATATTGGTGTCAATCTCTTCTCTTCAAGGTGGTTGGCTTCCATTACCTTGTCCACTTAGCCCACCTAACATGTTAGATCATTGGAAAGGAGGGAATGAGGTTCAAAGAATTCCAATAGCTCATCTCCCATTCAATCATAGATAATGAATGCAAACAAATCTCATAAATGTATGTATGGTCATGTTAACATGTACAAACATTCAAGAAGCATTTTCATCATTTGATAATGTCATACATAGCATACAAAGGCTTCCCAAGCAAGTGGATTAGCCTCACCCAATTTCTTGTGGATATTGGACTTACCTCACCCATTCTTTAAGAGATTCTTGGACTCAACCATACTCTTGGGAGCCCATCTTGCTTTTGGGAGACTCTTGCTTTGTCTCAACCAATCTCAAGGGTTCTTGGGCTCATCCTCACCATGATTAAGGGTTTTTGGCCTCACCACGCTCAAGCAAACCCAAACACACATCAAAAACATCATATAAGAGCATATTGTAACATCATGGCACCATGGAATTAAAGTCATGCTAGAACACTTTTCATAGCTTAAAAATACACATACATACATTCTAGACAAGCTAAGCACACATCCATGCATGAGAGAAGGTGGAGAGAGCTGCCTTGCTTACATTTTGCACACTTTTTTCTTAAGCCTTGAATCCTCTCCCTTGACCTCACACACCCAAGAAGGTGGAGATCATTCCTTTTTAGCCTAGATACAATTTATGGAAGCCAATTAGGTTTATGAAATTAATTCTGAGGCCACACAACTTGCTTAGACCTAGGTTGATCTTGATCTATAAAGCTCATTATGGTTCCATAATTGCACCTAATGAAGCAACACCCCTCAAATAAATTCTAGGCTCCATTCTTTCCTTTCAAATATGATTCTTGACTCCTTTTAAGTCTCTTGGACTCATCACATAATCAAAACCATGAGCCTAGCTATATATTGCTTCTTTAGGTAATATTATGGAGCATAAGGCACCAACTCATTTTCTATAGGTTCTAAATTTTTTCCAAGGCTTCTCCCCATTTTCATTCATCATATATGACTCAAGAATGGGCTTAAAAAAATTTAAAACTCTACCTAGCTACTTAAACATACCTAAGCTGAGGCTATGGGACAAATGGAGCGTCTTAGAGTTTGCTTTGTTTTCTCAAGGGAGGATGCATATGGGGAGCCTCTTAGGGATCTAATGAGTTCATTTAAACTCTTATTTAGGCCTAGAAATCATCATACAAAATCAGATTTGACAAGGTGCAATTGAAACCCTAGAAATTGCATCTTGAAATCTAATGGCTTTTTATTAATTCCCTTTGTATATTCTTAATCTCCACACCCTTTTTCCTTAGATTCATCCTTGGTTCTGCATAAAAATCAACTCCTCCTCAGATTCCTCATGTTAGGCGAAATGGAGAAGAAAGGAACCAAAGATGACAACCATAGAAAGAGAACTTACCTTGTTTTCATGGCTGTTCCCACTTGAATCTTGTCTTCTTTGAGCTCCTTTCTTCAAATCCGAATTTTCCCCTCAATTTCTCCCTTAAAACAGATTTATAAACTTCATTATAATTATAGGAAACAAAGGAGAATAGAGGAGAAGAGGTTTGGAATGAAGAAAACATGAAAAACCATGAAAATCCATACCTTTCTACCTTGAATTTCTCCTCTTTTTCTTCCTCCTCTTGTGCGCCTCATTCTCTAGGGTTTTCCTCTGGTTTTGGGTAGAATTATCTGAAGCTAAATGAGGGAGAGTATGAGGCGCCATCTATTTATAAGGGAGGAAGGAAAACATTTTCAAAAATTTCTATTTTGCCCTTCATTTTTGGCATTTTTGTTTCTACTTCGTTTTAGCTCCTTTTTGAGAACCATCTCTCCCATTATAAAATTTAGGTTCCCAATTTAATAAAATACTTTTAGAATCACTCAAATAGGAGTTAAAACATTCCCAAACGAATCTATCAAAGTTTGGGTACACCGACGTTGGAAAATGTCCACCGAAGGGGATTTAATTGTCCTAGAGCTTCCTATGGTTTTCAGGGCCTTTGAGAACCCTAGATAACTCAAAATATTCATTTAAAAAGCCCTCCTGTGTGAATCCCAAAATTTGCTCAAAATTATGAAAATACCATTTCGTTTTGTAAGCTTTTTGTGAGAAATTGTTTCTTCATTCTAGCACTATTTTTCTTTCCGTCTGAGCCTGGGATTCTTATTTTTAGGAGTCTAGAATGCTTCCTAAATTTTTTATGACCTTAACTACATTGTTTCAAGGGACTTTCTTTTATAGCCGCTAAGTTTTGTTTGTTGACGGAGAAACCGTACGTTATGTTTATCACGTTTTCTCTCGTTTTCAAAAGACTAGTCGTTACACTAGAAAACTTCTCATAGCTCAAAAATGCACATACACACATTCAAAGACAAGTAAAGTAAGCAATCATGCATGAGAGAAGGAGGAGTGAGCTATCTTGGAAGTAATTACACACCTTTTTCTCTTGAATCAAGGCTCCCTCCTTCAGCCACACACACACAAAAGTGTGGCGATGACTTCTCTTGGCCTAAACACAATTCATCGAAGCCAATTAGGTTCATGGAATTAATTCTAAGGCCTCACAACTTGCTTAGATACTAGCTTGATCTATAAACCTCATTATGGTTTCATAAATACACCTAATGAAGCAACACCTCTCAAATAAATTATAGGCTCCATTCTTTCCTTTCAAATATGATTCTTGACTCCTTTTAAGCCTCTTGGAGTCATCACACAATCAAAACCAAGAGCCTAACTACATGTTGTTTCTTTAGGTCATATTATGGAACATAAAGCACCAATTCACTTCCTATGATTTCTAAATTTCTCCCAAGGCTTTCCCTCATATTCATTCATCATATATGACTCAAGAATGGACTTAGAAAAATTTAAAACTCTCCCCAGCTACCCTAACCTCTTTTGGCTGAGACAATGGAGCATAATGGGTTTCATGGAGTTTTCTTTATTTTCTTAAGGGGAGAAGCACATGGGGAGACTTCTAGGGATCTTAGGAGCTCACTCAAACACTTATTTAGGCATAGGAATTAAGAGATCAAATCAAATTTTCAAAGGAACATTTGAAACCCTAGAAATTGCATCTTGAAATTCCATAGTTTTTTGTTAATTATCTTTGCATATTCTTAATCTCTACACCCTTTTTCTTAAGAATCACCCTTGGTTCTGCCTAAAAATCAAACCCTCTAAGGGTTTCTTGAGTGGGGCAAAATGTTGGAGCAAGGGGAGGAGAGATAGCAACCATGGAAGAAGAAATTACCTTGTTTTCTTGCTTTTTCTCACTTGAATCTTACTTTCTCCAAGATCCTCTCTTCAAATCATAAATTTCCCCTTAATATCTCCCTTAAAAAAGATTTGAAAACTTCATTTTAATCAAGGGAAACAAAGGAGAATGGAGGAGAGGAGGTTTGGATGGAAGAAAGCATGAAAAATTACCAAGAAACCATACCTTAAGCCTTTGATTTGTCCTTCTTCTTCTCTCCCTTTGGTGCACCTAAACCCTAGCTTTCTTCTTTGAAATTGGGCAGAAACAATTGTGTCTAAATGAGTGAGGAGGGGTGGCGCCACCTATTTATGGGTGGAAGAGAATAGCTTTTTCAAAAATTCCTGTTTTGCCCTTTATTTTTGGCATTTTTGTTTCTACTTTGTTTTAACTCCTTTTTGAGAACCGCCTTTTGGATTATAAAATTTAGGTTACCAATTCAGTAAAATGCCTATGGAATCACTCAAATCGGAGCTAAAACCTTCCTGAACGAACCCGTCAAAATTTAGGTACACTAACATTGGAAAACGTCCACCGGAGGGCATTTAACTGTCTCGGGCTTCCCATGGTTTTCAAGGCCTCTGACAACCCCAGAGAACTTAAAACTTTCATTTAAAAAATCCTCCTATGTGAATTCTAAAATTTACTTAAAATTATGAAAATGTCATTACGTTTCATAAGATTTTCGTCAAAATTTCTTTCTTCATTCTAGCTCATTTTTTCTTTTCATCTGAGGCTAGGATTCTCATTTTTAAGAGTCTATAATGTTACTCAAATTTTTTGAGACCTTAACTAATTCATTTCGGGAGACTTGCTTTGAAAACATGTCTGTTTCAGTCGTTTGACGAAAATTGGACGTTATAATTCTCCCCCCTTTAAAAATTTCATCCTCAAAATTTAGATAACATACCTTATGGGAAGAGTTATGGATGTTTCTTTCTTATATCTTCCTCTAGTTCCTAGGTAGCTTATTCAGGAGATAACCCCTTCCAAACCACTTTTGCCAGCAGTATCATCTTATTTCGTAACTGCTTGAGTCTAACGTGCATGATCTGATCTGGTTATACTATATATGATAGATCATCCTGTAACTACACATTCTTATATTCTATGACATGTGAGGGGTTAGGCTGATACTTTTTGAGCTATGAAACATGGAATACATTGTGGAATTGGCTTAGGTTTGGGGGAAGGGCTAGTCTGTAGGCCACAGGTCTTACTTTATCAAGATTCTAGAAAGGACCTATGTACTTTAGACTGAGCTTTTTGCTTTTTATGGATCGACCTATCCTTGTGACTGGAAGCACTCTAATGAATACATGGTCTCCAATCTTAAACTCTAACGACCATCTACGTTTATCTACATAACTTTTTTGTCTACTCTGGGCTATCAAGAGTTTCTTTCTGATGGTCTCAATTTGTCTAAATGTCTGGTCCACTAATTCTGGGCCTATAAGACTCTGCTTTCCTAGCTCAACCTAACATATCGAAGACCTATACTTCCTCCCATACAATGCCTCACATAGTGCCATCTGTATATTTGCATGATAACTGTTATTATAAGCAAACTCCACTAGAGGCAAGTATGTATCCCAGTTTCCTTTCATTTCTAATACATATGCCCTTAACATGTCCTCTAGGATTTGGATGGTTCTCTCTATTTGTCCATCTGTCTGGGGGTGATAGGCTATGCTAAATCTAAGTCTAGTACTTAGAGCATCTTGTAATGATCTCGAGAAATTTAATATGAATCTGAGATCTCTATCTGACACTATGCTCCTAGGCATACCATGTAATCTGACTATCTCCCTGATATACAGTTGGGCTAACTTATCTAGGGTACAAGTGGCTTTCATAGGTAAGAAGTGCACTGACTTTATTAACCTATCCACTATTACCCATATTGCATCATGGCCTAATGAAGTCCTGGGTAAACTCATGACAAAATCAATTACTATACTATCCCATTTCCACTCCGATATATCTAAGGGTTGAAGTAACCCAGCTGGTTTCTGGTGTTCTATTTTCACTCTCTGACATACTAGACATCGGGAGACATATTCTGTTATGTCTATTTTCATTCCAGACTACAATAACATTTTCTTTAAATCTTGGTACATTTTATTACTGCCCGGATGAATAGTGTAATTGCTTTTATGCACCTTATCTAATATTTTCTCTTTGATTTTGTATTTCTAGGCACATATAGCCTATCCCTGTATCTTACTATGTCATCCTTAGACAGATTGAACTCCTGAACACTACCCTAAGCTATCTGGCTCTAATCTTACTTACATGGTCATCTGTCTATTGAGCCTCTCTTATTTGATTCCTCAGGTCACTTTCTATTCAAGTTTCACTCATTAATAATTTTCCCGAATACACCTCGCAGGAGAGACTCATATCTCTAAATCTCTCAATCAATTCCTGTTCTTGGATCATCATACAGGCCATGTGTATGGATTTTCTACTTAGGGCATCAGCTACCACATTAGCCTTACTGGGATAGTATTTCAATATAAAATCATAATCTTTGAAAAATTTTAACCATCTCCATTGCCTCATATTCTACTATTTCTGTTCAAATAAATATTTAAGGCTCTTGTGGTCGCTGTAAATTTCTATAACTACCTCGTATAAGTGATGTCTCTATATTTTCAAAGCAAATACCACTGTGACTAACTCTAGATCATGTGTGGGGTAGTTTTCCTCGTAAGGTTTCAACTGTCTAGAAGTATAACCTACCACTCGTCCTTTTTGCATAAGCATGCATCCTAACCCTTTCTTTGCGGCATCACTGTATACTACAAAAGTCTCTCTAAGGTCAGGGAGTATTAAAACTAGGGTTGTGGTTAACTTGTGCTTCAATTCCTGAAAATTACTCTTACATTTCTCATTCTACACAAACAGCACATTCTTTTTAGTAAGCCGGGTCAATGGCATCGCTATCTGAGAAAAGCCCTAAATGAATCTCCTATAATAACCTACTAAACCTAAGAAGCTCTTGATCTTTGTCACTGTCCTAGGTCTATCCTATTGTAATACTGCTTCTACTTTGTGGGGATTTACTGCGACCCCTGCCTGGGAGATCACATGACCTAGAAATTAAACTTCAATGAGCCAAAACTCACATTTACTAAGTTTAGCATATAGTTATCTCTCTCTTAGGGTTTCCAAGACTAATCCCAGGTGCTGCTCATGTTCCTCTCTACTTTTTGAGTAGATGAGGATGTCATCTATGAAGATAACTACAAATCTGTCCAAATATGGCCTAAAAACTTTGTTCATATAATCCATGAATACTACGGGCACATTCGTCAACCCGAAAGGCATAACTAAAATTCATAATGCCTGTATCTAGTTCTAAAAGCTATTTGGGGAATATCCTTACCTTTATTCTAAGCTGGTGGTATCCTAACCTGAGGTCTATCTTAGAAAATAATGACGCTCTTACTAACTGATCTAGGAGGTCATCTATGCAAGGGAGAGGGTACTTATTCTTAATGGTTATCTTATTGAGTTCCTGATAGTCTATATACAACCTAAGGCTTCTGTCTTTCTTCTTTACGAATAAAACTGGAGCTCCCCATGGTGAGACACTGGGTCTGATAAAACCCTTTTCTAAGGGCTCTTTTATTTATTTCTTAAGCTCAACTAGCTCAGTGGGAGCCATCCTATACGGGGCCTTAAACACTAGACCTGCCCCAGGTACAATGTCTATAAGAAACTCTACCTCTCTCTTTGGGGGTAGTTTGCTAATCTCTCTAGGGAATACCTTTGGGAACTCCCTCACTATGGGAATCTCATTTGTACCCTCTTTTGCCTCAGCCTGAACTGAAAAGAAAACTAGGTACCCCTGACAACCATGCCCTAGAGACCTCTCAACTTGAGAGGTGGTCATGACAGATAACTCAATCCTCATATTAGGTATAATCCCATACTCAGGTAAAGTAATACGTCTATGGCTACAATCTAGTGTGGCGTTATTTGCAGACATCCAGTTCATGCCAATAATCATATCAATATTAACAAGAGGCATACAAATCAAATCAAGGGTGGTAAAGCAATGATTAAACTGGATCATACAATTTAAACAAGCATGGGAGGTAATGGCTCAATTTCCTGTGGAGGTGGATACATGAAAATCATATAGGAGTGTATGCATACTCAGACCCAACCTCCTAGCATAGTCATACGATATAAAAGAATGGCTAGCACGTGAATCAAACAATGCAATTACAAAAAAATCATTTATTTTAATAGTACCTTGAATAAGACTTGGGGACCAGCTAGCCTCCTGCTGTAACAGGGCAAAGACTCTACCCTGGGTCTGAGGTCTAGGAGGCGAAGCCATCTCCCTCTATTGTGTAACTTGTGGAGGAGCCTGGGTGCAATCCTTAGGCATGTGTCCTGGCCTACCACACTTGAAACATACATTCTGCCCTGCATAACACGGTCTGGTGCCGTGGTTCTTGCCACACTGGGGACATGTGATCGGCATGAAGCTACTTCTACTAGACTAAGTCCTCTGTCTCTTGCCCTTTCGGCCCCACTAGCCTTTGCCACCTCTCTAACTTGTAACTGCAACTTATGATCCCTTTCTAGGTCTCTTAGGCTCAAGGAGGGGTGGTCTGGCATTGGAGGTAGGCTGCACCATCCTGATGTACGCCTCTATAACTCTGCATATCTCAACCAGGGTATTAAAGTGCCTAATTCTCTGTGGCACTACCCTGTCTCTAATCTCAGGCAACAAGCCTTTCTCTAATATGTCCGCTCTCCATCTCCCATCATCATGCCTCTGTAAGTAAGAGGAGTATCGGGAGAGCTCTACAAATTTTGCCACATATTGGTCTACGGACATCCCCTCAGTCTATTTCAAAAGAATAAATCCTAATTCTTTCTCATCTCTAAGTGAACTGGGGAAATACTTCTCATGGAATACCTGGAGGAATGCCTCCTATGTAATTGGAAGGTTCCTCACCCTCAAAATAGGCTCGGTGCCCTTCCACCAATAATCTACTTCTTTTTGCAACTGAAAGACAGTCATCTTGGCTTTTTCCACAGAAGTACACTCCATAATCCAAGCCTTAACTTTTTCTGAATTCATTTCACCATCAAAGGTGGGAGGCCTGAACTTTCTAGACTAAGTAATAATCTTTCTGGTCGAGGGCTGCTGCTAAGTTGAAGGTGTCTGAGCTGGTGGAATAGGGGCAACCATCTGTATGTGTGGCTATGGATTTGAATGAGTTGCCCCTTAATGTTAGGACGATCTGAGTGGTGAGGTAGCTGTGGAAGAGTAGGTGTAGGGCCCTGACTATCCCTTTCAGCAAGTCGTTTCTGTAACTGCATAATAACAGCCTGCTGCTTATCCAGGCAAGCCATGATAGACTATAAGGCTCCAATAACCAAATCACTAGGCCCAACTCTATCATAAGCACAAGCCTCTCTAGAGGGCTGACCTCTCCCAGTGTTCACCATCTTGCTGAAACATCATAACAAACTTTAACATGAAAAAGGGAACACTTCCACCATCAACACACTCAATTCATCCATAAAACAAGCTTATATGCATCTAAGCAACTCATAAACACAAGCCACAATCCATATTAAGATCTTGAAACTTTGCTCTGATACCAAAAATGTAACACCATAATTTCTAGCTTATCTCATGCCTTTAAATGACTCATTTCCAAGAATCATGAAAACTCTCAAAGAAAAAGGCATTAAAAATATTGATTATTTTAGCGTTGTGTCGCATATAAAAATTTCATTCAATGTCACACAAACCATGTGAACTCATATATCATATTCTCATATTTAATTACATGAATATAACTCATTTGCATCATCAAAAGTGGCCTACATCTCGTGGAACTCAAAGGGAAGCATAAAATACATCTATATATTTTCGGCCAGATTTTTCTTATTTTTGTCACAAATTTTGGAAAATCATAACTAATCTTAGAAAAATCTTAATCATGCATTCTTAGCCATTCTAGAAAGCTACACATGTCTAATTTATGGCAAAAATATGTCTAGACCAAAACATCCGACATAGAGGACGTTTGATTTTCAAAAATGTCCAGAGGTCAAGCTGTCCACTGGTGCTATCACAAAATTCTATAGCAAACTTCAAAAATATCTAATTAATTCCAAAGAAATACAATGTATACAAATGATACCAATTTAGAAATCTTTGAATGTTATATAGAGGGAAAAAATAACTCCATACCAGTTTAGGCACTCTTAGACCTCGAAACCTAATCAAACAGTGCCTAAGGTCAAGTGGAGCGCCTGGTATTGGATAGTTTCTTTGAAAATCCATATCTCCCTCTCTAGACATCCAAATGAGGTGCTTCTAGTTGGCACAAGTCACTGGTAATGTCTAGTTTCTTTGTATAAAATTTCATGGTAATTGGACATCATTTGAGCTTTGTGTGACAGATTTCATTTTCAGATCTGAGTGAACAGTGACATGACCAAAACTATACTTTTTACCAACTTTAAAAATTTATCAAATATTCTCTAGATGTCCAAAAATTATGTTCTTTAGCTTCCCAAAATCTCTCAATAAGTTATAATTTCATGCCAAATCTCAAATCAAGAAGAGCTCATTTGCACTAAAAGTGACATAGAGTTCCATTATGGTCAATTTTGGCTCCATATAGAATACCAAAATGTCCAAATAGCTTTCATTGGGGTTTGGCACCTCTTGGGCAAGTTTAAAAGTATAATTAGGACTTGTATGAGCTACCCAAATGGTCCCAAATCCCATGCATATCATTTTGGTCATTTCACTCACACATATGCATAATCCTATAATGCCATCCAAGACTTGCCAAAACATGCTCAAATCATAATCTAATGGTCACATAATACATTCTCCCATTTATACATGACATATTATCATAATTACATATATTCATAACCCAATAATACATATACATGCATTGATTACATCATTTGCCATTTGTGTGGCATTAAAGTAGCAAAATTCAAACACTTTCATGTCATCTTCTCATCTTCAAGATAGTTAGCTTCCATTACCTTGTCAACTTGGTCCACCTAGCATGTTAGAACATTGAAGAGGAGGGGACGAGATTCAAAGAATCCCAATAGCTCATCTCCCATTCAATCATACATAAAAGATGCAAAACAAATCTCATAAATGCATGTATGGTCATGTTGACATGTGAAAATATTTAAGAGAGATTTTCATCATTTGAGAAAGTCATACATAGCATATAAGATCTTGCCAAGCAAGTGGATTAACCTCACCCAATTTCTTATGGATATTGGACTTGCCTCACTCATTCTTTAAGAGGTTCTTAGACTCAACCATACTCTTGGGAGTCAACCTCACTTTTGGGAGACTCTTTACTTTGTCTTAACCAATCTTAAGGGTTCTTGGCTCATCCTCATTGTGGCTAAGGGTTCTTGGTCTCACCACACTCAAGAAAACCCAAGCACACATCATAAACATCATATGAAAGCATATTATAACATAATGGAACCATAGAATCAAAGTCATGCTAGAACACTTCTCATAGCTCAAAAATATACATACACACATTCAAAGACAAGTAAAGCAAGCAATCATGCATGAAAGAAGGAGGGGTGATCTACCTTGGAAGTAATTACACACTTTTTCTCTTGAATCAAGGCTCCCTCCTTCGGTCACACATACACAAAAGTGTAGGGATGACTTCTCCTAGCCTAAACACAATTTATGGAAGCCAATTAAGTTCATGGAATTAATTCTAAGGCCTCACAACTTGCTTAGACAATAGCTTGATCTATAAACCTCATTATGGTTCCATAAATGCACCTAATGAAGCAACACCCCTCAAATAAATTTTAGGCTCCATTCTTTCTTTCAAATATGATTCTTGACTCCTTTTAAGCCTCTTGGAGTCATCACATAATCAAAACCAAGAGCCTAACTACATATTTCTTCTTTAGGTCATATTATGGAACATAAAGCACCAACTCACTTTATATGGTTTCTAAATTTCTCTTAAGGCTTCCCTTCATATTCATTCATCATATATGACTCAAGAATGGGTTTAGAAAAATTTAAAACTCTCCCTAGTTACCTTGACCTTTCTTGGCTGAGACAATGGAGCATAATGGGTTCCATGGAGTTTTCTTTGTTTTCTCAAGGGGAAAATCACATGGGGAGACTTCTAGAGATCTTAGGAGCTCATTCAAACACTTATTTAAGCATAGGATTTAAGAGATCAAATCATATTTTCAAAGGACCACTTGAAACCCTAGAAATTACATCTTGAAATTTCATGATCTTTTGTTAATTATCTTTGTATATTCTTAATCTCCATACCCTTTTTCCTAAGAATCACCCTTGGTTCTGCCTAAAAATCAAACCTTCCAAGGGTTTCTTAAGTGGGGCAAAATGGTGGAGAAAGGGGAGGAAGAGAGAGAAACCATGGAAGAAGAAATTACCTTGTTTTCTTACTTTTTCTCATTGAATCTTGCTTTCTCCAAGCTCCTCTCTTCAAATCCGAAATTTTCCCCTAATATCTCCCTTAAAATAGATTTGAAAACTTCATTTTAATCAAGGAAAATAAAGGAGAATGGAGGAGAGGAGATTTGGATGGAAGAAAGCATGAAAAACTACTAAGAAACTATACCTTAAGCCTTTGATTTCTCCTTCTTCTTCTCTCCTTTTGTTATGACTAAACCCTAGCTTTCTTCCCTGAAATTGGGCAGAAACAATTGTGTCTAAATGAGTGAGGAGGGGTGGCACCACCTATTTATAGGTGGAAGAGAATGGTTTTTTCAAAAATTCTAGTTTTGCACTTCGTTTTTAGCATTTTCGTTTCTACTTCATTTTAGCTCCTTTTTGAGAACCTTCTATTGTATTATAAAATTTAGGTTCCCAATTCAGTAAACTACCTTTGGAATCACTCAAATCGGAGCTAAACCCTTTCCGAACAAACCTGTCAAAGTTCAGGTACATCGATGTTGGAAAATGTCCACCAAAGGGGATTTAACTGTCCTGGGGCTTCTTATAGTTTTCAGGACCTTTAAGAACCCCAAAGAGCTTAAAAATTTCTTTTAAAAAGCTCTCCTATGTGAATTTCAAAATTTGCTCAAAATTACGAAAATGACATTACATTTCGTAAGATTTCTGTCAAAATTTGTTTCTTCATTCTAGCTCTATTTTTCTTTTTGTCTGAGGTTGGGATTCTCATATTTAGGAGTCTAGAATATTACTCAAATTTTTTGGGACCTTAATTAATTCATTTTGGGGGACTTGCTTTGAAATCGTGCCCTTTTTTGTCGTTTACAAAAACTAGACGTTACATTGTTCCACCTAGGTAAGGTCAGCCCTAAGGGGTTGAGTTTCTAGCTAAACCAAGGATGAAATCTTAGGAAAATGAGGGAGGTGAACAAGAATATATAAAGAAAATAACAAAATAACAATTGGATTTCAAGATAGAAAAGTTAGGGTTTCAAGTGTCCTTTAAAATGCTGATTTGATTTAAGGATTCCTATGCCTAAGTGAGTATTTGGATGAACTCCTTGTTAGAGATTGTGCCCTAGGCCAATCATTGTATTTCAAACATTGTACTCTATTAAGAAATAAGAGTTTTTTTTATTACATTGTTATTATATTTTTTGTATGTTTTATATAATAATATCCTTGGATAAATCATATTGATTATCCTAAATATCCCTAGTTGATCATCATTGTGGGAACGATGATGAACTAAGACTAGTATGATTTTGATTGATGATTATGTGTGAATCATGTATAAAGATACGAATCAAAATCATACGCATTTGTTATGGAACAAGATGCTGGATCGACTCGCCATAAGATAGCTACATGGATTAAGTCATAAGCGTATCTTATATATAACCGTATCACCGATCTCTTAGACTTGAGATCACCATAGTTCCAACATGAGAAACACTATTTTTGGCATAGTTAAAAGTCATTTTTAATTGGGTGATCATAAAGGTTATGATCGGGTATAGTGAAATTCATGTAAAAGAAGATGAGTAGTCAAGATAGGATTTGTCCCTCTAATTAATAGAGAGATATCTTTGGGCCTCTCGATGAGTGAGACTGAGAAATGCATAGTCGTACTCGAATGGAAGAGTTTCCATTTGTATTGTCAGTTTGTACGTAGATCGAGAAAGTAACGATCAAGTAAGATGAGGATGGCATTTCCATGCCTCATACTTGATCTAAATATTGTGTGACAAAAGGGATATGATAAAGTTATATAACAGGTTGCATTGGATCATCGATCCTTATATGATTTGGGTAGTCACAATAGCTTGCTAGAGACTGCTTGTGACTTATGGGTCAAATAGTGTTATTAGCCCACTGCCAACATTATATGGGCCTACAAGGTCGTGCATAAGAACGAGTCAACTCGAGCTAAAATATTCAAATTCATTGAATATAAAATTACGTCTAGATTCAATGAATGTCACATTCAATCTAGGGTGAAAGAACTTTATAAATAAATAAATATATTATATATATAATTTATAAAATTTGAAATATATATCTTTCAATTAATTTAAATCAATTAGTTTTAAATTCAAAATCTATATGATAGATTTAAATTTAAACTAATATGATAATTTAAATTTAATTTATGAGATAAATTAAATTTGAATTAAGTTCTAGATTTATATTAAATAATTAGTTAAAATTTAAATCTATTAGATAAACTTAAATTTAAACTAATCTATTCAAATTTGATTTGATTTAAAATAATGTATTTTAAATTAATCAAATATATCTGAAACCCTAATAAGATACCTCTATAAAAAGGTAGGAGGCTTGGCTTTCCTAAAACTACAAAACAAAAGAAAAACCCTAGAGATAGAAAGCATACGGATGGCGTACGAACACTGTACAAACAGTGTATGGACGTCTAGAAAGAGAAAGTGTACGGATGTCTAGAGAGAAAGTATACGGACGCCTAGAGAGAGAGAGAGAGAGAGAAAGGAAGAGGAGAGCATCTTCTCTACCAAGAACATGTACGGACATTGGTAAAAGGTGCTAGCACATCATTCGAGTTGAGCATTCGTTCGTATGTAGAAGGAGCAAATCTATAAATCAGTTCCTAAGATCCGACAGAAAGATAAATATTTCTAGATCTACTCAATTTAAACAACATTAATGGATCCATGGGAAGGGATTCGAGGTTTTAATTTTCCACTGTGCATCCCAAAAATTCCCAACACTCCTAAGATCCCTAGAAGGCTCCTCACATGCATCTTCTATTAAGAAAACAAAGCAAATGTTAAGGGTGCCAAGAAGGAAGCATGTCTTAGCCTAAAGGGTTCAAGGCACCTAAGGTTAGTTTTAAAATTTTCTAAGCTTATTTTTTAAGTCATATATGATGTGTGAAGATGAGGGGAAACCTTGGAAAAAAATTTAGGAGGCCTAGGGAATGAATTGGCAGTGTAGGTTCCATATTATGGCTTAAGGAAGCAACACCTAGTTAGGTTCCTTATCTTGATTTTCTAATGGGTCCAAGAGGTCTAAATGGAGTTAAAAACCATAAATGGAAGGAAAGATTGGAACCAAGAATTTAAATTTTGGATGTTGCTTCATTAGGCACATTTTGGAACCCTAAATGAACCATAAGACAAATCTAGTGTTCCAAATAAATAGGTAGTTTTAAGAATGGTTCCAAGAGCATAATTGGTTTCTATTTTGTGTATTTAGGCCAAAGAAAACAAGCCTCACATCATTATGAGTGTGTGGCCGAGGAAGGGAGTGCATTTCCAAAAGAAAAAGTTTGCATTTGTAATAAAAGTAGCTCTCTCTTCTTTCTCTCATGCATGATTGGATGTTATCTTATCTTTGAATGTGTGTATGTATGTTTTAAACCATGAGAATGTATTTTAGCATGTATCTAGATGCCATGGTACCATGAGATTGCATTATGTCTTAAAATGATGCTTTGTGAACTTGCTTTGGTTTGCTTGAGTGTGGTGAAGCCAAAAACCCTCTAGCTATGGTGAGGATGTGTAACACTATAGATTTCTAGCTTTGCCTCATGCTAATTTTAAATTTCATGCCAGGCATTACATAGGAAACCAAGAAATATGGCATTAAAATATTAAGTTTTTTTGCGTTGCGTTATGCATAAATTTTTCTTTCGGATTCTCATGGGTCATGTGGACTCATGTATCACATTTTCATATTTAATTCCATAGATACAACTCAAATTCATCACCAAAAGTGGCCTATAATTCGTGCAAGTGCAAAAAATACATAAAATTCCATAGTGTAGCCTTGGCCAAAATTGCATGTTTTCTGTCACAAATTTTGAAAAATCATAACTAATTCTAGAAAAATAAAAATCATGCATTATTTACCATTATAGAAAGCCACACATGTCTATTTTATGGTTCAAATAGTTCTAGATTGTGAGACATCAAGTAGAAGATGTTTGACATTTGAAAGCACCCAAGGTCTTAGCTACCTGGGCTATTGTCACAGTTTGCTATCATAAACTTTGAAAATTTATAAGTAATTCCAAAAAAATTCAAATCATGAAAATTTAGTCAATCTGAGAAGCTAAAGATGTTAACTCTAAGAGAAAAATATCTCTAGACCATACCAAGACTATCTAGGAATTGAATTATGATGGAACAGTACTAAAGGTCTAGTGGTGCTACTAGTACTGACAGTAAACTTCAAAACTTCATAACTCTCTGCTCAGACCTCCAAATGCGGTGATCTTGGTGGACACAAAAAGATTATAACCTCTAGTTTATACCTATAAAGGTTCACAAGCATTGGACACTATTTGGCCATCAGATGATATAGAACAGAAATCTAACCATAAGAATAGTATATGCACCAAAATAGCAAAAAAATCCTAACTTTGAAAATTCATAATGAATTATGTAGAGCTCATATTTTTTTTGCACTTTAGCTTCCCGAAAAGCTCTCAATGATCCCTACATGTCTTCAAAATTTCATGGAAAGATTCCTCCATTTGGTCAGTTGTGCCATAGGGTTCTAGTTTATTCATTTTCATGGTCTTAACTAGCATCAAAGTGTCCAATTTTGCTTCCCAGGATTGTAGGGCCACTTGAGCACGTGGAATTGCACTAAAATGACATTTTAAACTTGTCTCAAAGGTGTGCAAACCCATAATTTAGAAACTCACACTCTCACCCCATGCCATACACACATTTTTGTGACGACCCTACCCTCTAATAATTGTAATTATGGTTAAATGTACAATTAAAATTAATTATCAAGGTTTGAGTGGTTACAATCTATCACATTGTGAAAATATGGGAAAAATTTAAACCTTGATGTTAGGGTCATCACCATACCACCACACAAATCAAAATTTGCATAAAAGAAATCCTACTACCATAAGGGGTTTATGATACAACCATTCATCAGTTTTAATACCCAATAACCTTTCACAAGTGTCCCTATATTGTCTCTTAATTTCACAAATCTTGCCACGATGAGTTGGACCATCGCCGTGGCCAACCTATGTGACTCCGCGGCGGAAACGCCTCCTGAAACTACTGTTCTCAACTCTCACAATTATCGCCTCGGCGTAATAGATTTACGCCGCAGCGAGTTTTGCTTCTATCCAACCCTTATTTTATTTCCTCGACTCGCGCCGCAGCAGGACATAATGCGCTGCGGTGAGATTTATCAGGCTGCGGCACTCCTCGTCACTGTCACTCCTTGGGCTAATTTTCCTCCCTTGTGCCGCGATGGGATTGGTTATGTCGCGGCGCCCTTCGGCTCTGTCTCTCACTTGGCCACGGCGAAGCCTTCTTAGCCACGATGGAACTCCCTCCTGTGACTATATTACCCAAATTTCGCCCCCTACACTCCAAACCTCATCTTAGAAACACTCTAGATCCACCTTCCCTTATTTTATGTGACTCTAATGGTATTTATCTACCTTGTTTACCCATTAATCCGTCCATTACCATTGCAAAACTTAAATACTACTTCCTACTTGTCCAACTAGCTCATATTAGCAAATTCATGAATATATATCAGCAAGAACACATGCATTAGCAGCAATTGACATCCCATGCACATTCCATAGAGATTCCATTCAACAATAGCTTATGTCCACATCCAAGACATCATATGACTATAATTCCCATATGATAATCCATATCACAATCTCAACAAAAATACATATATAATGCTATAAGTTCATACATTAGTATTCAACTACAATGAGATTTAAACCCTTAACGGTTACATTTCAATCAAACAAAATATGAACGCCTACACTTGGCAACATGATTACATGATGATACTATGTAAACTAATAACAAAATTGCATCTATCCTATTCTACTAGAACCCTCAGCTCATGGATGTTCATCCATTTGCTTACCCTTATCCTTACCCAAGGAACCTTCACCTGAAATAATAATCCCATAAAATGGGGTAAGATATAAATCTCAGTAACCAAGGCAATTCCATCATATATCCAGTTTAATTAGCATATAAGCATGAATCAAAATCAACATCAAAATCATATCCATCATATCAGCAAATGAATCAATTAAGCTATCATGATTACTATCCCATACTAGCAATCATATTATCACATGTTAAAGGCCATTAACACCAGGAGAGGCCCGTCCACGGCACCTACTCCCTATTGAGCACAACCGGGGCTCAGTGCATCTGGGTTTGATCATAACTCGGTGCTCGATCGAAGCACATGCACGGGTGGTAGCCGCACTATAGCTCCACCATGGACTCACAAGGTCCAATCATAATTCAACAGATAGCCAACCAATTCATTCAGCATTTCAAATCATTCATATACAGCAACATATGAAATTAAATCAAATATATACATGGAATTGATATAACCCGGTTACCTCACTTGTAGACACTTGCAACAGTCACCAATGGTGCAGAAATCCTCCTATAACCATAGCATCATAGAATTACTACTCTAATTCATCATTAACAGTTACAATCAGTACCCAAAGAATTTAAAATGCTATGACTACCTAAGAATCACTTACCCATCTACTACAAGTCCCAATTTCGGATTAGAGTGTCCTTCACCAGAAAACTCAATATTCCACCCATAATCCTAAGCAAATTCGTATAAAATTAATACCTATTTTATAAATCAGCTATGGGGGTCTCAAATTAACAAATGAAGCATCAAAATGGAGGGTTTAAACTCACCTAAGGTCAACCCTAACCTCAACCTATGAATTTCACCAAGAAAATCCCCAAACACTCACATTTCAGATTTTAGGTAGGATGAAAATGCTCTAAATGAAAAACTAGTCAGGCAAAATTAAAGAGAAAGATGAAGAGATTAAGTTGTATAACTATTACCTTGGCTAAATCTTGCTCTAAATGTGAGAAAATGCAGAATTCTTGCCCCAAACCCTAGCCTCCCCTCCAAGCTCCGAATTTGCTTCTTGAGTTTCAGCAAATGAGAAAGTGGCTAGAGTATTAGGGTTTAAGTTGAGTCAAATATGGATCATGGGTTGCTCCAAGGTCCATCTTCACTTAGGCTTCAGATTTTTGCTTGTTGGGCCAATTTTTAGAGTGTTAGTCTGCAGAATTTTGTTGGGCCAGTTCTTATACATTGGGTTGCTGAAGTTTAATTAAGTTTGGGCCATGTTTGAAGAGCTTAAGAAAGTGGGTCTGCACAAGAGTTATTGGGCCACTTAGAAGGGTCTATACAAGGTGGATTTTGGGCCTCTATCACAGTAAATTGGGTTGGGTCTGCACTTAACCCATTGGGCCTCCATTAGCCTCTTATCATGATCTATTAATTTAAGACTAGATAAGATTTCTATCTCAATTAAATCTCAACCCATATTAATTATTCCTAATTAATCTAATCCATGATTAACACCTTAATTAATTATGGTGTGTTACACATTTTCATATTACTAGTCTTGCCATTACATGCTCAATTTGCACTGTAACATTCACATAACATAAACTCTCATTTGTACATGATACATTAGCACAATTACATATATTAATAAGGTCATAAGACATATACAACAATAGATTACAACATTTTCCACTCATATGGCCTTAAAGAAGCAAGATTCATGCACTTTGTTGTCAATCTCTTATCTCCTAAGGTGTTGGCTCCCATTACCTTGTTCTCTTGAATCACAGAACATGTTAGAACATTGGAGAGGAGGGAATGAGATTCAAAGAATCCCAATAGCTCATCTCCCATTTCAACCATATATAAAGTATGCAAACCATAACTTACAAATGTATGCATGGGCATATTAAACAACATGAACATTTAAGAAGCAATCTTGGCATGTGAGTAAGTCATACAAGGCATCCATAGGCTCGCTAAGTAAGTGGATTAGCCTCACTCATTCACTTATGGATTTTGGACTTGCCTCACCCAATTCTTTTAAGAGGATTTTGGACTCAACCTTACTCCTGGGAGTCAGTCTCACTTTTGGGAGACTTTTGACTTTGTCTTAACCAACTTTAAGGGTTCTTGGCTCATCCTCACCATGGCTAAGGGTTCTTGTCTTTTTCACACTCAAGCAAACCAAAGCAAGCATAATAAACATTATTTGAAAACATAATGCATCATCATAGTACCATGGAATAAGAACTCAAGCTAGAACACTTTTCATAGCTTAAAACACACACGCACACATTCAAAGACAAGTCAAGCATACATTCATGCATGAGAGAAGGAGGAGTGAGCTACCTTGAATGCAACCATACACTTTTCTCCTTGAATTTGTTCTCCCTTCCTCGGCCTCACACACATAAAGGTGTGTGATTGATTTCTCTTGGCCTAAACACAATTTATGGAAGCCAATTAGGTTCATGGAGTTAATTCTAAGGCCACACATTCACTAGGATAGTTAGGTGGTTCTTATGACTCTTTTATGGCCCCATAATGCACTTAATGAAGCATCCTTAGGAAAATATCATCTTGGCTCCATTCTCTCCATCTATTTATGATTCTTGACTCCATTTAAACCTCTTGGAATCATCACACAATCAATTCAATGAGCCTATCTAGGTGTTGCTTCTTTAAACCATAATATGGAACATACAAGGCCATCTCACTTTCTATGGTTTCTAAAATTTTTCTGAGGTTTCCTCTCATACTCTCCCATCATACATGATGCAAAACTAAGCTTGGAAGGAATTAAAACACTCCCTAGGTGCATGGACTCTCCTTGGCCGAAGCTATGCTTTCATAAGGCACCAATGGAGTTTCCTTGTTTCCTTTGATGGGAGAATCATGTAGGAAGCTCTCTTGGTGTCTTCAAAACTCATATGAACACTTAAACATCATAAAATATAGTTAGGGTTCATGGTAGACTTTAAGGTGCAATCAAAACCCTAACTTCCCTATCTTACAAATTCATGGCTTTTACTTAAATTTCTTTGCATATTCTTACTCTCTTCCCTTAAATTCATAGAATTCACGCTTGGTTCTACCCAAAATTCAAGCCCTCTTGTAGCTACATATATGGGGAAAAATAAGGAGAAGAAGGGGGAAGGAATAGCTACCATAGGATGGAGATTTTACCTTATTTTTCCTTATTTTCTTGCTTAATTCTCACTTTCCTTGGGCTCTTTACTTCAAATCCGAATTTTTTCCTTTGTTCGTCCCTCAAAATAGATCCAAAAACTTCAATAAAACCATAGGAAAGAAAGCTTAAGAGGATAGAAACAAGTTTGGAAGAAGGAGTATTAAAATCTATGAAATTCCTTACCTTTTTCTTGCTTTTTCTCACTTTTTCTCCTCCTTTCTTCTCCTCCATGGTGCGCCTAAGAGAGCTAGTGTTTTATCTGGTTTTTGGGCAGAATAGGTCATGCAAATGAAGGGGGAGAAGATATAAGAAATTTAAAGAGTGTTCAAGAAGCTTTCACTTTCTTAAAAATTTCAATTTTGCCCTTCGCTCTTGGCATTTTGTTTTTAACTCATTTTAACTCCTTTTTGAGAATCGTCTTTTCCATTATGAAATTTAGTCCTCAATTTAGTAAAATGTCTTTGGAATCACTTAAATCGGAGCTAAACGCTTCCCAAATGGATCTCTCAAAGTTCGGGTTTATTGACATTGGATAATGTCCACTAGAGGGGTTTTAACTATCTCGGGGCTTCTTATAGTTTTGAAGGCCTCGAAGAACCTCGAAGAACACAAAACTTTCATTTAGAAAGCCTTCCTATGTGAATTCCAAAATTTTCTTAAAATGACAAAAATGCCTTTACATTTCATTAACCTTTCTTTCAAATTCTTTTTTTCATTTTGGCTCCATTTTTCTTTCCGTTTAAGCCTCAGATTCTCATTTTTAGGAGTCTAGAATGCTTCCCAAATATTTTGAGACCTTAACTAATTCATTTTGGAGGACTTGCCTTTGTATCCAATAAATTTTATTCTTTTACAAATAAACCATATGTTATGTTTCTCACATTTTCTCTCATTTTCAGAGAATTGGATATTACAAGATGAGCCAAAAACTCTCAAGAATGGTTGAGACAAAGTTTAAAGTATCCCATGAGTAAGGCTTAGTTCAAAGCCTTTAAGAAAAAGGGTGAGACTAGTCTAAAATCCTAGAAGAGAATGGGTAAGACTAAGCCACTTACTTGACAAGCCTATGGATGTGTTGTATGACTTCTTGAATGCTAGAAATTGCTTCTTGAATGATCACTTGTTCCATAATGTTCATAATGTTCATCCATGCATTTTTAGACATGGATTTGCCTTCTTTATGTGTGATTGAAAGGAAGAAGAGCTATTGGGATTCCTAGAATCTCATTCCTCCCTTTCCATATGTCTAATATGTTTAGGTGAACCAAATGAGCCAAGGAATGGAAGCCACCAAGCCTAGAGAGTGAAGATTGACAACAAAGTATGGAAAATTGCTATTATGTAGTCATATGAGTGGCATATGATGTAATCCTTCATTGTATATATTGTATGACCTAATGAACATGTGTAAATAGGTAAATGTATTATGTATGTATGAGATTTAATGCTAGATGTATGATATAACAACTTTTGGGTATGGAATGGCAAGACTTGACATATGCATCTTTGTGTATAACTTGGAGTGGATGAGTGAATTTGAGAAATCTAGGTTTGTGCACCTTTGAGACAAGTTTAGTAGAACATTTGGTGCTTTCCCATGTGCTCAAGTGGCCATGGTTGTTGTAGAAGCAATTTTGGACCATTTAAGACTCTTACATAACACAAAATGAGTCATTTTGCAACCCAAATGAACAAATTTTTCCATGAAATTTGGCATCTCATTCAGAAATTTTTGGGAAGCTAAAGACCAGATTATTTGGAGCTCTGTGGAATTAATTATGATTTTCCAAAGTTGGCATTTTTCTATTGTTCTGATGCAAATACTATTCATATGGTCAGTTTCTTGTGCTATGTTATTTGAGGGCCAAATGGTGTCCAATGCTCATGAAATCTTATAAGCATAAATGAGACATCATAAGCTTTCCATGCCATTGAGATCACCCCAATTGGACATCTAAGCAAAAATATATGAATTTTTTAAGTTGAGGGATAGTACCAATAGTGATAAGCAATCTTTGTTACTGTTCCATCATTTTTTGATGGCTAGACATCCCTGTTGTGTCTGAAAATATTTTTATCACAATGTAGACATCTGTAACTTTCCAGAATGGCATAGTGTGCTTGATTTTGTTTTTTCTAGAATTAGTTATGATTTTTCAAAATTCATAATAGAAATATGGAATTTCAGTCCGAGGCTACACACTTTATTTTCATGTGTATACTTCATTTGCTCGAGTTCTAGACCACGTCTTGGGATGGTTATGAGTTGCATTTGTGTAATTAAATATGAGAATGAGATGGATGAGTTCATATGATCCACAGGACACATAATGAAAAATTTACACACCACATAATGCAATTAAATTGAATATTTTTAACGAATTTTCTTGAGAATTCTATGTAATCTACGGAAATGAACCTAGAAATAATATGAGATGAGCTAGAGAAGTATGATGTTACATCCCACAAGCTAGGCAACATAAAATGAGTATTAACAAACTTGTTTATGATAAAAATGAATTAAGAAAGAGAAAGAATCAAGTTTGGACAACTAAAACTTAAAATGACCCATAAATGGCCCGATTTTGGTGTTAAAAAGCATGAGAATAGATGTAAATGTTATGTAAAACTTCATGCTTGATATGGATGAGTCACTGAAAGCTAGGTATGACACTCCCTATAACCAACCTAGGCAGCACCAAAACCCTCTCACAGCGACATGAAGAAGGAAGGAGGAAGAAGGAGAAAGAAGGCTACACATAAGCAAGGAAACATGTTGAATTTTGTTGTGATATTGTTATGAAACTTCTTTTACTCCTTTTGCTCTCTCTCATGGTGGTTTTGGTTTTTTAAAAGAGTGAATTTTATGGTTGTTCCTTTGAGTAAAAGAACTTATTTGAAGAAGCTAAATACACTAAAGGAAATTCCATCAAGAGCACATTAAAGAAAGGTATGATTTAGCCAAGAAAAATTTATATTTTTGGAACCCTAGCTCCTCAAAGGTTTAGCCAAGATGGGAAGAGATGGAACTATGTATTTATTTGATGAAAACTTGGTGAATCAATGGTTTAGAATGGTGAAGACTAATAATATGCAAATAGATTTAGTTAAGAACCAAAAGAAAGGCACATGCCTTCACAAGGGTTTAGATTTCACCTAAAAATTTCAAAACCCTAAGAGAGTTGGTTACTCCCTATAATACCATAATTAAACTAGAAATAAATTATGAATATCCTAAGGCCATCAAATTCCCTATGAAACAAATGAAGTATCAAGATTGGGCAATAAGGGTGGTGTCTTGGCTAAAGGGAGAAACTGGTGCTTAAGTAAGTTTTTAATTTAGTTTCATGATTTAAGAGCCCTACATGAGTAATATAAAGGCTAGATAAACCATTAGTTTGAGGAAAAGAATGAGTTTTGATGAAGTTACAAGTTTGGTACTACAAAAAATCCTAACTAGCCCTAGGAATAAAATAGGTGAGTTGTCTAAGCTTTTTACCACTTTTAGCCATAAAAAGTGAGTAAATTAAGATAGATGAATGATGGAATTGCTATATGAAATGTGGCAAATGAAATGGGTTATTTTGGAACACTTAAAGTAACCAAATCCATACTTTTAAGGCCTAGTTTACACATATACTTTCATTGATGTGCCTAAACAAAGCAAGTGAGACCACACCAAAGTGTATGTGTAAGGCTGTGGGATTAAGAGAAGGAGAATAAGGGAATTGATTGAGTTATTTGTTAATGTAGCTTTTCCTTCATTCATATATTTATAGTTGGTTTGCTTGAGTCCTTAGATGCCTGTGTGTATTGTTTGTAAATGGCTGGCTTATTGATTATTTGAATAGAATATGCAATTGCATGATGCCTATGTGTATTTATAAATAGGGAAGCTCTTTGTTGGATAAAGCTAGGGAAGTGAGTATGGATTTCTTTACATTAGGTCAAAAGTCACTTGTAGGCATAGATTTGCTTTTGCTTAAGCCAAGGAAATCCCTAGAGTATGGATTTGCTCTTTTAGATATGATTTAGATATGTTTGCATATTATGCATGCTTGCTTTCATATGCTTGAGTGAACTATATGTATGTTTGAATGTTGATTTAGCTATTGGAATTCTTTGAATCCCATATTTCCTTATCTTCCTTAGCCATAGCCAGGTGAAACTCAAATGAAGGAAAATGATGTAAGGGCCTAGAAAAAACTAAATTCTACAAGTTTGTAGCCTAAAATATGATATTGTATATGTGGTTTTGTAAACTTATATCTTTATGTAAAGTAATGGCAACATGTGTAAAAGTGCTAGACCCTAAATGTCTAACTAATAGATGTATGTATATAACACTAGAACATGACTTAACATGTGGGATTCCATATGGATTACATGCATATCTTCATGTGGGGTAAGGATTTTTAGTTGCAAGGTATTTTTCATGTGATGAACCATTGCTATATGATGCATATAGGGATTGGAATTTGCTCATGATAAGAAATGACATTTTAGAACTCACTTAATACAAATTGGAACTAAAATTTTGACTATTTGAGCCATAAAATGTCTCCCTAACCTTGACATCTTCAATGCCTAAATTTGGAGCTGAAATTTGATGAGCATTTAAAAAATATTTAGAGCTTTCTATAAAGCTAAAGGTTTTAATTTTTGGAGCTCTATAGAATATTTGGTGAATTTTCAAAGTTGGCCCCAACAAGCTATCATGCATTGTTACTGTTCATTATGGTATAGCCATGAATTTTGTGTTCTTTGAGGGACCAAATGGATTTATTTTAATCTAAAATTTTTGTACACATCCTAAGCTTTCTAATGATACCTAATTTGCGTTACTCAGAGTTGTACAACTCAAGTTATGGATTTAGGAAGTTTGTGCTCCATTATGTGTTCTATCGTCTTAATAAGCAAATGACTAATTTTATTGGTTTCATCTTACATATATGTTAACTTAGATGAAACAAAAAGGTTGAACATGATTTCAGGAGATGTAATGACGAGAATCAATTTTTAAGCCTCATGAGTCCATTTGAAACATGTAATAACTAAAATTTTTGATGCTAAAGGTTTAATAGTGGTTGTTTTATCCTAAATGGACCACTAATAGCATAAGGTAATTGGATTATGATATGGTGTAACAAGTGGTGGCTTTGAATACTTACCAACTATAGAGAAGTTGATATTGCAACAATAGTGGCATATGCTTACGAACTATAAAGAAGTAAACCTCTTGCTTTAGTGAGTAAATTAGGTTTAGTAGACCAAGTGTTCACTAACCACTGCAACTACCTAATTACATTATATACTTCTTATAGGGAATTCAGAGACCTCAAAAGGATAAAATTAAGAAGCCATCCACTATCTCTTTCTAAGATTGACATATGGTTCATAGATAGTTTGTTAAGTGATTTTCTTGTCATGTAAGAACATATACACCTTTTTATTATAGCTCCCTTGATAAGCATTTGTGTAACAAAATGATCACACTTTTTTTTCTTTAAAATATGATGGTGGTGGGTGTGTGACTTTTGTACAAATCATGAAATGAGATTAGATGTTATGGTGAAGTGGAATGAATGTAAAGTGTTGGCTATCCATTACCTAAAGGTTGGCATAAGCTCTAGTAATGAATTTCCCACTTGAATGTTTAATATTCATGATCACCCTAGCAAGTGAACTAATCATTCCATGTAGTATAGTCAAGTATTTGAGATTAAATCCCATAAAGAAAGTATTTTCTTGAAACAATTACTAGCATTTCACAAGATAAAGTCTATCCTAATGATAGATTTTGGTAGATTTTAGTGGCTCAGCTAATCTAGTCATTAGATATTAAAGCATAATGTTGAGTCTACATTAACATAGGAAAGGAAAAACTAAAGAGCAAAAAAGTTAAATAGAAAGATCTAGACTCAAATTAGATTATTCTAGTTTACTAAACTTCTTGACTCCTTATTAGTGTTGACTTCTATTTAGTTAGCAACCATTAGTGTTGATTCTTCTCTTCAATCCATCAACCTACCTAAGAATTAGTTAGGATTTGTACACTGCTTACTGACTTGTACAGCCTTACTACCTCTTAAGTGAATCTGAATTTGACCATAGAATTACTAGGAGTTAGCTTCTCTTGAATGCATCTCCCTAGCAACCTATAGCATGACTAACTTTGGTTAGGTGTAATGCTCTTTATGTGCCAAGTTGCTTCATTAGGTTAGCCTATTTTTAGAGCATCTTTTCTAACTTTCCTAGATTATATTATGGGTCAGCTTATCTTTAGAGCATCTTCATAAACATATAATTTAGCTTTTTCATCAAGTATCCAACATTTCAGCTAATGATAGTTATAGTATATATATAGTTGATTAGTCCACCCAACCTATTTAGTCTAAATGAATTATCAACATAATCGATCACCTTTAATTGATTCAATTCATCTAAATAGTAATCCTAACACCATAGACAATGCATAAGAATGAAGATCCCAAGAATCTACTGATTGAATTGTAATTAAACTTTAACAAAACTAGTAACAACTATAAACCATCATCAACACAATGCATCATTATGAAGAAATTCAAAATAGATATATGTAAAATAGAATAAATCTTAAATTAAGGTAAGAAAAGTGTAAGATACAAATATAAATAGAAAATGGAGAAAGATGAAGATATATTGTAATATTTGATTTTCTGAAAATGAAAGAAAATGAGAGAAACGTAATGTACAATTTCTCCGTAAACGAAAGAAATTCACCGGATACAAAAGCAAGTCCCCCAAAAATGACTTAGTTAAGGTCCCAAAAAATTTGAGAAGTACTCTAGACTCTTAAAAATGAGAATCCCAAGCTTAGACGGAAAGCAAAATAGAGCTAGAATGAAAAAACAAAATGTAACAAAAGGTTGATGAAATGTAAGGGCATTTTCGTCATTTTGAACAAATTTTGGAATTCACACAGGAAAGCTTTTTAAATGACATTTTTGAGTTCCTTAAGGTTCTCAGAGGCCTTGAAAACCATGGGAAGCCCCAGGATAGTTAACACCTCTTCAGTGGAATTTTCCAATATCGGTTAACCCAAACTTTGACTGATTTGTTTGGGAAGGTTTTAGCTCTAATTTGAATGATTCAAAAGGTATTTTACTAAATTGGGAACCTAAATTTCATAATGAACAAGACGATTCTAAAAATTGAGCTAAAACGAGTTAGAAACAAAAATGCCAAGACAAAGGGCAAAATTAGAATTTTTAAGAAAGTGGAAGCTTCTTCAAATACTCTTTAAGATTCTTGTTTCTGCTCCCCTTCATTTGCATGACCTATTTTGCCTAAAAAATAGAGAAAACACCAGCTCTCTTAGGCGCACCATGGAGGAAAAGAAAGGAGGAGAAAAAGCAAGAAAAAGGTAAGAAATTTTATAGATTTTCATGCTCCTCCTTCTTCTAAACTTGTTCCTCTCCTCTTAAGCTTTCTTTCCTATGGTTTTATTGAAGTTTTTAGATCTGTTTTGAGGGATGAACAAAGGAAAAAATTCGGATTTGAAGAGAAGAGGCCAAGGAAAGTGAGAATCAAGCAAGAAAACAAGGAAAAACAAAGTAAAATCTCCATCCTATGGTAGCTACTCCTTCCCCCTTTTTCTCCCTATTTTGCCCTATATATGTAGCTGCAAGAGGGATTGAATTTTGGGCAAAACCAAGGGGCAAATTCTATGAATTTAGGGGAGGAGAGTAAGAATATGCAAAGAAATCCTAGTAAAAGCCATTGATTTTCAAGATAGCAAGCCTAGGGTTTCATGAGCTCCCTTGAAAATCTAATTTGATGTAATTATTCCTAGCCCTAAATAAATGTTTGGATGAGCTCTTGAGATCCCTAGAAGACTCCACATATGCATCTTTCATCAAGGCAAGGAAGCAAACTCACTTGGCATTCATATAGTGCATAGTTTCGGGCTAGGCTAGATGAAGCACTAAAGGGTAGTTTTAATTTGTTCCAAACTTATTTTTGCATCATATATGATGGGAGAGTATAAGAGGGAGCCTTAGAAAAATTTTGAAACCATAGATAGTGAGATGGCCATATATGTTCCATAATATGACTTAATAAAGCAACACCTAGCTAAACTCCTAGAATTGATTGTGTGATGACTCCAAGAAGTTTAAATGGAGTCAAGAATCATAAATAGATGGAGAGAATGGAGCCAAGATGATGTTTTCCAAAGGTTGCTTCATTAACTGCATTTTGGAACCATAAAAGAGCCTTATGAGCCACCTAGTTTTTTTAGTGATTGTGTGGCCTTAGAATTTGATTCATGAGTATAATTAGCTTCCATATAATGCGTCTAGGCCAAGAGAAATGATCTCCACCTTCTTGGGTGTGTGAGGTCAAGGGAGATGACTCAAGGCTCAAGGAAAAAGTGTGTAAATGCAAACAAGGTAGCTCTCTCCATCTTCTCTCATGCATGAATGTGTGCTTACATTGTCTTTCAATATGTGTATATATGTTTTGAGCTATGAAAAGTATTTTAGTATGAGTTTTTATTCCATGGTACCATGACGATGTTTTATGCATTCAAATAATATTTTATATGCTTGCTTGGTTTGCTTGAGTATGGAGAAGCCAAGAATCCTCTAGCCATGGTTGACTCCTAAGAGTAAGGTTGAGTCATAATCTCTTAGAGAAAAAGGATGAGGCAAGTCTAAAATCCGTAAGTGAATGGGTGAGGTTAGTCCACTCACTTAGCAAGCTTATGTATGCCATGTATGAATTGTTCAAATGCTAAGGATGTTTCTTGAATGCTCACATATGTCAATATACCCTTGCATGCATTTTTAAGGCTTGTATTGTATACTTTATGTGCGATTGAATGGGAGATGAGCTATTGGAATTCTTTGAATCTCATCCCCTCCTCTCTAATGTCTTAACATGCTAGGTGGAGCAATTGAGCAAGGTAATAGAGGGCCATCAAGTCTAGAAGAAGGAGATTGACATCAAAATGAATGAAATGGCCTAGTTTTATCTCCGTTGTAGCCATGCACATAGCAGATGTTGTAATCCCATGATGAATTGTTATGTAATTATATGAGCATATGTAATTATCCAAATGTATGATGTAAGGATGAGATTTGATGCCAAATGTATGAGATAGCATGATTTGGGTATTGAATGGCAAGAGCTAGCATGTGTAATCTTGTGTATATCACGGGTGGATGAGTGAGTTTGAGAAATCTAGGTTTGTGCACCTTTGAGACAAGTTTATAATGTCATTTTGATGCAATCCCACATGCTCAAGTGGCTAAATAAGCTTGGGAAGCAAAATTAGACACTTTGATGCTTGTAGAGACCATAAAAATGACCAAACTGACCAAATGGATGAATCTTCCCATGAAATTTGACAAACATGTAGAGCTCATTAAGAAATTTTTGGAAAGATAAAGGTCAAAAAAAATTGGAGCTCTACAAAATTAATTATGAATTTTCAAATTTGGTATTTTTCTGCTATTCTAGTGCATGTACTGTTTATATGGTCAATTTTTTGTGTCATCCGATAGCCAAATGATGTCCAATGCCTGGGAAATTTTATAGAAATAAAATATAGGTTATAAGCTTTCTATGGCCACCAAGATTACCTCATTTGGAGGTCTGAATAGAGAGTTATAAATGTTTGAAGTTTACTATCAGTACTAGTAGTGCCACTAGACCTCTAGTACTGTTCCATCATAATTCAATTCCTAGATGGTCTTGGCATGGTTTGGAGATATTTTTACCTTAATCTAACATCTTTATCTTCTCATATTGACCAAATTTTCATAATTTTGATTTTTGTAATATTAGTTATGAATTTTGAAATTTTATGACAATAACCTGTGATAATAACCCAAACAGCTGAGACTTTGGGTGCTTTTTGAATGTCAAACGTCTTTTTCTCGATGTCTCATGATCTAGAACTTTTTTATCATAAAGCAGACATGTGTAGCTTTCCACAATGGTAAATAATGTACGATTTTAATGTTTCTAGAATTAGTTATGATTTTTTAAAATTTGTGATAGAAAAGCATGCAATTCTGGCCGAGGCTACACTATGGAATTTTATGTATTTCTTGCACTTGCACGAGTTCTAGGCTACTTTTGGGGATGGATTTGAGTTGTATCTATGTAATTAAATATTAGAATGAGATACATGAATCCATATGGTCCATGGGACACCAAATGAAAATTTCATCCCCTAGGCAATGCAAAAATATTCACTTTTTATATGCCCTTTCCTTATGTTCTTAAGAAGTGAATGGCATAAGACATAGAAGTTGCATGAGATAAGCCAGATATTTATGGTGTTACATTTATTGGTATCAGAGCAAAGTTTCAAGCTCTCTCAGAGTAGATTTGTCTTGAAGATGTGGCAATAGGGCTATGTAAAGGGCTTGTATAGCTATGTAAAGCCTAATATGAGACATTTTAGATGTGTGAAGATAGTTTGTGGCTATGTTTATGATAAGTAAGTTGCAAAAATGGTCTTGAAGTAGATAGTCAACATCGGGGAATGGTTGGCCTCTAGAATAGGTTGAGCAAAACTAAGTGATCTGACGGTTAGAGCTCTATAAGATATGATAGCTCGCAGGGATCAATGGCAAGCCCTAGGTATAAAGTATCGAGAAATGATTTTGTTGATATGAAGGGGCTTGCTAGAGAGAGTATGTGAGGCTTAATTCTCCCTAATAGTCATACTCAGACCATTCTGAGATGTCTCACTTAATGCAAAGGCAAGTAGTGATACAGTGTAGTGTGAGATGAGACTATGGCTATGGTTGCACAGGACCAGTTTAGAGGGGAAGTGTGAAAGAAAATTACCCCCTAGCCATGACACCCAAATGTTTAGATAAGTCTTAGAGCCTAAAAGATTAATTCCCTCAAGCCAGAGGTTGAGTTACAAGCTACACCCTTTAGAGCCCGATAGCCCAGAGGTGATAACTAGTTATGCATGAATGAAGCAGGAGGTAGAACCTTCTAGCTTTGATGACGGGCTAAATATAGAGGCTATGAGGCTTGGGTTTTGTAGCTAAAGATAAAGTTTCCAATTTATGAAGAAGTAAGCCAATCAAAGGCCGTTAGCTATGGCCAATTAACTGCTTAGCCACGACCAATTATTCTAGGAAGCAGCGAGGCAATCCAGAGGATTCCTTGCCACGACCAATACTTAGACAGGAAACTAGGGTAAACCCAAGGCTAATTAGCTGTGGTGAATGATGTGGTAGTCGCGGCAAATGGTAGTATGAAATGCCTTGTTTGTCATATTCAGGCCAACCTAAGAAATGAGTTGGTAAGGGATCAGTCTACCCACAAAGAGCGGGAACCCTTAATATAAGTAGAGAAAAAGAATAGTGGACAATTATAGAAGATTAGTAAGAAATCAGTAGGTCTAGTAGTTGAGACTGAGAAAAGAGCTCAGTGTAGAGAAAGTTAAATACAGGGACAGTAAGGTTGTTGAGACCTGCCTTTAAGGCGTTGACTCCAACCTAGAGTGCCACCCTGTGAAACACTGAACGATGAAATATTAATGTAGCCTTAAAATTTTTGTAAAATAAGGCTACCAATAGTTAGGCACATAATGAGTGGCCTAGAAAGGTGTACCTCATAGGTAACACCTAGAAGTGAGCATAATTATCCTAATGACAGAGGCTCAGAAGAGAATAAGGATAATTTAGAAAGCACTAAGTTATTGTAAGCTACAAGTCTGATGAGATAGGTAGCTTAGATTAAGTATACGCTAAAGCCTAAAGGAAGTGACCAGTAGCATCATCTAGGTGAAATGTATAAAAGGAGAAATTAATCTAATTAAAAGTTTAATGAAAGTTCTCCTTGGATCGAAAAAAGAAAGATAAGACATCCTGAGTCAGGAAAACCACCTAGTGGTGGTTAGCAAATTCCCTCAGATAGACCCCTCTGAGTCATAGAATATAGTGGTAAAGGAAGCAAGGAAAAGCTGAAAAATTAGCCATAGAAGAGATGCCCTCGCTTTAGTAATGACTAAATGAACAGACAAAGGTCCAATATTTAGTCAGACAAGTTCCCTAATATGAAAATGATTTAAGGCACATGAGTGGTTAGAGCATCCAATAGAGTATAAGTTTTCAGTAAGGTAGAATCTGGACATTGAGAGTATATGTCCTAAATTGGGATAGTAAAACCCTAAAATTAGTATACTATGCTCTTGGAGGATGAGGCTAAATAGACTAAACAAAGAGAAAATCTAGCTCTGATATGAATATAGAAATGAGCTGAGACAAATAGCTAGTGCCTTAGTACCCTCAGGGAAGTTCAAAGGAGCTAGGGATAGCTTCAGAAGGCGAGTCTTGCATTATGCAGAGAAAGAGTGTAAGCCAAGAGCACCATAGAATGTAATTCTTAGGATTACATGAAAAAGAATTTTTTTTACCGAGGGACAATCTTATTAAGAGCAAAGCAAGAGTATAAGAAAGAGTAGACCCCTTTAATGTTACAAGAAGTGAAAAAGTAGAGGAACCCAGGAAAAATGCAGGTGCTCTTAACAATAAAGAAACTCGAACTGGCGATAGAGATAGCTGGTAATAGAGCATCCTTTTACCTAAGTAAAAGGATAGTAAAGGTAAAAGAGAGAGAAGATATAGTAGTGTTCAAGCCAAGGACATAGTAGATTAAGAATAAATATCAAATTGATGTACTTGAGTACTTGAAAAAACACACCTGTCCTTGGCATAGATGCCCTTCGAGCATGATAGTGCCCGAAGTAAAAAATAGTCAAGTAATGTAAAGTGATATCGAGATGTAGTTGAGGAAGAATTCTATGTTCCCCGAACATCCTACGAGAATAGGGCAGACAGAGAAAAGTACGTGAGAAATACTTTAGATTATTAGGAAACTTGTAATATACTGGTGATAGTGGCTTTGAGCTCAATCATGAAGCACCCGTGTATTAATATTTGATGTTATGGTTTGCTTGCAACAATGGTTACATGATATTGGATCTAATTAACTTAGTAATAATATGACTTGAGTGCGTAGCAAATGATGACATCAATCACCAAAGTGTCCCGATAATCAAAAGGTATTCTAGTTAGTTAAAGAACAAGATGAGTTAGTAAAGAAAAGTAAAGGGATTTAAGGAATACTAAAATAGTAAGAAAGCATGCAAAAAGGAATCCCCAATAGAGAATGTTCAGATTCAGATAGCATGAGTTCTATGCATAGCCTGAGTCCCTTATAGTATATGTAAATGAAATGAATAGGGACCAGTGTATAGCCTCTCTCCTATTAGAGATGTTAACCACACTCAGTGTGCGAGATGCCCTAGTGCCAAGGCACTTAAAAGTAAAGAATGGGCATAGTTAGAAATTGCAGGATATGAGAGGAAAAGATAGTTAAGTATAACTAAAGTAAGAAGAGAAATCTCAAGTAAAAAAGGGCTGAAGTGGGAATCTAAAGATCCCATGAGGAGTGATGAATGAAAATTAAGATGCTCCTGAGTATCAGTATGATGGGATCCTAGAGAATTAGTTGACACAGAACCCACTTCACATGAAGACCACGATGTATTTCTAAGTTTAGACTCAGTTATTATGAGTGATAGTCACCGAACTTAGTGAGTATGTGTTTTACTATCAGATATAGTAATCTTAGGCTTTGATGTCTCCCAAAGACAGATCGTAGTAGATCCTAGCATAGCACAACGGGTTACAGTAGACCCTAGCAGGGCTCTGAGAGGTTGCAGTAGACCTAGGGGTCACAATAGATCCCACATAGTTATAAAAAGCCCTCAGTTATAGTATGATAGTTCTTTGGTGAGATGACAGCTTGAGATAGTTTTTATAGAGCAGTTAGTTTCAGAGACCAGTACAATTTTAGTTAGCTCTTATCTCAGAGATTAAAGACCTCCTGAGCCTAGTAGACCATTACCACAGAGATATGAAGGCTTTACTCAAACAGTTAGGCCACTGACTAGATCTCTTGAGAGATGAGCATAGTACATGGGATGAGGAAAGTAAGAAAGTAGCTTTCTAGAGTTAAAGCCAAATAAACCACTACCTAGCAGATATTAGCCCTGACTGAGGGATAAAGAGATCCCTACATGCTAGATTATGTATTTAGAAAGGGGGTCAAGTGTAGTTTTTACATGAGGTAAGTGGTACAGTATGCCTCCAATGATCGAAACTGTGAATGTAGTTAGCATCCCATCAAAATTTAGCAGTAGTCAGTGGTAGTCGCTCTTCAATGCTAGCATGAGGAATATAAGTTAGACCTGCTAATGTAAAGATGAGGGACTATAAAATGCCTACTTCCAAATGACTAAAGACAGTAAGAAAAAGTCCTGACCTAAAGAGACAAATGCAGTAGTAAACAAAGAAACTGGGATCATTAAAAGTGAAAAACTCCTTAAGGAGTTGTAATCCAGTAAGCAATTGAGATATGAGGCCTGTGATAGAAGAAATGTGAATTGTAATCATAGGATGAGTTAGTAATAAAGAACGCAAAGATGAACAATGGATGGTACATGTAAACAGGTAAACAGATAGACAGAAATCTCTAATAGCTGTAATGATTAGAAAAAAAAGATAATGAGACTTTATAAGAAGCCATTGGGAAAGGATATGGGAGATTTAATATGAAACAAGTTATGTCCTAAGATGTGTAAATGAGTCTAGGGAAAGGAATGTTAACCCTGCGAATAGGTTAAGACTAACCGATATGATTAATAAGCTCTTCCAGGATAGGTCTCTAGAGTCAAAATTTCTTTCCCTTATGAAAAGAACTAGCTAGTACTCTATAATATAAAGCCCTTATTGAGAGCTAGTAATAAAAATTCCTTAGCCGAGAGAAACTCAAGAGTGAAATCATTGAGAAAAGCATATAGAGCCAAGAAGAAGGGAAAGAAAAGAGCAGTTAGCCAAAATAGAAAAGAGTAAGAGGAAAGGTATACCCCCAATTTTGAGGATGAAATTTATTTAAGGAGGGACAAATGTAATATCTGGTTCTCTGAAAACGAGAGAAAACATGAGAAATGTAACGTACGGTTTCTTCGTAAACAAACAAAATTCACCGAATACAAAAGCAAGTCCCTCGCAATGACTTAGTTAAGGTCCCAAAAAATTTGGAAAGCATTCTAGACTCCTAAAAATGAGAATCTCAAGCTTAGACAGAAAGAAAAATAGAGTTAGAATGAGGAAATAAAATGTAACAAAAGGTTGACAAAATGTAAGGGCATTTTTTGTCATTTTGAGCAAACTTTAGAATTCACATAGTAGGGCTTTTTAAATGAAATTTTTTAGTTTCCCAGGGTTCTCAAAGGCTCAGAAAACCATGGAAGCCCCGGGATAGTTAAAACCTCTCGGTGGACATTTTCCAATGTAGGTTGACCCAAACTTTGACTGATTTGTTCAGGAAGGTTTTAGCTCCAATTTGAGTGATTCCAAAGGCATTTATTAAATTGGGAACCCAAATTTCATAATGGAAAAGGTAGTTCTCAAAAAGGAGCTAAAATGAGTTAGAAATGAAAATGCCAAGAACGAAGGGCAAAATTAAAAATTTTAAGAATGTGGAAGCATCTTAAACACTCTTTAAGTTTCTTGTTTCTTCTCCCCCTTCATTTGCAGGACCTATTCTGCCTAAAGACTAGAGAAAACACTAGCTCTCTTAGGTGCACCATGGAGGAGAAGAATGGAGGAGAAAAGGCAAGAAAAAGGTAAGGAGTTTCATGGATTTTCATGCTCTTCCTTCTTCCAAACTTGTTCCTTTCCTCTTAAGCTTTCTTTTCTATGGTTTTATTGAAGTTTTTGGATCTGTTTTGAAGGGAAAACAGAGGGGAAAATTAGGATTTGAAGAGAGGAGACCAAGGAAAGTGAGAATCAAGCATGAAAATAAGGAAAAATCTCCATCCTGTGGTAGCTACTTCTTTCCCTTTCTTCTCCCTATTTCGCCCCATATATGTAGCTGCAAGAGGGCTTGAATTTTAGGTAGAACCAAGGGTGAATTGTATGAATTTAAGGGAGGAGAGTAAGAATATGCAAAGAAATCCAAGTAAAAGCCATTGATTTTCAAGATAGCAAACCTAAGGTTTCATGAGCTCCCTTGAAAATCTGATTTGATGTAATTGTTCCTTTGGCCTAAATGAATGTTTGGATGAGCTCTTGAGATCCCTAGAAGGCTCCTCATATGCATCTTCCATCAAGAAAAGGAAGCAAACTCACGTGGTGTTCATATAGTGCATAATTTTGGCCTAGGCTAGATGAAGCACCAAAGGGTAGTTTTAATTTGATCCAAGCTTATTTTTGCATCATGTATGATGGGAGAGTATGAGAGGAAGCCTTAAAAAAATTTTAAAACCCTAGATAGTAAGATGGCCTTATATGTTCCCTTAATATGGCTTAAAGAAGCAACACCTAACTAGGCTCTTGGAATTGATTGTGTGATAACTTCGAGAGGTTTAAATGGAGTGAAGAATCATAAATAGATGGAGAGAATGGAGCCAAGATGATGTTATCCAAAGGTTGCTTCATTAACTGCATTATAGAACCATAAAAGAGCCTTATGAGTCACCTAGCTTTTCTAGTGATTGTGTGGCCTTAGAATTTGATTCAAGAGTATAATTAGCTTCTATATAATGTGTCTAGGCTAAGAGAAATGATCTCCACCTTCTTGGGTGTGTAAGGTTAAGGGAGAGGACTCAAGACTCAAGGAAAAAGTGTGTAAATGCAAGCAAAGGTATCTTTCTCCACCTTTTCTTATGCATGAATGTGTGCTTACATTATCTTTGAATGTGTGTGTATATATGTTTTGAGCTATGAAAAATATTTTAGCATGAGCTTTTATTCCATGGTACCATGATGATGTTTTATGCATTCAAATGTTATTTTATATGCTTGCCTTGTATGCTTAAGTGTGCAGAGCCAAGAACCTTCTAGCCATGTGAGGATGAGCCAAGAACCCTTGAACTTGGTTGAGACAAAGTAAAGAGTCTCCCAAGAGTGAGATTGACTCCCAAGAGTAAGGTTGAGTCATAATCTCTTAGAGAAAATGGATGAAGCAAGTCCAAAATCCATAAGTGAATGGGTAAGGCTAGTCCACTCACTTAGCAAGCTTATGTATGCCATGTATAATTTGTTCAAATGCTAAGGATGTTTCTTGAATGCTCAATAATGTCAATATGCCTATGCATACATTTTCAAAGCTTGTATTGTATACTTTATGTGTGATTAAATGAGAGATAAGCTACTGGATTCTTTAAATCTCATCCTCTCCTCTCCAATATCTTAACATGCTAGGTGGAGCAATTAAGCAACATAATGGAGGCCACCAAGTATGAAAGAGATTGACATCAAAATGCATGAAATGGCCTAGTTTTATATGTATTGTAGCCATGGACATAGCATATGATATAATCTCATGATGAAATTGTTATGTAATTATATGAGCATATGTAATTACCCAAATGTATGATGTATGAATGAGATTTGATGCTAAATGTATGAGATAACATGATTTGGGTATTGAATGGAAAGAGCTAGCATGTGTAATCTTGTGTATACACGAGTGGATGAGTGAGTTTGAGAATTTGGGCTTGTGCACCTTTAAGACAAGTTTATAATGTCATTTTGGTGTAATCTCACATGCTCAAGTGGCCATACAAGCTTGGGAAGCAAAATTAGACACTTTGATGCTTGTAGAGGCCATCAAAACGACCAAACTAAAACCCTATAGCACAAACTAACCAAATGATGAGTCCCTCCCATGAAATTTGACAAGCATGTAGAGCTAATTGAGAGATTTTTGGAAGTTAAAGTACAGAAAAATCAGAGCTCTACATAATTAATTATGAATTTTCAAAGTTGGGATTTTTCTACTGTTCCGGTGCATGTACTGTTTAGATGGTCAGTTTTATGTTCTATGTCATTTGATAGACAAATGGTGTCCAATTCTTGTGAAATTTTATAGTCATAAAATAGAGGTTATAGGCTTTCTGTGGCCATCAAGATCACCTTATTTGGAGGTCTAAACAGAGAGTTATGAAATTTTGAAAGTTACTGTCAGTACCAACAGTGCCTCTGGACCTCTAGTACTATTCTATCATAATTCAGTTCCTAGATAGTCTTGGCATGGTCTGGAGATATTTTTCCCTTAAATTTAACATCTGTATCTTCTCATATTCACTGATTTGCATGATTTAGATTTTTGTAGAACTAGTTATAAATTTTCAAAGTTTATGACAGTAGCTTGTGATAGTAGCCAAGATAGCTGAGACCTTGGGCACTTTTTGAATGTCAAACATCTTCAGCTTGATATTCCATGACCTGGAATTATTTTGTATTATAAATTTGTTTAGAATTAGTTATGATTTTTTAAATTTTATGATTAAAAGCATGCAATTCTGGTCGAGGCTACACTATGGAATTTTATGTGTTTCTTGCACTTACACGAGTTTTAGGCCACTTTTGGGGATCGTTTTGAGTTGTATCTTTGTAATTAAATATGAGAATATGATACATGAGTCCATATGGTCCACGGGACATCAAATGAAAATTTCATCCCTTACGCAATGCAAAAATATTCAATTTTTATATGCCATTTCCTTATGTTCTTAAGAAATGCATGGCATAAGCTATAGAAGTTGCATGAGATAAGCTAAAAATTTATAGTGTAATGTAATGTCCCACATTGGGTAGGAAGACTTTGGGCTAAGGCCTTATAAGTGGGGAGAATCCTTCCTCCCGACGGTGCACTTTTAGGAGACAAAACCCCACCACGTGGGAAATGAGAGTACCACAGGGTGTCGTAACGGGACAATACCGTTGAGGGCTCTGTGGGGAATTGGTATCAGAGCCAGCCTAGCCGCATGTGCAACCCGAGGACGAGTTAGCCCCAAGGGGGGAATTGGAATGTATATCCCACATCGGTAGGAAGACCTTAGGCTAAGGCCTTATAAGTGGGGGAGAATCCCTCCCTCCTGGCGGTGCACTTTTAGGAGACAAAATCCCACAACGTGGGAAATAAGAGTACCACGGGGTGTCGCAACGGGGACAATACCATCGAGGGCTCTGTGGGGAATTGGTATCAGAACCGGCCTAGCCGCATGCGCAACCCGAGGATGGGTTGGCCCCAAGGGGGATGGAATGTAATGTCCCACATCAGATAGGAAGACCCTTGGCTAAGGCCTTATAAGTGGGGGAGAATCCCTCCCTCCCGATGGCGCACTTTTAGGAGACAAAACCCCACCACGTGGGAAATGAGAGTACCACAGAGTGTCGCAACGGGGACAATACCATCGAGGGCTCTGTGGGGAATTGGTATCAGAGTCGGCCTAGCCGCATGTGCAATCCAAGGACGAGTTGGGGTGGAATGTAATGTCCCACATCGGGTAGGAAGACTCTGGGCTAAGGCCTTATAAGTGGGGGAGAATCCTTCCCTCCCGATGGCATGCTTTTAAGAGACAAAGCCCATGACGTGGGAAATAAAAGTACCACGGGGTGTCACAATGGGGACAATATCGTCGAGGGCTCTGTGGGAAATTGGTATTAGAGTCGGCCTAGCCATATGTGCAACTTGAGGATGGGTTGGCCCCAAAGGGGTAGAATGTAATATCCCACATCGGGTAGGAAGACCCTGGGCTAAGGCCTTATAAGTGGGGGAGAATCCTTCCCTCCCGATGGCGTGCTTTTAGGAGACAAAACCCCATCACGTGGGAAATGAGAGTACCACGAGGTGTCGCAACGGGAATAATACTGTCGAGGGCTCTATGGCTCCTAAAAGCGCGCCATCGGGAGGGAGGGATTCTCCCCCACTTATAAGGCCTTAGCCCTGGGTCTTCCTACCCAATGTGGGACATTACATTCCACCCCCCTTGGGGCCAACCCGTCCTCGGGTTGCACATGCGGCTAGGCCGACTCTGATACCAATTCCCCACAGAGCCCTCGACGGTATTGTCCCCATTGCGACATCCCATGGTACTCTCATTTCCCACGTGGTGGAGTTTTGTCTCCTAAAAGCGCACCGTCGAGAGGGAGGGATTCTCCCCCACTTATAAGGCCTTAGCCCAGGGTCTTCCTACCTGATGTGGGACATTGCATGTTACATATATAATATGTAATTTATTAAAAGATAAACAAATAATCCAAAGAATTATCATACTAACTTAGATTTGCAAGGATATTTCTTCATAATTACAAGGATCTCTCTCGCTCTCTCTCTAAAATTCTAAACTTCTCCTCTCATTAAAATCCTAAAATCTTCTAAAATTCCCTAAAAACTCTTAAAACTTTCAAAATTTTTTAAAATGCATAAGGGAGATATTTATAAAAATTCTAATCTTGCCGTTCATTATGACTAACTTGGTCTTTGTGTGATGAGCAAGGTGGTGAATCTAGAAAGATTGCCTCCTTATTGTCACTAACAAGTAGGTTGCCACGACATCCAATAGGATATAAAATGTGACACTTTTAGATGTCACAACCAACTTGGAACTCATCACAACCAATGACTTCTTTAGCCTAAATTTTTGAATATTTGCTCCTTGGTCCTTGGCTTTAGTCTTTTAATTTCCATAACTTGATCTCCCTGTTTGTTTACATTTAGGTCCTAAACAATAAAGATGAAATAACTAAATGAGAAGTGGACTAAACAAAACACAATTTAAACACACAAAACAACTCCCTAAGTATAACATAATATTATGGCTTTCTAAATTCACAAATTGGCCATAAAATTAAGGAATTTACAAATAAAAACCCAATCACATGAATTTTTGCAATTTAGTCCTTATTTTATGAGGAAAAAGTAAAATTAAACTCTAATCACATCCAATCACAAATAAGTCTAAATATAAGCAAATTTAGATGTCATTAGGCCTGGAAATAATGAAAAAACATGATAAATCTTAGGAGAAATGTAACACCATAATTATCTAGCCTCTCTTACTCATTTCTTTATGACACTCCATGAAAAGGGAAAGTTGACAAAGAAATTCAATTAAAATATTCCATTATCTTTGCGTTACGTCAGACTAAAAATTTTCATTTTATGTTCCATGGACCCTTTGGACTTCCCCATATCATTCTCCACTTTAGTTACATGCATACCACTGAAAACCATCTCCAAATGTTGCCAAAAACTAGAGCTTATAGCATATATACACAAAATAATGCAAGTCAGTCTCAGGTCCAACTTGACAGATTTCTAGTGCAACTTTGGAAAATCATAACTAAATCTAAAAAAATCAAAATATAGTAGCTCATAGATTTTTGGAAAGCTCTGGACATTAAATTTATAATAAAAATAATTTCAACCCATGAAAAACATCATTTTGACCACGTTTGATAGCAGAAAAGTGACATAAGTCAGACTGCCTAGTGTTTCTAATACAACTTACTAATATAAACTTCAAAAATGCATAACTAATTCCAAAAAAATATAATTCAAGAAAAATATACCAATTTGGAAAGATACAGATGTTAAATTTAAGTCAAAAATACTGCTAGACCAAGTTAGACACGTTTAGCTACTAAAAACTTATGGAATAGTACATAGACTCAAATGGCACTACTATTACTGACACATAACTTCAAAAATTCATATCTCTCTGCTCAGACCCTCAAATGATGTGATTCTAGTTTCTACAAGTCATTGGCATTGTCTAGTTTATGCCTATAAAATTTCATATCCATTGGACACCATTTTCCTCATGAATGGTAGAGATGAAGTTTCTAGCCATTTGTACAATGCCACCATCAAAATTGTAAAATTTTGCCAACTTTAAATAATATGTACTTTGGCTTCCTAAATATCACTAGAAAAGATCTATATGCATGCCAAAGTTTGTGAGAAAATTCGTTCATTTGGTCAGATCTTTATATAGGGTTGCAAAATGCCACATTTTGGCTTCTAAAAGGGTCCCAAATGGTCCATATTGGCTTCTAGCTCTTCTAGGGCCACTTGAGCACGTGACAAAGCATGAGAATAGTCTACAAAACATGACTCAAGGGTCCAACAACCTATATTGCATAAAATTACTCTCCCACTTGATGATACACACATGGAATACACATGCTTATTCTTGCCATACAATGTCTAAACCATGAAATATCATACATTTGCTTCCAATTCTCATATATACCTCACATATTCATGTAGTTACACATGTTCAAGGACTTATACATCATATATATCATGGAGATACATCATTTGGCAGCCATATAGCTATCATACAAGCATTTTACAACTCCATTGCCAATCTTCATGTCTTCAAGTGTGGTGGCTCCCATTTTTTCGCTCTCTTGATCCATCTAGACATGTTAGGTAATAGGGAGGGAAGAGTGATATTCTAGGAATCTTAATAGCTCTTTTCTCTTTCAAGGATACATAATGGATGCAAATTCAAGTCTAACAATGCATGTATCTTGAAACTCATAAACATAGATGGAACATTTTTTGTATTCAAGAAGTCACATAAAACATACATAGGCTTGCCAAGAAAATGGTCTAGCCTCACCCACTCTCTTTGGGATTTTGGACTTGGCTCACCTATTTTTTAAGAGACTTTTGACTAAGCCTTACTCTTTAGAGACTTTTGGCTTTGTCTCACCCATTCTTGGGGACTTTTGGCTTCACTACACTCAAGCAAGCCACTCATGTTCATAAAAACATCATTGAAGTGCATAAGCAAAGCATTATGGTACCATGGCATATAGATACATGCTAGAAATATCTTTCATGACTTAAACATACATACACATATTCAAAGACAAAAAAAATTCAAAGATGCATGAGAGAAAGGAGAGAGAGCTACCTTGCATATAAGAACACACTTTAACCTCTTGAAATTCCTTCCTTCCCCTTGGCCAAACACCTACAATGAGGTAGAGCTTGATTCCTTTGGCCTAAACACATGGAATGGGATCCAATTACACTCTTGGAACATTTACTAAAGCCACACATACATTAGAATGACTTAGGCACTCATATGGTTCAATTATGGTCCCATAAGGCACCTAATGAAGCAACCTTGGGAATTCATGATCTTGGCTCTATTCTCTCCATTAATCTATGATTCTTGACTCCATTTAAACTCCTTGGAGCCATCACACATTCATTTCAAGGAGCCTAACTATGTGTTGCTTCATTATGCTACAATATGTAGCCTATATCTCTATCACACTTTCTAGGCTTTCTAAATTTTTTTGAAAGCTTTCTTTCATACTCTCTCATCATATATGATGCAATTCTATGCTTAGAAAAATTTAAAACACTCCCTAGGTGGAAGAACCTCTTTAGGATGAGCCAAGCACCATAAATGGAGTCCATGGAGTTTCAAAATTTTCCTTGAAGAAGGAGCCACTTGGGAAGCTTCCTTGGGGTCTTACGAACTCATACAAATACTTACTTAAGGGAATCAAATCAGATTTCCCAATGTCTCCATGAATCCTTAACTTTTCTATCTCAAATTTTAATAGGTTTTCTTCCAATTTCTTTGCACCAACTTACTTCTCACACTCTAAAACCTATGATTCTTCCTTGGTTACATTAGAATTTAGTCTCTCATGGCTAGGCTCTAAGTGAGATGAAATTCACATAAGGAGGAGCAAGGAAGAAAAAGCATGGAAGACAACAAACTTACCTTGATTCCTAGCTTTTCTTAAGTGCTCTTCCATGTGGTGGACTCCTCTTTACCAAATTCTACTCTCCCTCCTCTATATGTGGCTCAAAATAGAACCAAACTCTTTAATAAAACTATAGAAAGAAAGGTAGGAAGGAGATGAATCAAGTTGCTAAAGGAAAAACCATGAAATTCTATCAATTTCCATACCTTTTTCCTTGTTTTTCTCCTTCTTTTTCTCCTCCTTCCTTGTGCATTTCTTTGGGTAGAACCTCCTTTGGCTTGGTCAGCAACTAGGTCAGTCTAAATTGAGGAGAGGAATGGGACGTTATATAAGGAGCAAGGCCACTTAATGAACTTTTCAAAATTTTCTATTTTGTCCTATTTTCTTGGCTTTTTTGTTTCCAATTTGTTTTAGCTCTTTTTTTAGAATCATCTTTTTCATCATAAATTTTAAGTTCTTAATCTTATAAAATGCCTTTGGAATCACTCAATTTGAAGCTAAAACCTTCCCAAATGAACCAGTCAAAGTTCAAGTCAACATTGTTGAAAAATGTCCATCGGAAGGGTTTTAACTGTCTCGGGACTTCCCATGATTTTTGAAGCCTCTAAGAACCCTAGAGAGCTCAAATTTTCTATTTTAAAATCCTTCCTATAAGTTTTCCAAAAAGTGTCCAAAATTATAAAAATGTCATTACGTTTTGTTGCATTTTCGTTAAATTCTATTTGACTATTTTAACTTTGGTTTCAAGGCACCTTTGGCTCCCTAAATTCATTATTTGGGTCTAGAATATTGTTCTAATTTTATTAGACTTCAAATCAATCTATTTGGAAACTTTCTTTTGTATCTGGTGAATTTCATATGTTTACGAAGAAACTGCATGTTACGTTTCTTATGTTTTTTCATATTTTTGAAGAATCGGATGTTACAAGAAACTCCTAGAAAAATACATCAAAATAAGACTTATCAAATGTCAATGGATGCCATTCAGTTGATATAAAGTTTCTTGCCCTAGGTCTAATTAATAAAACAAGATGATATGGTGCATGTAAAATAGATTCAAAATAAGACTATAGGCTGAGAACTCAAAAAAATGGAGTCTTCAATACTTTTGGGACAAGAAGTTATACAAGTTGTAATGATGGCTATATCTACTTTGGAGGTGTGCTTTATTATAGAAAATTGGTAAACATTATTGAGTTAAACTATGGTGGTTGATTTAATATTACCTTGTTAAAATGTAAGTGGGCTAATATAACCAATCCTTGAGGGATTATAACTAATGACTTAGTATTTACATCTATTAATTTTTCATAGTTGATATACACTAATGACAATGAAGATGACAAGCTATACATCCACGTTTTAGAACACTACGTCAGGAGAAGGCTTCATTAGTGGTTATTTTTAACATTCATTGGCAAATAGTGACTGCCAACAATAAAATTGCCAACAAAGCTAACCAACTTTTGTTGGCGGTTATTAACTACCAACAAAGAGCTCACTTTTGTTGGTAGTTATTTTTAATAACTGCCAACACAAAGTGGCTATTTGTTAATGATTAATTACACACTACTAATAAAGGATTTCATTTTTGTTGGCAATTTTAACCTAACCAACAAGATAATATGAGACCTTTGTTGGTGGTTAATTAAAAATCGCCAACAAAGTCATTATTTTTGTTAACAAAAATCTATTTTTGTTGGCAGTTATTTTAATAATCACCAACAAATTTAGATTTTTTTTTATTATTTTTAATAATTAGCAACAAATATAAATTTGTTGGCAATTTTCCTTTGAACCTCCAACTTTCTCTTTTTTTTTTTTCATCACAAAGTTTATGCACCTAGAGTGCCATTTGGCATTTGGTTCATCCTTATTCTTTATTTGATTCTAGCTATTATTATTTAGAAACTCGAAACAATTAAAGAACTCTTAGTTTTTTAAGAAAAAGAATTCTAAAGAACAATTACAGTCATTTAATTAGAAAAACTCTTATTTCTTTATATTAATCAATCGAAGAACAATTACAATCAATAATCAAATTAAAACAAGCTAATACTAAACCAACAGACATTGTTGGAGCATGTATTGAGACCACTCTTACCTCAGTTCATCTATTTAAGTATCAGAGTATTCTTTACAATATGATTTCAGAAAGTAATATAAAATAAAATAAGAAAAATTTGAAGTTAGATAACTAGAATTTGACGGTCAAATTTTAGAAATATTATTTTAAAATAAATTTTATATTAAATAACCAGCAGTATAATGCCATAAAAATAGAGATTATTTAGGTCTTAAACCCTCTCTTTATAGCTAATAACAATAAATTACATACTAATATCACTAAATACAACTAGTAACAACAAATTACCAAGAAAATGAGAAAAATCAATTCAAAGATTAAAAGTAAAAATATTTAAGATATTCAAGGGGACACAAAAGGATATTGAAAAATAAAAGAAAGCATGCATATTTAAGTCAATCTTTTATTATTATTTTTATTTTGATTTAAACTTCTTTGCCCCTTTTTTAGAATCCAAATATTTTCTTTATGATCATCTCTCATATATAGAGTATCATCTTTAATGGAATCACTTTCAAGTGATGTCTCCAAAAAAGAATCATCCTTAACATCGGTATCTTGACCTTGTTGGATATAATCTTTGTCCTCATTTATTTTATTTGTCAACAAAATAATGGACCACTTCTTACTACCAGGATCAAGGACATAGAACACTTATTGAGCTTAGGATGCAAAAATAAAAGGCTTATCTTTATACCCTAATTTATTAAGATCCACCTGGATAAAACCTGACTCATCAATCCGAAAGCCATTCTTATTGTCAACCCATTTACAACTGAAGACCAGCACCCAAAACAAAATGTAGTCTAACTCCCATATGCATTCAATTATCCCAAAGTATGACATGTTCACATAAATAGGAATTTTGTTTTCAGCATTAGAATCATTCATAGATTGAGCTATAAGAGTTACACCATTATTTTGCATTGTGCTCCGATTATCCTATGCTTTTGTATAGAATGTGTAGATGTTGATGAGATAACTAGTGTAAGAGGGGACATGCAGGCTTGAAACTCTTGTTAGCCATATCAATTTTTCGAAGATTGCACTAGGATTCACATTGAACTCCTTAAAAATGTGATTTTTCAACTAGTCTATAAAAAGCCAATTATGTTATTTCAATATCCAACTTTCATTCTTATTGGGGTTCAACTTCTAAGTATCTCCTTGTGCTTCCACACATATGGCTCAACCTCATCAAAGTTGCGCAGAACATATAGGTGTACTTGCTCCCACTGTGTACTTGAGATGCTAACTATTTCATTTCCTATAATCCCTTCCCTAGCAGTTCTTTACATGTGTCGAGATACCGTAAGCCCAATATTATCGATATTGGATAGGTATTCGATATAGAATTCAATAGCTTCTTTGACTATATATTGTTCAACAATGAAACCCTCTAATTGACTTCGATTTTTCACATACCCTTTTAATATATTCATGTAATGCTCAACTAGATACATCCACCTCAAATAAGCTGGGGCACACATCTATGTCTCCCTAACCAAGTGAATAGTTAGATCAACCATCATGTCAAAAAATAAAGGCAGGAAATACATCTCAAGCTCACACAAAGTGATCATAATTTGTCTTTGCAATGCTGGCAATTTCGCATGATCAATCACTTTACTACAAATGGACTTGAAAAAGAAGCATAGTTAAGTGATTGTCCCTCACACCTTCTTAGGTAAAATGGAGCATAGAGCCACTGGAATCAAATGCTTCATCAAAACATGGCAATCATGAGACTTGAAACCTTTTAACTTTAGATCTTTCATTGATACAAGCTTTCAATGTTTGAAGAATACCCTTTAGAACCTTGACTCCATCAAGAAATTCCAAAAGGCAAATTTTTCTTTTCTAGATATAGTATCAGCCACAAGAGGTTGATAAGTACAACGTCCTTCGTTCACCGGTGCCAATTCTCCTCTTATTCCCAAAGTAACCAAGTCCAATCTCACCTTGATACCATCTTTGGTCTTTCCTAGCACATTGAGTAACATACTAATTACATTATCACATGCATTTTTCTTTATATGTATCACATCAAGGAAATGCCTCACATACAAAGACTTCTAATATGTCAGTTCAAAGAAAATAGACATTTTCTTTCACCCACTTATTATAAGGTGTCCTGTAAAAGGTTTGCCAAAATAGTTATGCAAATCCTTTGCCTTCTTATACAACTGCTCACTAATCAAAGGCAAAGGTGCACTATCTTTCTCTGTATTCCCATTGAAAGCTTTTTTCCACCACCAGGAATGATGTCCCAGAGGCAAAAATCTGCGATGCCCAAGAACGATATTCTTTATACAATGTGCCAACTGCATGGAGTGTTTTACCTCCTCTCAAATAGGGCATTTATAATGTCTTTTGATACTATATCTTGACAAATTACCATACGCTGGAAAGTCATTAATTGTCCTAAATTGTATAGCTCGCAAATTGGATCTTTCCTCCCTATAAGCATCATATACCTCCACTTTCAACTCCCATATTAGTTTCAAATCTTCAATTAGAGGAGTTAAATATACATTTATATCATTCCCAGGTTGCTTGGACCCAAAAATTAGCGTAGACAACATTATAAACTTACGCTTCATGCATAGCGATGGACGTAGGTTATAAATCACTGTCCATGTATTGTGGGTACTACTTTGGATACTGTGCCGGTTCACTCCATTGGTAGTTAATGCAAGGTGTGGGTTTCTATCTTCTTACCCGAAGCTAGGATACTCATTATCAATTTTTTTCCACTAAGGAGAATCTGCAGAATGCCGAAACTTGCCATCTTGAATCCTTTCATCTGCATGCCATGTCAAGTGCTTCACATCTTCTATACTATTGTAGATGCATTTGAATTTGGGTATGATGGAAAAATATCATACTACCTTTGTTGAACTTGATTTTTTCTTCTTATATTGTAAGGCATTACATTTAGGACACTTCTCTGACAATGCATATTCATTTTGAAATAAAATGCAATCATTGGGACAAGCATTTATCCTCTTATAGCTTATGCTAATAGAGCATAATATTTGTTTAGTCTCATATGTTCTCCTGGGAAGCTCATTATCCTCTGGCAACATATCTTTCAAAAAAGCAAGCAATTTTGTAAAACTCTTATCACTCCATCCATTTCCCGCTTGACATCTGTACAACTTCAATACCACTGACAATCTTGTAAATTTAGTACAGCTAGAATACAATGGCTTTTTTACATCACTTTTCAACCTTTCAAACATTTCAAGGCAATCCTGAAGATCGTCTTCAACCACATTTGCTATCTCTTCAAGATGGTCAACCTCATATATATTTGTGTCGAACTCATTTGAGGCACAACTCCCACTATACTCCCAGTTACTATGTGCATCCTTTATCTCGTCATGCTTTGTCCAACATGTATAACTTTGGTCAATCCCATTACACACTAAATGATCTTTCAACTTAGCTGCACTAATTTGCTTCACATGGCAGCAATTTAAACAAGGGCATCTAATTTTACTTGAATCTTTTGCATGCTCAACTACAAACTTAATAAACTCTTTCACTCTATCCTCATATTCGCTAGACAAATGATTGGCAAACATCCATCTATGATTTATACCAATTTGAGTATAATGTGGTTAGTGACTTATAATATTCTTGGACTCCTACCTATGACTCTACTAAATATTTCCCAATTATACAAGCTGTCAAATTATTCTTTTTTTTCAATCTATATCTTAAAGAAAACTCAGCAACATAACGGTTTAAAAATGGAAGTTTCCCAGGCTAAGCTCTCTGTTCAAACTAAGACTACAATAGTCCAACAGTCCATGATAACAGAGTAATAATAAGAAGTGTTAAGAAACTCATGCTTTATAATTTTCTATAATTTTCAACTTTGTAACACACATAAAAGCCAAACAATTAAGTAAGAACTTGCTACTTGATATGTTCTACACACATTTCTGGAAAATGTTAGTGAATGATATATTTATGGCATAAACAACAAATAGAAAATCTCTTAAAATTAAAGAACAAAAAAAAAGAAATTTACATACGGTGTAAAAGGAGAGCTGAGAAATACCTTTGTATTCCCAAGAAGACAATGAGTAAAGAGGAACGAGTTGCGGAGGATATTGAATGAACTGGTGGGGTACGAAATTGATGCTGCCAGTATAGAAGCCGTAGGAAAATGAGGAAAGCCACCAAAAATAGAGAGAGAATCACTGAGGAATGGATCAAAGATAATGGGATGGGGGGTGGAAGGTTATGGCTATGTGTGAGCTTTTGCCTAGAAAACACTGGAAACAGGGTTTTGCAAATTGTTCTGATGGGAAAAATGATTTTAAAATGATCTTAGTTGGTGATTCTACTAAAAACTACCAACTTTAATAGACTTTAGTTGGCGGTTATAAAAAAACCATCAACATTAATCAGATTTTAGTTAGCAGTTAATACAAAACCACAAATTAAACTCAATTACATTTTTAAATATTTTTAATAAAAAAAATGTATAGTTGATGGTTTTAAATGAACCGCCAACTATAATCATATAGTTGGCAGTTCTATAAGAATCGCTAACTATTTTCATAGTTTTTGTTGGCAGTTTTTTTAATAACCACTAATAAAAGTTTTTGGTTGGCAACTTTTGGAGAACTACCAATGAATGTGTGCCAACATATCCTATTTCTGTGATAGTGAAAGCTCAAATGGTATATTATATATGGAAGATGATTTTGATAAAACTTAGAGCATGGCCATTGATAAATCTCAAAAGTATCGATTCTTAATAGTATTTTAAGGGATTTGTAAGATGTTTTTAATGATATTTTACTCTGTTACAGCCATTTTTATGGAAATTTTGTTCATATTGGTGCAATTTAGAATTTATTTGCAAAAGCCAACAAAATAGGACTAAATTGAAATAATTTTAAAAATTAGCTTTCACTTGTAAATAGGTTTCTGTGGCAATTCAACTTTAACGCTATTTAAGTACCATTAATGGCATCCATTAAGTATCCTAATGAATTTTAACCATAAAGGATGAACATGATCTGTTTTAAATTGTAAGTTAAGAGTAACTATATCTAAAAAAGAGTTAAGAAACCAATTGAATAAAAAAAAAAAAGTTAAGGGATTAAAATATTAATTTAACCTAACTTTTAATACAATTGACAGTTTTGCATGATTAACAAATATAAATATAGTAATTAATTTAATTGAATATACAAAGTTTTATTTTTATATTTAATACTTATTGCTTCATAATTAAGATCTATGGTGGACTAAAATTCATGTATGGCTTTTTAATCAATTTACTAAAAATTTTTCAGTTAAGTGATAATACTAAGAATTCAAGCCCACTATTAGCTCTAATTATGATGTAATAAATTACTAAATATTAAAAAAGTTTATTAATTTTATTATATTTATTGGTCATATTTATAGAATTAACTTGATTATTATATATTGATAAGTATTTTTATAATAACAAAAATAATAAAATTGATAAAATATTATTTTACATATAATAACTATTTCTTAATTAAAGATTATAATAAATTCAATTTCATAGTATTTTTGCTACTACAGTTTTGTCAAGTTAATGAAATAGCCTCCGGTGGTCAACGTCTGGGAAATGTACTCGTGATTCTGTCTAGCTTCTCATTATATGAAGCACGATTGGGCATCTCCGAGTGTACCACCAACCTCAGGTTTTGCACTTTATGCTCATCTTTCCCTTGACCAACCTATTTCTTTGCACTCACTTTTGCCACCCATCAACTTTGCTTCTAGAATTGATACAATCTGTATTGGTTTTTTGAGGATTCTATATCGTTCATCGTGTGAGTGGACATATTTGAAAAGCATTCATTCTGCTCCACATGTTTCGTCTTCAACAGTTGATTATTGATGTTCCAACTGGTTATTTAGAAAAGATAATATCGTTTTACTAGAAATTTTAAATAACAAGCTCATTTTATAGAAGATATATAAACATGTTAAAAATAAATCTTAATAAGAAAACATAAGTGATATATCTATATATTTAGTCATAACAACAATTTAGCTTCTTATGTTTTATAGATTAAAATTTACCTAAGAATTGACCTCTTCCTAGTAACTTGATGATTGTTGTCAACACTGATTAGGGAACCCTAACAACTCCAAGTAGGAAATTCAAGTAGTGCTAGGCGTAGGTATCTGGAAAAAGTAAGGGGCCCATAAGAAACACACGCGTATACTCTCATCTTCTGAAATCATTGGCCCGGCAAATGTTGTGCTCCCCTAAAATAATATTATTCTAAACTGACAGAGCCTCCGCTTTTATATATGCGAAAGAGAGAGAGAAAGAGAAGAAGATTAATTAATACAATGTAATTAGAGTGAAATTTTTAATTAAAAAAAAGAAAAATAAAACTTTTTAATATATCAACTATATATCTTTATCTCCTTTTTCTTTTTCTTCTCTCCGAGAAATATCATATTAAATATGTTTTAAGTGTAAGGTTAGTGTGTTAGAATATGGTAGAAATGAGAATGTTGGTAATACTTACATGTTGATGATAGAGTTTGACGAACGCGTGTTTATAAAATTTTATAGAAATTGATAAAATTTATGTTGATATATAGCATTCGTAGTTATAGATGGTATAGTAAATCAGTTATTGGGGTTCTCAAGGCAATGTCCATCAGTCGTTTGGGTTTACGAAAAGGATAATTCTCATTAGTTTGTTTGGGATACCCGAAAAGAGTAATTTCTATTATGCAGGAAAAAAGGCCCACTGATCTTGGTGAGCCTTTTGACATATAACTTGGGAAATTGTATTTCAAATACTAAGGATACAAATACCTTATAGGGTCTACATTTAAACTTTAGATGCCTTGAAATTTGCGAGACTTTCTCAGAGACATTATTTTTGTTTCTCAAATCTTATTTTTGTGAAAACTTCAATTTCAATATATGTAAGCACATATGCTTTTCAAAATATGCCTTATTATATTGAATATTGAATTGTCAAAAGTTAGACAATTTTTAAAGAGACTTTTCTTCACTTGATTAGTAGTTATTACTTAAATTTCATTTGTTGTAATGAAACTTTGTGTTGCTACATCTTCCTCTGATCTTTAAGTAGACATTTGACTATAGTAGATACATTACAAGAAAAAGAAAAGAAAAGAAAATAGTGATAGAAAATTGTCTTGCTATTCTATCACTGCAGGGCTATAGCAAACAAACAATGAGGAAACATTATCTTGCTGTACTAGGGCTACTAATCAATGAGGAAAATTTTTGCTCCGCAATCCCTCACTAATGAAAATGATGACAAAAATTTCCTTGTGCACCTCCATTGCTGTAATTAGATAAATCATTTGTAATTCCCTTAGCCATTAGCAAGGGAATGGCAGAGGAATTTTCGCAACCTAATTTCCCTCACACTTTTAGTGTTATTTCCTCTTAGTTCCCTTGTTATTTTCCCTAGTTAATTCTTCTTACTTCCCTTGTTGTATTTCCTCACTAATTCCTCGCAATTCCCTCACTATTAACCCTTGCTAATCCTTCACTATCATTGTTGGTTAAAGAAAAATTCAGAATGTTCCATGTGTTTTATATCCCCCCTATTTAACTTGCAATGAAACAATGCTACACATAAGTAGTTAGCTAGCAATTGAAATAAAGAAATATACATAACAAAGTTGTACCTTATATTATAGAAGTCCATAACTATTAAAAAAAAAGAACTCCTAACTATTGTTATCTAAGCCTTCTTGATCTTCTCTACCAAAGAAGTCCTACATACACAAAGGAATGCTTTATGTCATCAACATACACTACTACTTACTGACATTAGTATACCTAAAAAAAGTGGTATGCTGACATTAGTAAATTATGTAACAATAAAGGTGAAACATAAAAGAAAAGACAGCCTCTTTAAGATGTGCGATGTGAAAATAAAAAAAGAGAATGCAAAATTCAACATACCTTGGAATTAAGAATTGCTAAAATCCATATCTCCTAGATTAGCCTCTTCCTCCTTCTTGTCCTCCTCGAAAACCTTAATATCATTAGTACCTTTGTTGTCAAAGATGAAGTCATTGTTGAAGTAAACATCTGATAGGTTAAGTATTTTGTTAACATGAATGTCAATATCATTAGTATCTTAGTTATGAAGAGTTTTAGCCTAACCTTGTAAGTTGTCCAGTATTCTCCACTACCTCTACCACTACCAAGTGGCTATCTTGTGTAGCACACTTGTTATGCCCTCAAGAATTGATTTTTAGAAACTACCTAAGCCAAAAATACCTTAGAAATATAAGAAAAATATTTGGAAAATAAAAATTTTTAAGCAAATTTCTAGGGTCAAAGTACAAATAGTAAAAGCTTAGGGCTAAAACTCATAAGTTTAGCTTGGGTTAAAAATTAATTTTTCTATACAAAAATTACAAGCGTGATGGATTGGAAATTTTGATATGCAGCTTGAAAGAAATAGAGATAAAATCCATAATTTCATAATATATTAAAACAGTGGTTTTATGAATTAAGTATAGGGCCTATTCTTTGAACTCAAGGAAATGAAAATGGCAAGTTTCATACTAATTCAAGCAAAAACTAATGCAAGAATGTGAAACTCAGTAAGACACTCTAAAACACTCTAATACCATAATGTAGCACCCTACCTTTCAATGTGTTACTAATCTTGTTTCTTATCAACGTAGTAGAAATTAAACAATAAAATTTTTCCTTTTCATCTGCAATTCGATTCTAAAACAAATTCCATTAACATTTAATTAACCATATATCTAACATTAGAAATAATACTATCATAGTGTTCAAACACTTATATATGAAAGTACAATTAATCCTTATACTTAAGGGTGTTCATTAGCCCATTCCAACCTAACTTAATCAAGTCATACTGGGCCAAGCTAAGAAGTAAAATGGTCAAAACTTTTTTAAAAAATAGGCTAGTATATTAGGTTAGGCTAGGTGATGAGCAAAACCTTCTAACAAGTTATGCTTGGCCTTACCCAGTATAGTTAAACTTTTTTGTTAAAAAAAAATAAGCATCTTCAATTTACAGCTTTCCCAATTCCTAAATCTTAAAAAGAAATGAAACCCAAACCCTCGCCTCTTGTACCCATTCGTCCCTCACTTATAGCAACATACAAACACACTCAAAGACCAAAGTTTCCTCTTCCTACTTTTGCCATCAACCACCTACATGCAACCATAGCCATGCATGTTGTTAGTCATCCTCCATTTATGGTTCTATTTTGTTATGCTCTTTTCTTGTACTCATTCATCCCTTACAGCCATGCACTCATGAGTTACAGTCATCATAGTTATACCCTAAAAGCTTCCTTTTTTTACATTTAGCACTGGCCCACTATATGAAGCCATGGCCACCCACATTGTCCTCCATATCTGTGCTTCCATTCTACTCTTTAGCTTGGGTAAGTTCTAAGTTATTTTCCTATTTGCCTATTTATCTTATCCTTAAGTACATTAGATTCCTTGTTTTATTTTATTAGAGTTCTTTGGATGCCTTTGAAAAGAAGAATATAGCTTTGGACCTTGAGCTTATGAAGGCTCAAAAAGTTAGTAATGAAACCATTGAGAAATTGATGGAGGTCAAATAGAGATGTTTGCAATTCCAGTAAAATTTGAAAAGCTATTTTTCTACATGTGTTGGTTATCTAATTACTCTTTCTTTTTTTGGTCTTTTATTTGAATGTAGTCTTAAGAAGAAGTTATTAACTTTAAAGGATGAAAATTGTGTCTTATATCATAAACCCTTTAGTCTATCTCCTAAAAGTAACCATCCAACTTTTGCAAAGTCATTGTTGGAAGGAAGTTGCATAAGCATGTACATGTGCATATATCCATAACTATAAACATTTATAAAGACTTGATTTAAATTTATTTACTTTGACTTTGTTATCTTGAGGCTCCTAATTCTTACTTGTTAGGTACATGGTACATTTTTTTTATCTATGTTCTAGATGTGTTTTGTAACACCATATTTATTTGCCTCATCTCATACTATTCTAGCTTGCCTTTCCTTGGTCTAGCACATTTACTCAAGAAAAAGCAATGAAAATATTCAATTATTTTGCATTGCATCATGTATAAATTTTTCATTCCATGTCCTGTGGACCATATGAACTCATTCATCTCATTTTCATATTTAAATACATAAATAAAGCTCATAACCATCTCAAGATGTGGCCTAAAACTCAAACAATTGAAGTACATACATGAAAATGAAGTGTGCATCCTTGGACTGAAATTCCAGACTTTTGTCATGAGAAAAATCATAATTAATTTTAGAAAAATTAAATCAAACACACTATACCATTCTAGAAAGCTATAGATGGCTAATTTATGCTAAAAATACCTCCAGACCACAACAAGGACATTTAGCCACCATAAATTGTGGAATAGTAACAAAGGTCTCTTATCGCTACTGGTACTGTCCCTCAACTTCAAAAATTCATATCTCCCTGCTCATATGTCCAATTAGGGTGATCTCGGTAGCCATGGAAAGCTTATCATGTCTAGTTTATGTTTGTAAAATTTTTTGAGCATTAGACACCATGTGGCCCTTGAATGATGCAGCAAAAGAAATTGACCATATGAACAGTATTTGCATCAATTCAATAAAAAAATACCAACTTTGAAAAATCATAATTATTTCCATAGAGTTTTAAATAATCTAGTCTTTTATATCCCAAAAATACCTAAATGAGATCTATATGCATCCCAAATTTTATGGGCAAATTCATTCATTTGTTTAGATCTTGATATTAGGTTGCAAAATGGCTCATTTTATGTCTCATAAGGGGTCCAAATGGTCTATTTTGGTTTCTAAGGCAGCCATGGCCACTTGAGCACATGAAAAAGCACCAAAATGATCTACTAAATTTTTCTCAAAGGTGCACAAACCCAAATTTCTCAAACTCACTCATCCACTCCAAGTTATACACAAGAGCATACATGTAAAATCTTGCCATTCAATGCCCAAAGGTTGCTATATCAGGCATATGGCATCAAATCTTATACATACATAATACATTTACATATTTACATGTGTTCATAAGGTCATACAACATATACAATTAAGGATTACACCATCTGCCACTCATATAACTACAAGTTGGCATTTTCACACACTTGGTTGTCAAACATTCCTCTTCAAGCTTGGTGGCTCTCATTTCTTTGCTCACTTGGTCCACTTAGACATTTTAGATGTGGGGAGCAAGGAATGAGATTCTAGGATTCCCAATAGCTCTTCTCCCTTTTAATCACACATAAAGAATGCAAATCCAAGTCTAGAAATATATGAATGACATTATGGAACATGTGTATCATTCATGGAATATTTTTAGTATTCAAGAAGTCACACAAATCATACATAGGCTTGCCAAGTGAGTAGTTTAGCCTCACCCATTTTCTTTATAGATTTTGGACTTACCTTATCCATTTTCTTAATGGCTCTTAACTAAGCCTTACTTTTGGGAGACTCTTGGCTTTGTCTCAACCATTCTTAAGGGTTCTTGGCTCATCCTCATCATGGCTAGAGGGTTCTTGGCTTTACCACACTCAAGCAAAGTCACAAGACATCATTTGAATGCATCAAAAAATATTATGAAACCATGACATCTAGATACATGCTAAGACATTTTCAATAGCTCAAAACATACACACATACATCTAAGATAAGACAAACGTCCATTCATGCATGAGAGAAAGAAGAGAGAGCTACCTTTGTCACAAATGAACACTTTCTTCCTTGAACTTGGTTCCACTCCTACCCCCACACACTCACAAGAAGATGGAACTTGTTTCCCTTGGCCTAGATACATAATATGAAAGCCAATTACACTCTTGGAACAAATTCTAAAGCTACATATTCATTTCGAAAGCTAAGTAGTTCATATGGCTCTTTTATGGTTCCATAATGAAGCAACCTTAGGAAAACATAATCTTGGCTTCATTCTTTGCATCCATCTAAGGTTCTTGACTTTACTAAAGTCTTTTGGAGCCATCACACAATTAATTTAAGAAGCTAGTTAGGTGTTGCTTCTTTAATCCATAATATGGAACCTAGGATGCCATCTTACTATCCATAACTTCTAAAATTTTTCTAAGGCTTCCTCTCATCCTCTCCCATCATACATGATGCAAAACTAAGTTTGGAAGGAATTAAAACACTCCCTAGGTACATGAACCCTCCTTGGCCGAGGCTATGCTTCCATATGGCACCAATGGAGTAGTTTTAATTTCTTTGATGGGAGAAGGATGTGGGAGGCTCACTTGGTGTCTTAGGAACTTGTATATACTCTTAGACAACTTAACTTACTACTAGGAAGCTTTATCTTAGCCTAGGTGCAACTAAATTCCTAAATTCCATAACCTGTATTGTAAAGCTCCTTTTTCAATTCTAGTTGTATATTCTTAATCCTCACACTCCATAACCCTTGGTTCCATTAAGAACACATAAAGAAAAACTCTCCTCCTCACTTTCTCTCTTTAGACCAAAGCTTAAATGGCTTGAAAATATAAGATTTTGTGAGTGTTTCAAATAAAGTCTTACCTTAAAACGAATCTCTCTTCGCATAGATTATTTTTCACCGATTAGTTTCTTGAAAAGAATTTCTTTTTGGCTTGGGTCAGACCTAAATCTTCTAGTTTTCAAGAAAAGAAAACCACCATTAGAGAGTTCTTAGAGGGAGGAACAACTTTCCTAACTAACACATAATAAAACGAGGTCGTTTACTTATCTAAATGAAAGCTTAAACCTCTTTTCTCTCTCCCCTCTTAATGTCACGCCATGGCTGCTCCAATTTCTGCAAATGGAAGTTTGGAGAAGGTGATGAGGTGTAATCTTACTTAAGAAGCCTCTTTTACAATTTTTCAAAATGACCATTTTGCCCCTATGAGCTTATTTGCTTTGTTTAAGTTCATTTCAACTCCATTTTTAGAACTATCTTTTCCATCATAAAATTTAGGTCCTCTAATTCATAAAATACCTTTGGTTTCATCCAAATTGAATTTAAAACCTGCCCAAATGAACCAGTCAAAATTTGGGTCAGCCGATAATCTAAAACGTAAACTGGAGAAGTTTTAATTGTTCTAGGATTTCTTATAGTTTTCAGGGCCTCTGAGAACCTGAGAAACTCATTTTTTTCATTTAAAAATTCCTCCTATGAGTTTTCCAAAAAGTGCCTAAAATTACAAAAATGCCATTATGTTTCGTTGCATTTTCATTAAATTCTGTCTGGTTGTTCTAGCTCTATTTTTAGGGCACTTCTAACATTGGATGCTCATTAATTAAAGTTTAGAATAATATTTTAATTTTATTGGACCTCAAATCCTTCTCTTTGAGGGATTTTCTTTTGTATCCCATGAGTTTCGTATGTTTACAAAGAAATTAAACGTTATGTTTCTCGCGTTATCTCACATTTTTGGAAAACCAAATATTAGATGTTTAGAACAATTTTTGTAATATTCTATGTGTTGTAAACCAATATAATCCTTAAACAATGAAATGAATTAATTAAAAAGGGAACACAAGAAGAGAAAAGGCTAGTCAGAGCTAAAAGAGTCGAATTAGGCCAAACCTATAAAAATTCAAGGATTTATAAAATATGATGATTGGCTTGAGAAATGAATATCCTTTATCATAATGTTATGAAATAAGGTTAGTGGGTTAACCAAATGAGGTTATTTTGATTAAATCCTTGATAATGTATGGTTTAAGGTTTCAGTTGACTATAACTTTTCCAAACCATTTTAAGGCATAATAACCTTAAAGTAGATATTTTTCATAAAGAGGAGAGTCTAAATTTTAGAATGGAGTGTTAGTTTCTGAAAATATTGAGAAATTAGCTCAAATAGAGGAATTAAAGTTTAGGGACATAATAGTCATTTTTGAAATTATTGGAAAATATCTTAGATATTTCTTGGTTCTTATATATATATATATATATCACACCACTTCTTCTCTTTCATTCTTAATTAACTTTGGGTAGATCCAAGACTCATCATGGTGGCATGAAAAAGGTAAGAAAGAGAAGGTATAACAACCCTAATTCCTCATCATCGTAATTAAGACTAATTGCATGATTAATAATCAGAAATCAAGGTCTAAAACTATTACAACTAATTAAAATAGAAAAAAGGTGAAAAAATTTGAACCTTGATATTTTAGGGTTATTAGTTAAAAACCCACAACTAATTGAATCCACAAGTGATCACAATTATCAGTTAAGACCTTTGATTCATCATACTATTGATTTTAACTCACAAAACCCCTTATAAATGTTCTCAAGTCATTTCCTAACCTTAACATAGTGAAATTCAAGGCTTCTAAGTTAAAAATAAGAGTTTGAGAACTTTCGCCGTAACTTAGACCTTTCCTGTCGCAACTAAGTTGGTTATTGGAACCTAAAAACTAAGTTTGGAGACTGCCCCTGCAACTTGGGATATCTGTGCCATGGCATAAGTGACTACTAGAGCTCAAAATCGACAATTCGAACCTTGTGCCATGACTCAAGGCTTCTGTGTCACGACAAACATGGTCTTGGGACCTACTATTCACACTCTTTGTGATTCTTATTACAGCGAGGGTCTGACGAGCCTATATGGTGCCATGGCGGGTATGCCTCCTAGAACCCTCAACTTAATTTATTCGAGTTATGCTGTAGCAGAAAAACCTACGTCATGGTAAAGTTATATTCTTTACGCTCTAGGGTAAAATTTTCATCTTACGTTGTGATGAGATGTCTCATGCCGCAGAGCTCCCTGCCTTTGACTGACTGTGGGCAACAACTTGAGGTGTTTTAGTCGCGACTCAACTTCCTTCTGCACCTAAACTCTCCCAATTTCGTCCCAAGCACTCCAACACTCCTTCTAATGGCATCCTAAGGTTATTCTACCTTAATCTATAAGGTTTTAAAAGTATTCAACCTGTAAATTTACTCAGCATGTCTACCATTACCAACTCAAATCCTAAATATCGATTCCTACACATCTACTATCATACATTTGCAATTTATATATCAATGATAGCAAAAAGGATTCATATATACTAACATTATCATCCAAATATAAATTCCAATATAGGCTCCATGTATTATTAGTCTAAGTCAACAATTAAAGTATCACATGATTTCCTTCCTAGATAATAGACTATATCTTAGGATCAAAAAGATTCTATATTAGATATATAAGTGCATACATCAAATTCCAAATTGTAAAGAGTCCAACTCCCTACTAGTTACATCATTGTTTGCCAAAACACAAAATACCTACACTTGGCAACTTGATTACATGATGTCGATGCTATACAAAAGAATAACAAAAATTAGCATCTACCTAAAGGACCTTCACCTAAAATAATTAGCCCATGAAATAAGGTGTGATGCAAATCTTAATAACCAAAGGCAAATTTCATTCATATATTCTAATTTAATTAATATATATATGCAATTAATCAAATAAGTGTAAAAAATAACAGTCATATTCACAAATGAAACAATTAGGCTATCAATGACTACTATCCCATACTAGCAATTACATTTTACATGTTAAAAGCCATTAACACCAGGAGAGGCCTATCCATGGCACCAACTCCCCAATGAGTACAACCTAGGTTCAATGCATATAGGGGTATGATCACTACCCGGTACTCGATTGAAGCACAATACACAAGTGGCAACTACACCATAGCTCCATCATGGATTCACAAGGTCCAAACACATCATTTAGATAGCCAACAATTCATTATGCAATCAAAATCATACTTGTGCAACAGATATAAAATTAAAGAGACATATGCAAGGAATTTAACATTAACCCCCAGTTGCCTTGTAGACAATTCTTTGAGAGCCAACAAAAATGCTACTTCAGCCTATGGACACAAAACTACTTCATCATTTATAGTAGTAAGCCCAATACTCAAAGAATTAAACCACAAAGGACTACCTAAAGAGTACTTACCCAGCCACTACAAGAACCAAATTTAGATTTGGTTATTCCTACACCAGTAACCTTAGAGCAACATTCTAAATTCTAGGAAAATTCACACAAAATCACTACTCATATAATAAATTAGCTATAAGGGTCCTAAACCAGTAGAAAATGTATCAAAATAAGAAGTTTATACTTACCCAATATCCTTCATAGCCTCAACCTCCAAAAATCCTCCAAGAAAACACCAAATAACCCATATCAAATTTGACGTGTAGTGAAAATGCTCTAAATGAAAAATTAATCAGGTGAAATTGAAGGGGAAGAGGATAGGGTCAAGTTATATAACAATTACCTTAGTTGATTTTGGCTCTAGAAGTAGGAAATGATGGATTTATGCCAAGACCCCTAGCCTCCACCTTAAACCTCCAAAAATACTTTGTGTCTCTTGTGTTTCTGCAGAATGAAGGGGAAAGGGCTAAAGGAACTTGAGGTTTTAGAGTTTAGGTGGATTGTGGGCTGACCCAAAGGCCCAAATCCAAGTGAGTTCAAAAGTTAGTGCTAGTTAGGCCATGGTTTAAGTGTTAAATAGGTTAAATATGAGTTGGGCCTGCACAAAATAAATATTGGGGCTTTAAGAAAATGGAAATTAGATTTCCCTAAGGCTAAGATTAGGCTTCTACACTTAGTCCAAAGCATAATTAAATTAATTATAAGGCCCAAATTAACGTCCACCTCCTTTAATTAATTCTCTTATTTAAACCCATATCAATTTCTAATTATTCATAATTATGCTTAATAAATTTTGAAGTGTTACAAAAGGAAATTCCAAAAGCAAATAGGTAAAGTTTTGTGCCAAATTTTGCTATGTCATAGTTATGAAACTTTTCGTACTCCTTCTCCTCATTCTCATGGTGGTTTTAGTTTTTCAAAAAGGGAATTTTTGTGGCTGGTCCCTTGAAGGAAGACGCTCCTTTGGTGAAACCAATTGTTCAAAATAATCTTCATTAAAAGCACGTCAAAACAAGGTATAATTAGACTATAGAAAAATTGTATTCCTTTAGACTATAAGTTTGCATGGGTTTGGTGAAGAGAGAGAGAGAGGGAGAGAAGGAGGCTTGAGCTTGATGAAAACTTGGTGAAAATAAGGATTTTGGAGGGTGAAGAATAAGAATATGTAAATAGAATTGGTAAAGAACCTAAAAAAAGACATATAGTTTTGTAACACCTTACTGACTACACTCTAGTTCATCTCCCTCTAGGCTTGACTCCATATGATTTCCCAGAAAACTGACCGAAACCGTGGTATTTTACTACTTAAAATCGGGGTTTAACCGGTCGTATTTTGCCCCGTGGGTCCCGTGAACCCATCATTCACATTATCTACTCAAACACCATTTATACAACTTGTACATAGTCTCAAACAACTCACAAACCATGGGTAAGAAGCCAAAAACTCAGAAACTACAATTTCTCAATCGGGCCCATAAATCACATTTCTGGCTCCAACTTTGGAAAATCACAACTAATTATAAAAAAATGGGAATCAAGCAAATCATATCTCTCTGGAAAGCTTGGGATGTTAACTTCACACGAAAAATAACTCCCAGCCTCAATCTCAACTTTTAGACCCTCATTGACAGCGAAAAAGGAATAGATGTCCAGCTGTCCCTGATGCTGGTGCAGTTTACTGTCATGAACTTCGGAAAGTCGTAATTAAATTCACAAAAATCCAATCAGGGCAAACTATACCAATTTGGAAAGCTACAGATGTGAACTATAGGAGAAAAATAAGTCCAGATCAGTTCAGGAGTTATAAGACCTCGATAACCGATAAAACAGTAACGAAGGTCAGAAACTTCCCTGATGCTGATACAGAACTTCAGTAAATCGTTTCTCTCTCTACAGACCTCCAATTAAGGTGCTTCCAGTTGGTATAGGTCACTGTGGATATCTAGTTTATGCTCCTAAAGCTTCATGACATTTGGACATCATTTGGTCTATGGATGACATGGTTTCATTTTCGGACCCAATGTACAGTACCATGACCAAACCATTGAAATTTTCCAATTTCAACAATTCACCAAATATTCTCTAGACCTCCGAATATTACCCACTCTAGCTTCTCAAGAAGCTCTCAATAGACTCTAGAGGCATGCCAAATGTCATAACAAGAAGAGCTCATCCGGTCATACTTTGACGGAGCTCACCCAATTGGTAGTTTTAGCACCACATGGGGTTCAAAACGGGTCTAAATGATCTCCCACATGCTCTAACCTCTATTGGGCAAATTTAAAAGTACCACTATAACATATGTGAATTATCTAAATAACTCAGATCATCATACATTCCAATTTCACTATGCTATGGAAGAGAATACACCATTTCACATAAGCCTCAAAAGGCCAACTTATACATTCTCATTACTTTAACCCTTTATATCATCCATACATCATTTGTACATACATTCACATGTGCTCATATAGTTACAACTCCAAAAAGAATAGGTGCACTTTCATTTTGGCACCTTCTACATCAAAATAACCAAAAAGCTATACATCATTCTAACTATGCTCTTCTAGGCTCCGTGAGGTGTGCTCGCCTCTCCTTGAACACCACCTGAGTAATAGGATGGGAGGGGAAGGGGGTGAGATTCGGGAGAATCTCAATAGCTCATACTCATTCAAGATGCAACCAAGGCATATAGCTAGTCAAGCATGCATACAAGCCACAATAACACCACACATGCCATGCTATCAAACCAATGCCAAGACTAGGCTCTAGGGACTTTCGGTCTAGCCTCACCCGAGCTTTAGGACTTTTGGATCGGCCTCACCCTTGGTTTAGGGACTTTTGGCTCCTCCTCACCCATCTCAAGGGACTTTCGGCACCACCTCACCCGAGCAATTTCCACACATCATATCATAAACATATTGGTACCAATGCATCAAGGCAAAATCAATGGCATATCCCATCATACAAGCACATACTCAACATGTAATGACTATTACACAAGCAAGAATGCAACAAGAACAGAGTAGAGAGCTACCTTCTCAGATTACACAAGTCTTCCCTTTCAATTTCTCCTCTCCCTCCTTGATTTCACACTCACAACAAGGTGGAGTTTCTTCCTTCGAGCCTAGGCATAACAAGAGCATCAAATCATTCTCTCATAGCTTAAATAACTCTCACAAAGCTAAAAGAAACTCTTCATCAAGTTAAACCCTCACTACCCTTACAGATCTAGGGATTCTCTCTCTAGAACTCTGCTCATTTTCCTTCCTCTCTCAAGCCCTCAAAGAAGAAAACATGGAGGAAGAAATGAAGATAAATGCATTCTACCCTCCTTCTAGAGTAGTTTTCCCCACTTCCCTTTTCTAAACCTAACCCAAAACAACTTCTAAAACCGTAGAAAGAGAAAGCAAAAGGAGGAGACAACAAGCTAAGGAGAAAAGCTAGGGAAATCTAAATATTACTCACCTCTTTGCTTGATCTCCTTGCTTCTCTAGGTCTCTCTCTCTCTCTCCTCAGCTCTTTCTCTCTCCTTGGTCGAAGCTCAAGTCGGTTCTGAGAGAAAGGAAGAGTTTAGACTCTTTTAAAAAGTCAAATCTCTCTTTTCACGTTTTTTCTAGACCGCTCTCGCTATAGCGAATCATCATCCTCGCTACGGCGAGCTCGTGCAAGTTCCAGACTTTTGCCTTCGCTATGGCGTCGCTACGGCGAGCTCGGCCTGTTCCAGACCTCTGCCTTCGCTATAGCGCCGCTATGGCGAGCAACTCCCTGGTTTCTGTATGGAATGTCGCACTCGCTACAGCTAGGAACATCTTCGCTATTGCGAGGAGGCATTCTCGCTATGGCGACTCTATTTCTCGCTATGGCGAGAAGACTTGGAAAATTTTCAGCTCTCCGAAAATTTCCCAGCTTCCTCTTTTCCCATTTTTCTCTCATTCCTTTTCTGGTTGTTACAAGTTTCACCTAGGGTTTGGTTTTAGCCTTGAGAGATTCAAAACCCTAGTAGAGTTAATTAATCTTTTTAATACCATAATTAAGTTAGAAATGAATTATGGAAATCTTAAAACTATCAAATTCCCTAAGATGTAAGCAAAATTCTAAGAAATGGGACCAAAAGGCATGGCTCAACTAAGAAGGGATTTATATAGCTAGGGAGTTGTTTCAATGATTCTAAGGTTTTGAATGGTTAGATATGAAATATAAACACTAATGAAGTCATTGCAATGAATTTAGGAACTTTATCTTTGTAAATGAAAAATTAGGATTCAAGAATGCCTAATAGGACCATATGGCTTTAGGCATGTTTAATTATGCTTTTGATGACTTTAATAAGTTCCATTGGAATTATGGAGATTACATATGATGAGATATTGAAGTCTAAAAGTTGAAATTCAAAAGTTTCTCCTTAAGGCATCCAAAGAGGCATTGAGCTATACCTAAAAACCTAAATATGCACTTGAATGATAACATGAGATTGAGTATATTTTAATTGATTGTTTACACTGTAAATAATGTGTCTAGGCCATAAAAATAAGGCCATATCAAGGTGTGTGTATAAGGTCATGGAATCAAGAAAGGAGACCAAGGGAAATTGAATTGAGTTGATTGATAAGGTAGCTCTTTCGTTATTCCTATGTATTTGATTGGATTGCTTGAGTTTCTTGGTTATTTATATGTATTGTTTGCAATTATGTGACTTGTTGATTATTTAAGTATAATATGCAATTGCATAACACTCATTTGTATTTATGGTGAGGGTTGCTTTTTAATGGGTGAAACTATGCCAAAAGTGTCTAGATTTAAGTGAGGTTAGGCCAAAAGTCTCTAAATTTAGGTAAGGCTAAACCAAAAGTCTTTAGATATTAGGTGAAACTAGGCTAAAAGTTCCTAAAGCATAGATATGCTCTCCTTTAAGCCATGTGACTCCTAGAGCATGGATTATGGTTTAGTTATAATTGCATAACATGCATGCTTGAGTTCGTGTATTTGAGTAAACCATATGTGTGTTTGAATGTTGGATTAGTTATTGGAATTCTTTGAATCTTACTTTTTCTTATCTCCACTAACCATGACTAGGTGATATATAAAGCAAAGGCAAGGGATAGCAAAAAGTTTAGAAGTGTACATTATGTTAAGAGGTTAGCATAAACTAGGATATTGTATATATATTTATGTAAACCTATGCTTTAATAAAATGAAATGCAACATGTTTAAAAGTATTGGACTCTAGTTTTATGATCATTGGTTGTATGTTTGGGATGATAGAACTTAATCTAGTATATGGATTGGGTTGGGGTTTATATGCCTTTTCACATGTGGGATGGTGAATTTTTTATGCAAGGCAAATTTCTTATGATGAATCATTACTATATGATGCATTTGTGGACTTAAATTTGCTCAAGGCAAGAAATGGCATTTTGGAGCAACCAATTGGAACTAAAATTTTGGCCATTTGAGATATAAAATGTCTTTCTACACTTTATATCCTTAATGGCAAAATTTGGGGCTAAAATTTGGTTAGCATTTAGAGAATAAATTGTGTAATGACTAATTATTCAGAAATCAAACTAAACCTTATAAATTAATACTGTAACACCTTAAAAAAGAGTAAATTGAGGCCAAATAATATTAGAATGAGAATTATAACATCTTAAAATGTGGTTTAGAGTCTAAAGATAGCCAAAAATCAAAGCTAAAACGGCTGAACGAATTTATTGAATAATCCAGTGGTATAATCGTAATTTTGGGTAACTTTTTGAAAACTCAAAATTGGGAGCTTTAAATAGAAAAATTAAGTTTCTCAGGGTTCTCAAAGGCCCTAAAAACCATAAGAACCCTTAGCATGATTAAAACCCTTGTGGTATGTGATTTTGGTCATAGGTTGACCAAAACTTTGACTGAACGGTTCAATAAGGTTTTAAATTCAATTTGAGTAAAACCAAAAGCATTTTATGAATTAAAGGACCTAAATTTCATGATGGAAAAGAAAATTCTATGAAAGGGGTTGAAATAAGCTCAAATGAAAAGAATCAAGATAAGGGACTAAATTAGAATTTTAAAAAATGTCATAATGGAGCCTCCCCTTCTTATATATCATGTTCCACTTCTCCCACACCTCAAAACATACTTCCATATGGTCTAACACAGATCCTAAGGCAGCTTTAAGTGGCAGATGAAAGGAAGAGCAAAGGAGGAGGAAGCCAAGGCTTGAAAGTGTAAGACTTAGCTAATTTTTCATGCTTCTCCTTTCACTAAACTTATCTTTTTTCTCCTTTCTCTTCTCAAGGTTTTGGTAACTTAATTGGTATTGTTTCATGGTTAGTTCAGTAGAGGGAATAGAGGATTTGGGGAAACTTTTGGAAGCCTTAAGAAGTGCATCTTATGAGCTTTGAAACAAGGTAATTTTCTCCATGGAAAACTTGTTCTTCTTGACTCTTCTCCCTCTCCATCAATTTGGCCAGAACAAGGGTCATGTGTAGGGAATTTTATTTTGATCTAAACTTAATGGAAATTGGGGTTTTGAAGCCTATGCGATCACATGGAACAATTAGAATCCAAAAAGAACATATAGATAATAAGTTATGGAGATTAGGGTTTTGGTTGCACCTAGGGATTTATGAACCTTTCTAGTGATGATTTAAATTGTGTAAGATCATGTTTGAGTAATCAAGACATCTAGAGAAGCTTCACAAGTGGCAAATTCCCTAGGAAAATCAACAAAACTCCATGGTTCCTATCTTGATGCATGTCTCGACCAAGGAGTGGTGCTTGTACCTAGGGAGAGTCTTTCATAACTTTAATGATAGAAATGGTCTAGAAATGAATAATAAACACCAAAGGAACCATTGGTTTGAATTTAGAAACCATATTTTGAAAGTTAAAAGTTTAGGGTTCCTTTTAAGTATAAACAAGCAACTTGATATTTGGCTTCTTGAATTTAGTTTGTGATGACTCTAATCAATTTAAATGGAGTCATGTGACTTGGATTGAGTGAGAAATTAGAGCCAAGATGATGAACTATATGAGCTGCTTCATTATGCCCTTGTATAAAACCATAAGCATGCCATAAGCTAGAAGTAGCCTATGTAAGCTTTATGTGAGGCTAGAGATAGTCCCATTTATGTGTTTGTGTCTTATTTGATGTGTCTAGGCCAAGCAAACCAAGCCTCCTCCAATTGTGTGTGTGAGGTTGAACCAAAAGGCTAAAGAATCAAGGAAGAAATTGTGCTTTTTGACCCAAGGTAGCTCTTCATCCATTCTTATATACATTTCTTGGTTGTTTGAGTGTCATTAAATGCTTGTATGTATGTTTGAATCATGAAACATGTCTTCAACTATTGGTTTGAGGCTTTAGTACCATTATGCTTCTTGAATTGTATTTGGAATGTGAATTTGCTCTTAATGGGTGAAGTTGTGCCAAAAGTTCCTTGGATTGGGTGAGGTGAAGCCAAAAGTCTCTAAGAATAGGTGAGACAAGGCCAAAAGACTCAAGGATAAGTGAGGCTAAGTTAAAAGTCCTAAGAAAGAAGTTGAAGTTAATCCAAAAGTCCCAAATATTGGGGTGAAACTAGACTAAAAGTCCCTAGAACTTGATTTTGATCTTGATATGTTTATGTGATCTTGAAAACATGTTTATGTTTGGTTCTTGGAAGGATTTTATGCATCCTTGTGCTCCTTGGCATGATAACATGCCATATATGTATTATTGAAAGGATGAATGAGCTATTAGGATTCTTTGAATCTTACTCTCTCCTATTTTTATCTAACCATGTCTAGGTGATGCTCAAGGAGCCAAGAATGGAGGTTAAGGAGTGCAAATTATGTTACTTTGACAATAAATTAGCTTTTGATATAAATTAATGTCAAAGTATGTATGTATAAGTTATTTATGAGATATAAACTTTTGCTCATGTGTAAAAATATATAAATATGTTCTATGAACTAAGGTTAGAACCAAATGTATTCAATCTTGAGATTTTGACATCCTTGAGCTATGAGGCACATGTCTATATGAACAAGTGAGATGATGATCCCATGATAAATTGGACTTATTATGATGCTTCTATATGCTGTGCTTGAGCTTTTGCATATGCTCAAATGATTATGGTTCATGTGGGAAGTTATTTTGGACCATTTGATACTATATCAGTGCTATTGTGAGCCACATTTTTTCCCTGAACCAAAACCAGACCAGATAGACGAATTTTAGCATGAAATTTGGCAAGGATTTAGATCTCATCTAGATCTTTTCATAGTGCTAAAGAATAGAATTTTTGGAGCTCTAAAGAATTTATTATGATTTTTCAAATTTAGCTAAAATTTGAAGAAACTATCAGTGCACTTCATTTGGCTAGTTTGGTTTTTTGTGTATTTGAGGGGACAAATGATTTTCAATGCTCATGATTTTATAGGCATATAGTTGACTTCATAAGCTTTCCATAATCACCGAGATCACCTAATTTGGAGCTCTGTACAATGAGATATGAATTTTTAAAATTGCATGTCTACTGTAGTATGAGAAACAGACACAATTACTATTCCATTAGAATTTCTTAGGCCAAATGATATTGCTTTGATTTAAACTTTTTTACAATAGCTATATGATGTTCTAATCTTTCCAGAAAGTCCTAGTTTGCATAATTTGGAATTTTCTAGCTCAAGTGATGAATTTCTAAAATTTGTGACAAAATATGGAATGCCATAAAAGTTGATGTAATTAGCTAGTCTTGATTGGTATGCTCCAAATCCGAATTCCACGCCTCTTTTTGTATTGTTTCTATATAGATAAGTGTATTAAGGATGGAAGATGAAGTTGGTAAGCTCAAATAATTCATTTAATTAGAAATGAATTAATTTGGCTTTTAATGACGACACTTTCTACTGCTAAGAGTGATGAATATATGAGAATGGAAAATTTAAACTAATTGTAATGTAGAATAAGTGTTATCTTAATATGGTATTACATATAGATCTTTTTATAGAGTTAAAGATCATAATTTTCATAGCTCTATAGAATATTTGGTGAATTTTCAAAATTAACTCAAAAAATTGTCACGTGCAGTTATTGTTTATATTGATCTGGTCTCAAATTTTGTGCCTTTTAAAGGACCAAATAGATTCATTTTAACCTAAGTTTTTGCATTAGAAAGTTCACAGCATAAGTTTTCTAACAACACTTACTTTTTATTAATCAGAGTAAAATGAGCATATGACCAATTTTATGGATTTAATACTTGTCTACATGATATCTTGGATGAAATAAATTGGTTATGCATAAAATTATGAGATGAAATAGTAAAAATTCATATTTAAGCATCATGGAGTCATTTGATGCTTTTAGTAACAAAACTTTCTGCTACTAAAAGTTTGTTACTATTATTTTGCCATGAATGGACTTATTCATATGAAAAGAATCTAGAACATGTTATAGTGTAATAGTTTATGATAGCATAATTAATTGCCTTTCTTTTTGAAACAAAAATATTTCTTGTTAAAAATATTTGAAATGGGCATTTTGATAGAGATGGTGACTTTTTCAAGAATTAGATAGATTACCTATTGTATTTCAAGGTTTATTTGTGTTTTAATTCATTAGAAAGTATGTTTTACTTATACATTGAATAATTTTATGGCCTTTTGAAATCATTGATATGATTGAGATATCATGTGAAGATTAAATTGTCAGCTTAATCCCAATAATGACTATTAAACACTAAAAATTGTTCAATATTTAAGCAAAGTGTACTTTCAACAATATAATTTTTTGATGTTTTGTCATTTACATGATTATTTATATTAAAATTTGTATAAAAAAGATCACAAGATTGTTGATTACTACAATAAATCACCAGTTGAATAACATGTTTTTTAAGCCATATGAGAACAAATAGATTTTCAACTCCAGTGCATTAATTTGATTGGAAAACGAAGCAAAACTATTGTTTCTAAATAATGGGTTGATTTTTATATTAATCAGGTGGCCACCTTGATAGCAGTATGTGCACATATACGCTTTTGCTCATATTACACACATTCAATGGGGATAGGCTGTAACACCATAATTTTTAGGTCATTTCTATCACATTTGCATGCTCATCTAATACATTCCATGGGGGAAGTAAGAAAAATCCATTAAAATAATACATTTCTTTGTGTTGCATCGTATATAAAAATTTCATTCGATGTCACGTGTACTATATGAGTTCATACAATACATTATCATATTTAATTACATGGATACAACTCATTTGAATCATCATAGGTGGCCTACATCTCAAGAAACTCAAAGAGAAGCATGAAATGTACACATATAATTTCAGCCAGATTTTGCCTCTTTTCTGTCCAAACTTTGAAAAATCCTAATTAATTATATCAAAATCGAAATCATGCATTCTTGGTCATTCTGGAAAGCTACGCATGTTTAATTTAGCTAAAACTATTTCTAGACCATAACATCAAACACAGAAGACATTTGACATGTGAAATGGTCCAGAGGTTAGGCTATCCACTGGTGCTATCACAAAATTTTGTAGCAAATTTCAAAAATGTCCAATTAATTTTACAAAAATCCTATCAATGAGAATGATACTAATCTAGAAAGCTGTGGATGTTAGATAGAGGGAAAAAATAACTCTAGACCAGTTCTAGCATGTTCAGACCTCAAAATTCAATTGCAGTTCCTGATACTGGACAAATTTGTTGAAAATTCATATCTCCCTCTTTAGGCATCCAAATGAGGTACATCAAGTTGGCGTAAGTCACTGTGAATGTATAGTTTTATTCTATAAAATTACCTAGCAATTGGATATCATTTGCACCCTATGTGATAGATTTCATTTTCAAACCAGTATAAACAGTGAACATGACCAAAACCAAAAAAATTTTCAACTTTGAAAATTCATCAAATATTCTGTGGACCTCCAAAAATTCTATTCTTTAGCTTCCCGAAAAGCTCTCAACAAGCTTTAATTGGATGCCAAATCTCATATCAGGAAGAGCTCATTTGGATAAAAAGTAATATAGGGTTCTATTATAGTCAATTTTGGATCCATATAGGATACCAAAATGTTCAAATGGCTCCTTATGGTTTGGCACCTCTTGGGCAAATCTAAAAGTATAAATAGGACTTGTGTGAACTGCCCAAATAGTCCCAAACTCCATGCATCTCATTTTGGCTATCTCACCCACACTTATACACAATTGCATAATACCATCAATGAAGCTAGTTTGCCATCATATACTCAAATCATATTCTAATGGCTACATAACATATTCTCTCATTCATACATGACATATTATCATAGTTACATGTATTCAAGGGGTCATAGATCATATACCATAATGGGTTACAACATTTGACACAATTATGGCTTTAAAGAACCAAAATCATGCATTATATTGTCAAACTCTCTTCTTCAAGGTGGTTGGCTTCCATTACCTTGTCCACTTCGTCCACCTAGCATGTTAGGACATTGGAGAGGAGGGAATGAGATTCAAAGAATCCCAATAACTTATTTCCCATTCAATCATACATAATGGATGCAAACAAGTCTTATAAATGCATATATGGTCATGTGAACGTGTGCAAACATTCAAGAGACATTTTCATCATTTGAAAAAGTCATACATAGCATACAAAGGCTTGCTAAGCAAGTGGATTGGCTTCACCCAATTTCTTATGGATATTGAACTTACCTCACCCATTCTTTAAGAGATTCTTGGACTCAACCATACTCTTGGGAGCCCATCTTGCGTTTGGGAGACTCTTTGCTTTGTCTCAACCAATCTTAAGGGTTCTTAGCCTCACCACACTCAAGTAAACCCAAGCACATATCAAAAACATCATATAAGAGCATATTGTAACATCATGGCACCATGGAATTAAAGTCATGTTAGAACACTTTTCATGGCTTAAAAATACACATACCTACATTCAAAACAAGCTAAGCACATATCCATGCATGAAAGAAAGTGGAGAGAGCTACCTTGTACACAATCACACACTTTTATTCTTGAATCAAGGCTGCCTCTTTTGGCCACACACACACAAAAGTGTGGGGATGGTTTCTCTTAGCCTAAACACAATTTATGGAAGCCAATTAGGTTCATAGAATTAATTCTAAGGCCATACAACTCACTTAGACACTAACTTGCTCTATAAACCACATTATGGTTCCATAAGTACACATAATGAAGCAACACCCTTCAAATAAATTCTAGGCTCCATTCTTTCCTTCCAAATATGATTCTTGACTCCTTTTAAGCCTCTTGGAGTCATCACACAATCAAAACTAAGAGCCTAACTACATGTGCTTCTTTAGGTCATAATATGGAACCTAAAGCACCAACTCACTCTCTATGGGTTCTAAATTTTTTCCAAGGCCTTCCCTCATTTTCATTCATCATATATGACTCAAGAATGGGCTTAGAAAAATTTAAAACTCTCCCTAAGTACACAAACCCCTTTAGGCCGAGGCTATGGAGGAAATGGGGTTTCTTGGAGTTTGCTTTGTTTTCTCAAGGGAGGATGCATGTGGGGAGCCTCTTAGGGATCTTGGGAGCTCATTTAAACTTTTATTTAGGTCTAGGAATCATCATACAAAATCAAATTTTACAATGTGCAATTGAAACCCTAGAAATTGCATCTTGAAATCTAATGGCTTTTTGTTAATTTCCTTTGCATATTCTTAATCTCCATACCCTTTTTCCTAAGAATCACCCTTGGCCTCTTAGATCTTCTCAAGTGGCACGAAATGGTGGAGAAGGGTAGCAAGGGGTATCAACCATGGAAGAAGAAATTACCTTGTTTTCTTACCTTTTCTCACTTTAATCTTGTGTTCTTTGAGCTCCTCTCTTCAAATCCGAATTTTCCCCTTAATATCTCCCTTAAAACAGATTTGAAAACTTCATTTTAATCAAAGGAAACAAAGGAGAATGGAGAAGAGGAGGTTTGGATGGAAGAAAGCATATAAAACTACTAAGAATCCATACCTTTTTCTTAATTTTTCTCCTCCTTTTCCTCCCCTTCTTGTGAGCCTAAAAGAGCATATCATATTCTGTATTTTGGGTAGAAATTTCATGCTTAAGAAGATGGGAGAAGAAAGGAGAAGTGTGTGGGAGCTTCTAGAAACACACTTTTTCAAAAATTCTAATTTTGTCCTTCCATAATAACAATTTCGTTTCAGCTTCGTTTTAGCTCCTTTTTTAGAAATGTCTTTTCCATTATAAAATTTAGGTTTCCAATTTAATAAAATACCTTTGGAATCACTTAATTTGGAGTTAAAACCTTACTGAACGAATTGGTCAAAGTTTGGGTCAACTGACATTGAAAAATGTCCACTAGGGGGGATTTAACTGTCCCGGGGCATCCCATGGTTTTCAGTGCCTCTAAGAACTCTAGGCAACTCAAAATTTTCATTTAAAAAGCCCTCCTATATATTTTTCCAAAAGTTACACTTATTTACGAAAATGCCATTACATTTCATCAGTTTTTCGTAAGAAATTGTTTCTTCATTCTAGCTCCATTTTTCTTTCCATCTGAGCCTGTGATTCTCATTTTTAAGAGTCTAAAATGCTTCCCAAATATTTTGGGACCTTAACTACATTATCTTGGTGGATTTCCTTTTGTATCCGGTGGTTTTTCGTTCGTTGACGGAGAAACCTTATGTTATGTTTCTCACATTTTCTTTCGTTTTTAGAAAACCGGATGTTACATAGGATGGTATTATGTGGCTATACAATTCACTATAATACCAAAGATACGTAAGACAAATGTGTTAAAATTTACTGGCTTTGTAATTAGCCATCTTTTAAATTACCCTAGATGCTTGATCACTACCAATTTATAATATGCTAAATTTTTTTATTCTCTTATCTAATTGATTGTTGCTTTTCTATTTTTTGTTTGGGTTTACTAAAAAAAAACCACTGGCCTTGTCTACCTAACTTGATATAAAATTAGGTTTGTTTGAGTCGAACTAAGCCACCAGCATAAAAAGAAGCTTGATGCTTTAATCAAGCCAAGCATCGAGCTAATTAAATGCCTACCCTAGCCCTACTCATGTGCACTCCTACTTATATTAGACAATCAAATATATGTCAGCGTCTCATGAATTATTGCTTTACATATCCAAGGGTGACTAATATCTATCCATTTGAGCTTAGGGTTAACATTGATACTTGACTTTAAGCTATCCCGATCAGATCAAGTTATTGTTAGTGTGACATCATTAGAATTGAAGTCCCTATTTGAATACATTATCAAGTGTAGTGAAAATTTACATTTTTAGTAAGAACATAAATAATTTTAGAAAATTAATAATGGTTCAGCTACCACATATGCAGAAAACTTTTTTCTTTTGTTCCTTGTCCTGTCTATGGCATGTAAGGATAACAAACAAATCATGGCATATAGAAATTCACACATTTATAAGAACATCAAACAAATGTTCAAATTCTTTAATCATTATGGCATATGAGACAACATGTCTGAGATGCCATTTTAATATATCCCAATTTATGGCATGATTAATGTAACTATGCTCATGATAATCAACATTTCTCGCAAAAGTCCATTATACATAATCTCATTTAGATGCAACATCACATATTACACATAATCATGATACACATAATAGCACTTATAATTCATTCACTATTTTTAAAGTCATACTATTAAGTAATATGCTACAGGCTTAATTCATTTTTTCTGAGAACCACATAATATTGGCATGCTTCATTATCATATCATATTGCCATGCATGCCATTTTAAGGAGACATAGATAATCTTGCCTTGACAATGCTAGTCATATGGAAAACTATTTCATAACTAATGTACCAAACATCTCATATTACTTGATACAAGCCTAGGTTTTCCTAATCATAGATAATCTACTAAGCATCTTATACAACTTTGTGTAAGACCTAGGTTTTTAGTGCCATCACGGAGGAAGACTATTCTTCCTAGTTCATATGATCATTGAAACATAATATCATCATAGACATGAATAAGTATAATTAGGGCATCCCCTAATTTAGATTCACCAACTATAATCTTAAATCTAAAACATAAAGTCGCATAAAGGTCTCCTAATCTTCAATAAGCCCCGGTTAAAACCTTGTCCCTAGAAGAATTAGGACATAAATCTGAGAGGGATTTTGACCCCCTTTATTCCCTTATGATTATACATTTTTTTCTATATAGATGGAGAGTTGTCTCTTTGTGTATAGGCTATCTTCTGTTTATAATTGCCTTACCTCGGTTACTTTTTCTTAAACACTTCCATATATACAAACATTACAAATATAGCATGCCGTTATAAATGTCATGCAATGATTGCAACATTACACATAATCATCAAATTGTTCAACTTTCCTATATCCATGTCATATTTAAAACAAAACAATACCAAGAAACACCAATCATATCATAATAAATTTCTCAATCAAAATCCTCAATTAAAAATACCAAATGTTTAATAATAAATTTCCTCAATTATACCAAAAATTTAACAACAAAATTTCTCAATTAGATATACCAAATATTTGATAATCAAAGTCATCAATCAAATGTACCAGATATTTAATAATAAAATTCCTTAATTACATATACTAAATATTCAATAATAAAATCCCTCAATTGCATATATCAAATATTAAATAATAAAATGTCTCAATTACATATACTAAATATTTAAGAATAAAATTTCTCAATTAATTTTTCCCTGAATTATTTTTAGCTACACTAAAAGACAAAATTTAAATATTTTAAGAGCACATAAATTACTCTTATATATTAATAAGGATAAAAAGACGGCGTCCTTGCCTAAAAATCCTTCTCTTGTAGCTTCTCCTAACTCCTTCCCTTTATTTCTCACTCAGCGTTCTTTGTAATTTTTATTTTTTTTCCCTCATTTAGAAGTCTCAATTTCTTTCCAGCTCGTGCCTCCCTACTTCCCTCGCTATTTCTCTCTTGCAGAATGAAAGAGACTTCAGGCTATTTATACACATTACAACTTTGGTTCACGAGGTCAAGTGTATGGTTAGGATGTTATTGAAATTAATGCACGCTGACCTCAAGTTGCTTACCTAATACAACTCCCTTATATTTTGGACATGTGGCGCGTCCATTCTGCACGTTCAATATATCATTGAATATAACTTTGGCTTACTGCACAGGTTTTCTATAACATAACAATAATATATAGATTCCTTCGCTATTAATTATACAATATATACAAATATTATTCTAATTCCATTGTGGAGCGGGCAGTTTACATGTTTTTTACACACACACATCTAGTGTCAGATAACTAAAGCAATAATTAGCTTTTTTTGGATTATTAACTAAATATTAATATTTTGTTTATATATATCAAGCAAGGATAACGGTTTGGATACATTAACTTATCTCATAAGAAAAATAATTCAATTCTAATTAGATAATGATATTAAATTAATCCACATATTAAATTTCTTATTAATAAATTCAACATATATATATTATATTTTCAATACTTCTAAGTAAAATATGTTCTTAAATAAATTATTAGAGTTTATTTATTGCTTTACAAAATATCAAATTAATCCTTATTTTACTAAGCAATATGATTATTTCTAATAGTTGAAGGAATTTAGTAAAATTCTTTTCTTAAGTATTTATTATTTAATTCTCTATTACTAAATTATGTTTAATTAATTTATAGAAATTCCTAATAATTTCTACTAAATTCTAAATTGACCTCATAAAATTCCATTACATTCCTAATAAATTTCTTAATTTTCATTGTGCTTAAAATTCAGAGAAATCCTATATTTTCTCACCAATTCATTAACTAAATATTTTCTTTCATTTATCTCACCTAATATTAATTATTTAAGGGTTTAATTTTGGGGATGTTACAATTTGTTCCCTCATTGTGAAAAGTTCATTCGTGAAATCCAAAATTGTCTTGTTCAAATAATCTTAAATATTTTTAAAATATTCTCATAGCCTTTTATTTCCTATTTAGGAGTTCTTTAAGGGTGGTTAAAATTTTGAAATCCTACACATATTTGCAGGAATTATCTAACCTTTATGTTTCAACCTCTATGCTTCTCTGATTTAATCATCGAATCCTTAATTTACCTCAATGTATACTAAGGGTAAGGGGTTGTAAATCTTAAACCTATGAAAAACTCTTAACTTCCTCAATTATGTCTTTTTAGATCCTCAAATTAGCTTACTTGGATCAAAATTCTAAGTCAACTTTATCATTTCCTCTTTTTAATTTCTTCAAATTCTCAAATAATTTGGATTCCTGGAATTAGTAAATACCTTAAAATTAACTTGTACAATTAGAATTACCCAATTCTTATAACTATTGTTCTTAAATCAAAAGTAAAAAAGGTCCTTCTTATAAGGCTTAAGTTATCTAGAAACATAAATTATTATTTTCTTGTTCCATCTGGTTATGTATTCAAGCCTATTTTAAAGGTATTACTACTCACCTTCAGGTTCTTACAATCCATCTTAGGGGAGTTAAAGCCTTTCTAGACTATCTATATTCTCCTTTAATTGTCTAACATTCTATTTAACTACTTTAAGTTGGAGTTAACTATAACTTAATGACATACTTAACCAATTTACGTTGTAGTTAATTATATGTTGGTCCTACTAAACTCCTACATCATTCAAAATTAACCCTCAACTGAATGTTTATTAGACCTTACTAATGAGACTAGATTGAATAGATTGTCTAAATATTAGATCATTGTTTATCTCCTTAGCTCAGTTATCCTTCCTTATTGAAGGAATCCTATAGGGTACACAAGGTTGAATTTGTATCAAGAACTAATATTAGGATCTCCTTTTCCATTCTAGGTGAACTTACCATATTACAAGGAAAGATTTTACAAAATTATTTACGAATATTTATGTTTTCTTTTGTCCTTGAGGAAACATTACTTTGATTAGATTTCCTTTCTACAAGTTTAGCCAACTGCTTGGCTTCTAGGTTACATCTTGAAGTAAAGTTTGTTATATGATGATATCTTAGAAGGATTGACCATATAATATAAATTTTTATTTGGGATGAATATTCTAAATAATTAGGTGATTCAAATACCTCATATATAAACATAATTTCAATTTATATTACTAAATATTGACATAGAAAAAGAATAGGTTACTCTAAAGTGTGTTTCTAATAATCACATACCTAGTATCAAGTTAAAAGATTGGCTCACTTCTTGGTCACTTGTGATTTTCTCTTATCTTGGTGGTTTCTGGTCCGATACCTTACTTGGGTTCTGTGGATAGTCTATTGAGAAATGTCTTGGCTCTTTATAGGCATAGCATATGTCCTTACCAACAAGATAAGGTTTATTTCCATGGGGTTTCTTGCATTTATTACAGACACCCTTCCCATTTTTCCTCACATTATCATATGATATGATATGATGTTATAATTATAAAATACTAGGTACATTTAATTGAGGAATGTTATTATGAAATATTCAATGTATTTACTTGAGAAATATTACTATGAAATATTGGGTATATTTAATTGAGAAATGTTATTATGAAATATTGGGCATATTTAATTAAGGATTATTATTATGAAATATTAGGCATATTTAATTGAGGAATGTTGTTATCAAATATTAAGCATATTTAATTGATAAATGTTAATATGAAGCATTTGGTATATTTAATTTAAAGCATCCTATTATGAAATATTTGATATATTAAATTGAGGAATTTTATTATTAAATATTTGTATGAATAATTTAGAATTTATTATTAAATGTTGGTATAGATAATATAAGAATCTATTATTAAATGTAGGGATTTATTACATGATCAAAATTTATTAATATTATCCTATTTGATTACCATGAAACATGACTTGAATAATTTGAAATAGGAAAGCTAGATAATTTGATAATTTCATTTGTCCTTACAATCATTAAATGACACGTATAATGCCCTGCGACATTTCCGATACTTATATGGGTGCAAGTGTTTGAGAAAATGGTAACTAAAACAAAGAAAATATAAGCTAATGAATGGACTCCTAATAGGAGATGATTTTCAAAGATGGGATTCTATGAATCCTAATATTACAAGTCTTCAAAAAATAAGGGTTTCTTCAAGGATAAAATTCCAAGGAGATAGATTTTAGCAAAGAGAGATAGAATTCTTGTCTATATAGAAAGAGACAACTCTTCATCTATATAAAAGGAAAAGTATGATATTTTGGAATCAAATGGAGGGTTAGAGTTGCTCATAGTTTATGTTTCGTTCTCTCAAGGACCAGATTATGACAAGGGTCATTGAAGGTTAGGAGACTTTTAAATGGCTTTAGATTTCAGATTTCAGGTCACGATTTGTAGATCTACACTAGGAGACACCTCAGATATGTTTACTCCTATCTCTAATGGTCATATAAATTAGAAAGAGCAATCTTCCTCCTTGGTAGTGCTTAACACCTAAGTCTCACACCAAGTAATATGGGATGCTTCGTGGGTTTCCCATGATTGTGAAAACTTGGGTTTATATCAAGTAATATGAGATGCTTGATACAGTGCGTAGGAGATAGTCTTCACTTTTACCAGCACTATTAAGGTAAGATCATGAGCGATTTTTTAGGAAGGGATGCAAGGCGCTGTACTTGCTAAGGTACTATTTTATAATAAGGTCTTATGAATATAGTAATAAAGCATGCTGATATGAACCACGTTTGCATGGTACTTAAATATAATAAATAGAGTTGCTACTTATTGCTTAAAAGTATAAACCTGGAAAGGATAAATGGCATTCTAACAATGATATGTTACATGACATTAAAATAGGTTTATTAGATATGTTACACTATTTGAGCATGATATCCTTAGTATGTATAGTGATAGTGAATTGAACCTCATATGCCAAGTCAAATTAACATTGCTTAAGAAATATATGATGTAACACCCCATAATTAATTAAGGTGTTAATCATGAATTAGATTAATTAGGAATAATTAATATGGGTTGCGATTTATTTGAGATAGAAATCCTATCTAGGCTTAAATTAATAGATCATGATAAGAGGCTAATGGAGGCCCAATGGGTTAAGTGTAGACCCAACCTAATTTAATGTGATGGAGGCCTAAAATCCACCTTGTATAAACTTTTCTAAGTAGCCCAATAACCCTTGTGCAAACCCACATTCTTGAGCTCTTCAAACTTGGCCCAAACTTAAGTAAACTTCAGCAACCCAATGTATAAGAACTGGCCTAACAAAATTCTGCAGCCTAACACTTTAAAACTGGCCCAATAAGCTAAAATCTGAAGCCCAAATGAAGTAGACCTTGGAGCAACCCATGACCCATCTTTGACCCAACTTAAACCCAACTAAAACCCTAATACATTAGCCTCTTCCTCACACTTGCTGAAACATAAAGCTCAAGAAGCGAAATTCGGAGGTGGAAAAGGAGGCTAGGGTTGGGGGCAAGAATTCTGCATTTTCTCACATTTAGAGCAAGATTTAGCCAAGGTAATAGTTATACAACTTAATCCCCTCATCTTTCTCTTTAATTTGGCTCGATTAGTTTTTCATTTGGAGCATTTTCATCCTACCCAAAATCTGAAATGTGGGTGTTTGGGGATTTTCTTGGTGAAATTCGTAGGTAGAGGTTAGGGCTAACATTAGGTGAGTTTAAACCCTCCATTTTGATGCTTCATTTGTTAATTTGAGACCCCCATAGCTTATTTATAAAATGGGTATTAATTCTGTACGAATTTGCTTAGGATTTTGGGTGGAATATTGAGTTTTCTGGTGAAGGACACTCTAATTCGAATTTGGGATTTGTGGTGGCTATTGCAATTTGTCTACAAGTGAGGTAACCGAGTTATATCAATTCCATGTATATATTTGATTTAATTTCATATGTTGCTGTATATGAATGATTTGAAATGTTGAATGAATTGGTTGGCTATCTGTTGAATTGTGATTGGACCTTGTGAGTCCATGGTGGAGCTGTGGTGCAGCTGCCACTCGTGCATGTACTTCGATCGAGCACCGAGTTATGATCAAACCCAGATGCACTGAGCCTCGGTTGTGCTTAATAGGGAGTAAGTGCCGTGGACGGGCCTCTCCCGGTGTTAATGGCCTTTAACATGTGATAATATGATTGCTAGTATGGATGGTAATCATGATAGCCTAATTGTTTCATTTGCTAATATGATGAATATGATTCTGATGTTAATTTTGATTCATGCTTATATACTAATTAAATTGGATATATGATGGAATTGCCTTAGTTACTGAGATATATATCTCACCCCATTTTATGGGATTAATATTTCAGGTGAAGGTTCCTCGGGTAAGGATAAGGGTAAGCAAGTGGATGAACATCCATGAACTGAGGCCGGGTGTGGGGAGCTACACTTGGTCTGAGTAGAATAGGGTAGATGCAATTTTGTTATTAGTTTACATAGCATCATCATGTAATCATGTTGCCAAGTGTAGGCATTCATATTTTGTTGATTGAAATGTAACTGTTAAGGATCTAAGTCTTATTATAGTTGAATATTAATGTATGAACTTATAGTATCATATATGTAGTTTTGTTGAAATTGTGATATGGATTACTATATGGAAATTTTAGTCACATGATGCCTTGGATATGGACATAAGCTATTGTTGAATGGAATCTTTATGGAATGTGCATGGGATGTCAATTGCTACTAATGCATGTGTTCTTGCTATTATATATTCATGAATTTGCTGATATGAGCTAGTTGGGCAAGTAGGAAGTATTAATTAAGTTTTGCAATGCTAATGGACGGATTGATGGGTAAATAGGGTAGATAAACACCATTAGAATCACATAAAATAAGGGAAGGTGAACCTGGAGTGTTTCTAGGATGAGATTTGGAGTGTAGGGGCGAAATTTGGGTAATGTAATCACAGGAGGGAGTCTCATCACGGCTAAGAGGGTTTCGCCGCAGCCAAATGAGAGACAGAGCCGAATAAATCTCGTCGCAGCCTAATAAATCTCGTAACGGCGCAAAGTGGGAAAAATCGCCCAGAAGGGTAACAGAAGTAAAACTCGCCGCGGCATACTATGTCCTGCCGCGGCGCGAGTCGAGAAAAAAAAATAAGGGTTGGACAGAAGCAAAACTCGTCGCGGCGCAAATATATTGTGCCGAGGTGAGAATTGTAGGAGTTGAGAATAGTAGCTCCAGGAGGCATTTTCGCCGCAGCGACGGTCCAACTCACCGCGGATATTGCCGCGACGAGATTTGTGAAATTTGTCCAGTGATTCCAGATAGCAACTTGGTCACGGCGGGGAAGGTATAGGCCACGGCGCAAGTCCCCAGCCTACTCTTTTTAACCTAGAAACCCCAATTTCTTCAACGGTAATGGTAAAGGATGATGTAGGAACACTTGTGGGAGGTTATTGGGTATTGAAACTGATGGACGGTTGAATCATAAACCCCTTATGGTAGTAAGATTTCTTTTATGCAAATTTTGTTTTGTGTGGTGGTATGTAATGACCCTAACGTCAAGGTTTAAATTTTTCTCATATTTTCACAATGTGATAGATTGTACCACTCAAACCTTGATAATAAATTATTAATCATACATTTAACCATAATTACAATGCTAACAAGGTAGGTTGTCACATATGATATCATATCTACATGTAGTTACATATAAACTATCAACAAAGATAAGTTTAGCATATTGCATCACAAGTAGAGATGATTCCATAAATCTAAATATGATGAATAAATATTTCCTCCTACATTTGTCTTTGTATAGTGTGATATGTTATCTTCTTTATCAACTTTAGACAAGGAGACCAAGAAAAGTGACTTCTACACATGTGTTAGCTGAACCATTACTTGTATTTCTAAATTGTAAGTGTTCTTATGAATAATATAAATGTTCACTACACTTAGTAATGTATTCAGACAAGGATTTAGGATCTACCAAAGCGAAGCTATTAGTAGACTAAAGTGCTAGAAATGGACCAAGATGCTGAGACTTCATTTTTGAGATGTCTGTAATAACAATAACTAGTTTATGGCATAAATATGAGTTATGTATTGTATTTGGAATATTATTAACATCACTTGTGATGTGACGTACAACTAAGTTATATTTACAAATAACTCCAATGCTAAATAAGAAATGTGAGAAGAGAAATCAAATTAGAAAATTTTTAATGCCTAATCTTCCATTAGAATTTGGCTATTTTGATAAAGTAACAAGGTTAATAGCACTCTGAAAGTAGGGTGTTACATTTTAAGGCCTATTTATTATTTAGCACTATATTAAATTAATTCTAATTTCAATAAATAATTAATATTTGATTACATTAATATTTAGTGCATTTTTTATATATATTTCCTTAAATTTGAACTAAGTGTGATAAACCACAAAGATAAAATAACTGTATTTAGTAAAATTTTAATCGATTACCACATATCACAAAATTTACATAATTCCTTTCAATAATTGTAGTAAAACACATACAAAGTTATTGTTGTATGCCTTAGAAGCCAATTGTATGATGATTATATTGGTATACATTGTATTACATTTTGTATATGAACGTATTTCAGTTATTATATTTAATGTTATATCTATGTAACATAAATAGATATATTAATTATCCATAGAATAATTTATTATTCTTAAAATATACTTAGTCAAGAATTATTATTAATTGGGATAGTGATAATATAGTAAGACTAGTATGTAAGTTGGCTAATGACTATGATCATGGATATGATATATCAAATTATTATATGGGTACATGCTAGAGAATAATTAATGTAACATTCGGATTGTCGAAAAAGGGCCAGAAATGTGCAATTTTCAAAGGAAGTCCCCTAAGGCAAAGGGAAAGTGGCCAAATAAAATTAGAGTGATAATTTAGACCCTTAAAATGAAGATTTGATGCTTAAGTTATTCAAAAACCCGAGCTAGAAGAGCTAAGAAAATTGGTGAAAATAAATTAAGGTATTTTTGTAATTTTTGAAAATTTTGGAAAACTCATAGGAGGGATTTTTAAATGAAATTTTTGAGCTTTTCGAGGTTCTCAAAAGACCCTAAAAACCACAGAAACTCTTAAAATAGTTAAAACTGCTCCGATGAGTGATTTTAGCAACAAGTTGATTGAAACTTTGATAGAACAATTCGAAATGGTTTTAAACCCAATTTGGGTGAAACCAAAGGCAATTTATAAGTTAGAGGACCCAAATATTATGATGAAAAAGATGAATTTTGAAAAGGAGTTGAAATGAGGCCAAATGGAGAAACCATGGTTTAGGAACTAAATTGAAAAGTGAAAAAGTAGGATACCTTTACCTTTTTGGTCTTATAAGTCACATTGCATTCAGCTCCTCCCTTACCTGACATTGTGGCCAGTTGAAAATAGAATTTCAAGAGGCTTTAGGAGATGGACAATTTAGAGGAAGAAGAGAGGGAGAGAACTTAAGCTTAAAGTGAGAAATTCGAGCTCCTTTCTTGCCTCATGCTTTATCCAACCTCTTCTCCTCCTTCTCTTCACTTTTTCTATGGTTTTGATGGTTGATTTGGGTATGTTGTGAGGTCAGCTCAGCAAGAAGAAGAGAGCTTGTGAAGGAGAGACTAGAAGCAAATGAAAGCTCCATTGAAAAGCTAGCAAGTAAGGTAAGAAATCATGGATTTTCCTTGCTTCGTCTTGTCTTCTTCTCTTAGGTAAATCTCCGTCAAACCTAGACCACTTAGAGAGAGATGAATTTTAACCATATCAACGGAAGAATAAGTGTTTTAGAGTGTGGAAAATTAGAATAGGAAAATGGAATTAAAAGAGAAGGTTGAAAATTCAAGAATGGGAACCTAGGGATTTTGAGACAATTGGCAAATTTTGAATTTTTCTAGGGATGTTTTGGATTATATGAGTGTTTGTATGATTCCATGAGACCTCTAAAAAGATTTATATATGCCATTCCCTTAAGAGAAATCAAGCAAACTCTATGGGCTCCTTTTCATGAGTGTATCTTGGCCTTGAGGGGTTTGTGACCCTAGGGAGAGTTTTTTTTTTTTATTATTCTAAGAGTAGAAGAGGCTTAGATATGAATTATAGATGCTAGAGGAACCAATTAATTGAATTTAGAAAGCTTGGTTTGTGAGATGAAAATTTAGGTCCCATTTAAACATAAAGGAGCAACTTATCGTTTGCCTTCTTGGATTAGGTTTATGATTGTAACATCTTGTATTTTAAAAATCCAAGAAAACATAAGGAAATGTGAGAAACATAACATATGATTTCTCTGTCAACATACGAAAATCACCGAATACAAAAGGGAGCCCTTCCAAATAGAGTAAATTGAGGTCCAATAAAATTAGAATAATATTCTAGATCACAAATAATGATGAGTTAAGGCCAGAGGTGCCTTAAAATTGGGGCCAAAATAGAAAAAAATAGGATCGAAAAAAAGGTCCCGAAGAGTCTTCAAAGTCAAGTATGAAAGAGCCAAAGACTAACATGCAAAGAAAAGTTATATGCGGGACAAAATGTATAAATTACCCAAAAGTTCAAGGAATCCTAGTTTCACCCTTTATTCGTGGCTTTAGACACGAATATCAAAAAATTGGGCAAGAATCTCAAAAATCCGTGACCCATGGTTAAACTCAATTCGATGAGACAAGTTCAATGACACCATATTGTTCGGATGGCCAGGTGGGATCCGGTCCGGGATCTGGTTATCCCAATCAGTAGCCATGAGCAAAATAGAAAAAGAAAGTTGTAACAACAATAGAAATAGGAATAGCTAAAGGGCTAAGAAACCCTAAAGTAGTTTCAGGGACTAAATTACAGTAAATAAAAATTTTATAGCACAATTATAATACAAAATGGTGAAAATTACACCTATAGACCCAGGTGTCCGATTGACACCAAAATTTATGAGGATTGAGGCCCCTGATCCATGTTTGAGGCTCAGTATGGCTAAAAAATAGAGGAAACAATATTTATAAATTGTAGAAAGTCTAAAGGTATGTATTGTACTATAAAACCTTAATCAAGCTCGGACACCGATTTTTAGACTATTGTAAGGGCCAATAGCTGATTCTAAAGGCCTAATAAGAGAAAAGAAGATATAATTAGGGTTTTAGAGAAGATGAAACCCAAATATAAATTTAAAATGAAAAAGAAAGGAGAAAAGGATTTTAGTTATTTTAAAGAATTAACCATGGTCAAGTTAGAAACTAACTATGATTGAGTTAAAAGTTGACCATGGTTGGGTTAAGGAAGTTAACCATGGTTACTATTCATGACTTAAGGGCTAAGAAGAGGTGTCCAAGTGTGTGGCCAAGAATTTTTGGAAGAAGATATTTAGTTGTGAAATTAAAAAATCAAAAGAAAAAGAAATGGAAGGTTAAGATTTGATCTTGAAAAAGTTGATCCAAGGGTCCAAATTTAGTATGACCATTTAACTTCATCTAAATTCATCTCCTTCACCTCCATTCCACCATTTTCACGCCACACACAAGGGAGAAAGAGAGAAAAATGTGAAGAGAGAGAGAGAGGGAGAAAAAGTGGAAGAAGAAATGAAACCAAGCAAAATTAACACCATTCTTCACCAAATTTCTTCATCTTCTTCATCCTCTAACCATTTTCTCCAAAGGGCAGTTGCATATTCATCTTTTCTTCAAGACGAAATTTTGCTCTAAGTGGGAAGAGAAGGGATGTTAGTGTGAGAAAAGCAAATGAAGCAAGGATTAAGCTTAAAGAGTAAGTTTTCTCCACTTTGCACTTGAAAATCACATGCTTTGAGTTAGTTTTGTTAAACCCTAGCTATGAGTCACTTTTGAACAGCATATGGATGATTAAAAATGAAGTTTATATGTTGAATATGAAGACCTTGAAATGAAGTATATATGTTGAACATGAAGGCCATAAGAACTTAGTTATTGTTGTTATGTGCTGGGACTTAAAAAACATAAAGATTGTGATTTTTGGGAAAATGGAAATGTTAGGGAGATGCTGTCCAAATTTTCCCAAAATTCTTATGGTGTTTTCTTAATGTCTTAAAGTCATGCATACCAAATTTCAAGTCCTAAAACATAAAGGAAGAGGCTATGGAATTTTTAGAACAAAAAAAACTCACTTTTGAGCCTAAAATGGAGCTAGATTATGTTACCAAAACGTGATGTTGGGGCTGGAATTTGATGATGTTATCCATTCCAATGGATTCAAAAGGGTGTTTTTAGTTAGGAATACCTATAGGAAAGCCCCCAAAACTGATGGGATAAAATTTTTAAATTTTGGCCAAGAAATGCATACTATTCAGCCATAGTGAATGGGAAGGGAAGGAGTGAGATTTTTCCAATTCCAATGGTCCCATTAAGTTTAAAAAAGGATATATTACTCTAGGATTTTGGGTCTATATGTTGATTGTAATGAATTATCATTATAATTATAGGGTTTAATAATTGTTTAGAAACTCTAAGAGCAAGTGAACCAAGTTCCAAGGCTTGAGGAGTCAAGTTTGCTAAGGTAGTAGTTTTCCTCTCTCTTTCTTTAAGCTTGTATGCTTGTATAATGATGAGTGTTATGCTCTATCAAGTTGTTATTTATGCTATAAGATGAGACATGTATGTTTAGACTGTGCTTGGCCTTGTATGAAATTCCTTGTATTCCTATATGGTATGTGGCACCTTGATTGACATTATGTTATATACTTACATGCTTACTTGTGAATGAGATTGATTTACTACTACTGAGATTTCATAATCTCCCCCCAAATATAACCCATGCTAGGTCCGAGTTCAAGCAAAGAAAGAGCAAAGAATGTGGAGACTTAAATTGAGGACCTTACTTTTATGCACCACATTTTGTCATGTAATTAAATATTTTAGATTATTGCGTATATGAGTTATATTATAATACTATAAGGTACTCAGGTATGGAATGGAAAGTCATGAATATAATCAACCCTTGAGTAAATAGAATATGACTGGTGAGCCTAAAATGCTAAAATGCATATGCTTATATAAAGGCAAAATAATAATAACAATATGTCAAGTGAGGGGTAAAATTGTCCAGTTTTTGTAGGAACACTTTAATATGAATTTATACGCATTCTGCTGAGGAAGTATTTTTCTCTTGTAAAGGGCTTAGAGAGCTTGAAGTAAAGCCCTGAACCAACCACATACGATTTTTTTATAATTAATTATGTATTTTCAAAGTTGGACAAAATTCAGGGAATGACCAAATGAATAGTGGAATTGTATGAGGAAGTTTTTAAAAGGAAACATTTTAATTAGTTCAGGTTTCCATTGACTCCTCTAAGTTTTATATAAGGTAATTGTAGTAGGAAAAAGTGTTATAAAATAAGGTATGCCAATGATGACTTCAATGAGTGTAAATAGAGTTATATGACTTAGAATGAATGAGAGTTGGGAGCTAAGATCATGATTTCAAGTGGTTGCTTCCTTATGCTATGTATGGACCATATTAGTGTTTTAAGACCAAGTGAGCTAGCATAGAGGTTGTATGAAGCTAGAATTGGTTCCAAGAATTGATTTATGTCTCATTTGATGTGTTTAGGCCAAGAGAACCAAGAACTCCCCTATTGGTGTGTGTTGGCCGAGAAGGTACAAGGGAAAAGGAAAGGAAAAAGTTATGTTTCCTAGCATGAGGTAGCTCTCTAACCTTTCTCACATGCATTCCTTGATTGTTGCTTATCTTGGATTGCTTGTATGTGTATTTGAACTATAAGATTTATTTAGTGTCTTGGTACCATAATGTAATTTGTGAACTATTTTGATGTGTAATGGCTTGAGTGGGTTTGGTAAGGCCAAAAGTCCCTTGAGATGGGTAAGGAGGAGTCAAGAGTCCTTAATAGTAGGTGAGATAAGGCCAAAAGCCTTAAGAAAGAGTGAGGCTAAGTCAAAAGTCCCTAGAAATAAATGAGGCAAATCCAAAAGTCCCAAGAATTTGGGTGAGGCTGAACCAAAAACCCTTAGAGCCTATGGTTGAGTTGTATGAATTTGTTTGACATGAGAAAAATGGCTATGTATGTTCTCTAGAAAGCTTTATGGCATGCTTGCATTCCTTGACTTGAAAATGTATCATATATGTATGTTTGAAAGAGTAAAAGAGCTATTAAAAATTTTTGAATCTTACTCTTTCTCCCACTTGTCTAATCTTGTCTAGGTGAAGCTCTTAGAGTAAAGAAAGAGAGCCATGGAGTGCAAGAGATAGCAATTTGACAATAGCTTAGGAATATGTGAAATTACATGTCAAAGTATGTAATTATTTGATGTACATGAGTTATAAAAGTTGAGACATGTATGAAAGCATGTGTTTATGATGTATGAATGGATTTTGGAACCATATGTGCACTTATATGAGTTTTTGACATTCCAATACTTAGATATGCCTTAATGTGCTTGTATGTGTGGCCAAGTAAGGAAGTGAAATTGAGATGTATGAGGTTTTAGACCACTTGAGCAACCTTTATATGCTGTTTTTAGCCATTTAAACATGCACAATTGGTTGTGGTTGGAGTAGGATAGCATATGGTATCATTTTGACCCCTTTTGGTACTCAAAAACATAAGTTTTGCAACCTATAACCCAAACTGACCAAATGGATGAAATTTGGAAAAATTATAGGTCTCATCTAGAATTGTTTGCTAAGCCAAGAACCACTATTTTTGTTGATATAAGATTTGGCTTGCAATTAGAGCTTGTTGAGAGCTTTTTGGGAAGCTAAAGAATAAAATTTTTGAAGGTCTATAGAATATTTGATGAATTTTCAAAGTTGGCAAATATTTTGGTTTTGGTCATGTCACTATTCACTCAAGTCTGAAAATGGAATCTGTCACACAGGGCTCAAATGATGTCCAATTGCCATAAAATTTTATACAAAGAAACTAGACATTTCTAGTGATTTGTGCCAACTAGAAGCACTTCATTTGGATGTCTAAAGAGGGAGACATGAATTTTCAAAGAATCTATCTAGTACTAGACGCACCACCTAACCTCAGTTACTGTTTGATCGAGTTTTAAGGTCTGGGCATTCCTGAAGTGGTCTGGAGTTATTTTTCCCCTAGCTTACATCACAAATTTTCATATCAGTATCATTTACATGGATTGGATTTTTGTGAAATTAATTGGACATTTTTGAAATTTGTTGCAGAATTCTATGACAGCACTAGTGGATAGCCTGACCTTTGGACCACAAATGTCTTTTTTGTTAGATGTTATGGTCTGGACATATTTTTATAATGAATTAGACATGTGTATCTTCCCAAAATGACCAAGAATACATGATTTTGATTTTTTTAGAATTAGTTATGATTTTTCAAAGTTGTGACAGAAATGAGGACAAATCTAGCCGAATTTATATATGTGTATTTTAAGCTTTCCTTTGAGTTTCATGAGATGTAGGCCACTTTTGATGATGCAAATGAATTGTATTCATGTAATTAAATATGAGAATGTGATGCATGAGCTCATATGATCCATATGACACTGAATAAAATTTTCATACATGACGTAACACAAAAAAATACATTATTTTAATTTCCTTTTTCTTGCTCTTTCATGAAATTTATAAATGTAAAGCAAGGGAATGATGTGAAATAAGCGAGAAATATATGGTGTTACACCAATAGCTCACCTCCCTTTCAATTACACATAAAAGATGCAAAACAAGTCTTGAAAATGTATGCATGAGCATAATGGATGACATAAACATTCAAGAAGTAATATTGGCATGTGAGTAAATCATACAAAGCATCCATAGGCTTGCCAAGCAAGTGGAATAGCCTCACCCATTCACTTATGGATTTTGGACTTGCCTCATCTATTTTCTTAAGGAGGTTTTAGCTCAACCTCACTCATGGGAGACACTTTGCTTTGTCTCAATTATTTCTAAGGGTTCTTGGCTCATCCTTACCATGGCTAAGAGTTCTTAACTTCTCCACATTCAAGCAAATATAATAAACATCATTTGAAAATATAATGCATCATCACAGTACCATGGAATAAGAGCTCATGCTAGAACTTAAAATACACATACACACATTCAAAGACAACCCACGCATACATTCATGCATGAGAGAAAGAGGAGTGAGCTACCTTGGATGCAACCACACACTTTTCTTTTTGAATTTGCTCTCCCTTCCTCGGCCTCACACATACAAAGGTGTGAGATTAGTTTCTCTTAGCCTAAACACAATTTATGGAAGCCAATTAAGCTCATGGAATTAATTCTAAGGCCACACATCTTTCTTAACCTTTAACTTGGTCTATTAAGCCCTTTATGGTTCCAAGAATGCACCTAATGAAGCAACATCTATCAAATAAGTTTTAAGCTTCATTCTTTCCTTTCATTCATGATTCTTGAATCCTTTTAAGTCTCTTGGAGTCATCACACAATTAAAACAAAGAGCCTAACTACATGTTGCTTCCTTAGGTCATATTATGGAATATATAAGGCCATCTCACTTTCTATGATTTGTAAATTTTTTTCAAAGCTTCCCCTCATCTTCACTCATCATATATGACTCAAAAATGGGCTTGAAAAATTTAAAACTCTCCCTAGGTGTCCCAACCATGTTAAGCCAAGCCTATGTCTCCTTTTGGCCATTATGAAGTTTGCTTTGTTTTCTTGGTGGAAGATGCATACAGGGAGTCTCTTAGGGACCTTAGGAACTCAAGGAAACATTCAAATAGCCAAGGAATTACTTACAAAAAATCAGATTTTCCAAAACCTTAGAAAACACCACACTTTCCTAACTTGATTTCTATTGATTTTTCTTAGAATTTCTTGCCATATTCCTTTTCCTCATGGTCTAAAACCCTAGTTTCTCTCTTGTTTTTGGGTAGAAAATCCTCCCCTTATATGGTTTTAGTTTAGGCCGAAATATACACCAAGAAGAAGCACGAGAAGGAAGCAACCAAGGTGAGAATTTACCTTAGATTCAAGTGTGTTTTCCTAGCTCTTTCTTCTTGGTTTGTTCCACCATGTGACGACCCTAACTTCTAATCATGATAATTAAACTTAAGCATGTGATTAATAGTTATAAATCAAGGTCTAGTACCATTTAAATTAATCAATTTAGGAGAAAGTGGAGAAATTTAAATCTTAATGTTATTAGAATCATTAACCAAATATTTGCAAACATTCATGTACATAAATGAAACAAATCTCCAATTAAAAGCCTTTAAATCTATTCTCATTGATTTTTAACTCTCAAGAACCCTTCATAAGTACTTCTAAGTCATCCCTTGATGTTACCATAAGAAAAACTAAGGTTTCTAGGTTAATATAAGAGTTTCAGGACCTTCACCGTGACTAAATTATATCATGTGCTCGGCGATAGAAATCTGTGAAGTTGTAAGAAGTGACCTCCTAGAGCCTACCTCACTCGCCTCTCACTATTGGCAGTAGACAAATCCCACTTTTGCCGTAGTTAATTCCTCTCTGGAACACCTAGGACATTTTCACAAAAGTTCACCGCTACCAATTCCCCATTTCACCACAACGAATTACCCTTTGGACCACTTCTAGTTTAGCCTCTCACATTTTGCTGCAGCTAATTCCATTTATCGCCATGGCAAATTGCTCTCTGGTACTCCCCCTAGGTAACTTTGCCTCTATTCACCGTGGCTAAGACTACTTTGGCCACGGAAAAATGCCTTCTGATCCTACAACTTTTAAATTTGGTCTCGTACACTCCCATTCTCCTCCTAGTGACACCTTAGGGTCACTCTACCTTAAATTGTGGGGCTCTAATAGCTTTTCTCAACCCAATTTACCCAGCTTATCCATTGTTACCAATCCAAGACTTAAGTGTTAATTCCTACTCATCCAACTACCCTACATCAACAAGTTTATAGAGTAATAACAGTAAGAATTCATGAACTATCAACAATTATCATTCAAACATATTCCATTAGAGATTCCATATATCACTGGTTCAAATTAACATCTAATGTATCACATGATTATATTTCCCATAGTAGACTATATCATAAATTCAACAAGGTTCATACATCAGATGTCATAAGTTCATACATCTAATACCAAGCCAAAATGAGGCCTAACTCCTTAATAGATACATTCCAAGTAATCAAAATACAAATACCTACACTTCGCAACATGATTAAATGATGATGCTATATAAAAGAATAACAAAATTTGCATATATTCTACTCAGATTAGCCTAAGTGTAGCCTCCTCCACACATGGCTAGAGTTCATGGATTTTCATCCACTTGCTTCCCTTTTTCCTTACTCGAAAGGCCTTCACTTAAAAGTATGATCCCATGAAATGGGGTAAGATGCGAATCTCAGTAACCAAAGGCAAATTCCATTCATATATTCCAAATTAATTAACATATATGCATGAATCAAAATGAGTATCAAAATCATATCAGTCATATCAGCAAATAAAATGATTAGGCTACTATGATTATTGTCCCATACTAGCAATCACATTTCCACATATTAAAGGCCAATAACACAGGAGAGGCCCATCCACGGCACCCACTCCCTAATGAGCACAACCAGGGCTCAGTGCATCTAAGGTCTGATCACAACCCCTTGCTCGATCGAAGCACATGCACTGGTGGTAGCCACACCACAGCTCCACCATGGACTCACAAGGTCCAATAACATATAATAGATAGCCAACTAATTCATTTAACATCAAAATCATAATCATGCAGCAAATACAAAATTAAAATAGACATATGCATGGAATTAGCATGAATCTCGATTACCTCACTTAAGGATAATTTTTTGGAGAACCAACAACAATGCTACCTCAACCCAGCTATTACAAGAGAAAATTCTGATTGAATATTTTCTCCATCGAAAACTTCAATGTATCACCCTAAATCCTAAGCAAATTCATATAAAATTAATACCAATACTACAAACTAACTATAGGGGTCTTAAACCAGTAGAAAATACATTAAAATAAAGAGTTTATACTTACCTAATAACGCCCCTAGCCTCAACCTACGAAATTTCACCATAGAAACATCAAATAGCCAGTTTCAGATTTTGGGTGTGGGTAAAAGTGCTCCAAATGAGAAGCCAATGGGACTAAATTGAAGAGAAAGAGAAAGGGATTAAGCTATATAACTATTACCTTGGCTGAATCTTGCTCTAGAAGTGAGAAATGATGAATTTCTTGCTTAGAACCCTAGCTTCCCTCTCAAGGTGTAAAAATGCTTCTTGTGTTTGTGTTTTGTGTTTCAACAGAATGGTAGGTGGGGGCTGCATGTGTTTATGGTTTTAGTTGGGTCCTAAATAGGTTATGGGCTAACCCAAAGGTCCAATTCTAATTAGGTTCAAATTTTATGCTTGTTGGGCTAGATTTCATTAGTTGGGCTACAGAATTTTGATTGAGTTAGGCTAAGTTTTAAGAGCTCATTTGATTTAGGTCTACATGAGGGTTGTTGGGCCAATTATAAGAGCTTATGTAAGTTGGTTCTTAGGTCCATATCTCACCAAATCAGATTAGGTCATCACTAGGTGCTCTCTCTTGGGTCAAGTCTCACAATAAGAGGTTAGGCCTGCACCTAAAATCTTTGGGCCTCCATTAGTCTCTAACTATGGCCTACTTAATTTAATTTGGGCCTGGAAAAGGTTTCTAACCCAATAAAATCTCAAACTCATATTAATAATTTATCTCTCTAAAATTCTCATTCATATAACTTACCCAATTATTCTATATTAATTATTCTTAATTAACTCAAATCTATAATTAACTCCATAATTAACACCATAATTAATTTTAAGGTGTTACACACCACAAGAAATTAAAACTCCCCTCTTAATTTTTGGATCAAAATAGAACCATTCATCTTAAATAAAACCATGGAAAGAGAGCAGGAAAGGAAAGGAACAAGATTGAAGGAAGATGGAGCATGAAATTCCTTAGATTTCCTTACCTTCCTTGCCTTTTTCTTCCTCCTTTTCTTCCTCTCTTGGTGAGCCTCAAGGAGCTTCTATTTTTCTATAATTTGGGCAGAGGAAGTCATGCTTAAGAAGGTGGGAGAAAAAGGGAGAAGTGTGTGTGAGCTTCTAGAAACACACTTTTTCAAAAATTTCAATTTCGTCCTTCCATAATGGCAATTTCTTTTTGATTTTGTTTTAACTCTTTTTTAAGAATCGTCTTTTCCATTATAAAATTTAGGTTCCTAATTTAATAAAATGCTTTTGGAATCACTTAATTTAGAGCTAAAACCTTACCGAATGAATTCGTCAAAGTTTAAGCTCGCCGACTTTGGAAAACGTACACTGGAGAGGTTTTACTAGTCCTGAGGCTTCCTATGGTTTTTGGGACCTCTGAGAACCTTGGGCAACTCAAATTTCCTATTTAAAAAGCCCTCCTATGTGTTTTTCCAAGAGTTACACTTATTTACAAAAATACCATTATATTTCGTTAGTTTTCATCACAAATTGTTTCACCATCCTAGCTCTGTTTTTCTTTCTGTTTGAGCTTGGGATTCTCATTTTTAGGAGTCTAGAATGTTACTCAAATTTTTTGGGACCTTAAATAATTCATTTCAGGGGACTTGCTTTGAAAACGTATTCATTTCCATCATTTAACGAAAACCAAATATTACAATCCTAATGTTAGGTAATAACATCAAATTATTGACAATGTTCATCCCATTTTAAAATAAGTGTGATTCAGCATAAAGGATTCCCAAATAGAACATGTCTTCTAAGCAAAGAGGCAACTCAAAACAAATTCACAATCAACCCAACATCTCCCACAAACTAACATTACTTTTCTTTTCTTAAAAAAAGATTGTTTAGTAACAAGCATTAGAGAATGAGAAAGTGCTAGTTGATATGTTCAAAACTACTATACAAACTTTCCAACAAGGTAGCTAGACTAAGGATTATTGTACTTAAAATTTGACTCAAAATAACAACAAAATGCACCTTCAGAAATTTGAAAAAATTGATGTAATGCAATGCTATCATGTCATTGACTTATGTTCATTAAATCATGAAATTAGTACAAACTTCAAAAAAATCTGAAAAAATTGTACCAAAAAAATAGACATGATAAGGATAATATCCTTTGAAAATTAGCCCAAAACAACATGTATTAGCTCCTAAAAAATTCACAAAATTGCTTATTGTTCAGAATCACTTAAAAGTAGAGCAACAAAGGGGCATAAAAAAGATGAGTATTTTTGCATATATGAAGTTAATATAAAATTCAGCAGAAAAGTCCACAATATTCTACACTCATGAATTAGAATTGATGCCAAAAATGAAGTAAAAATCAATTCTATTTATTATCCAAAAATTCCAAAAGTCGTACCTCATTCTAATGTGACTAAAAATAGAGCAACATAACAACTTTGACAAATAATCAATTTGGCACAGCCCAACATAACTCAAAAATCAAAGGAAAATTTTTAAAGACTCTAAAAATGTGGACATAAATTGTCTTCAAAACTCATGGTAAAACTTAATCATATATGCTCCTAAAAAATTAAAAAATTAAGCTCAACATATGATGCCTAAAATCTAGTTCAAATTCGTCTAACTATTCCTAAACAATTGATGAATCCCAATATGTTGTATTACTTAAAGTTAATTTGATTAAATTTAGGAGTCATCCATTAAAGTTTTAGTGGATTTATTCACTATTTTTACGTAATTTAAGGAATTGAAAGTGAAAGAGAGAAATGAACTTAATTGGGATTAATTATGATTGAGTAGATGTTGCATTAATAGAAAATATTTCTTGTTTCAGAATTATTATCTATGAGGATTTAGAAGCCATTATATTGTTCTTAAGCTCCAGGCAAAGATGTGATCGCATTATCTGAAGATGCAACCACGAAAATCGACATCAAAACTATGCGTTTTGATAATGAGGATAGAAAAAGTGAGATGTAGCTAGGTTTCTGGAGGATCGACAGCAGAGAAGGCTTCTAGGCGTCCAGGAGGCGATTTTGGGAGGTTTTGGTGGTTCATTGAGCTTGTGAGAGGGGAGGAAGAAGAAGAATCAAGGGGGAAGCTCAAATTTCTGCATATCTCTCATTCTTTTGTTTTCTTTCTCTGCTTTTCTTCATCTTCTCTATGTATTTGATTGGGATTCATTGTTAGATTTAGCTATGTATAGATTAACTTCTCTTTACCTAGAGCACTATGAACTTGATGTGAACTAGATCTTTGTTTTTTTCTTGTTGATTGTAATGATTAGAGCTTTGTGTATCCTTCTCTTTGCTTAATGCTTACTTAGGGATTGGCCACCTCTTGGATTTGATTTGGGTAATTGGAATTTACCTTGAAAAAGGAGTTCTAATTGGACCTAAGAGTTGGATAGATTAAGTTAGATTTATCTAATTTGTAATTGGGATAGAAATATACCTAATTTCCTTAATTGGTTTGTAGAGGGTTATAGTATTTAATGCACTCTAACCTAATTCTAAAGACACTTAGATTTTAGGGAACAGTAGGGCTATAATTACATCGACAAACGGTTATAGCTTATGAATCTCTTAACCCACAAGGTGATGATTAATTGTAATTGAACAAGTAATTAAGTTCTAGTAAGCATAAAGGGAATAGTGACTCTAGGTAACTTCAAAACCTTGAATTTTTGTCTAAATTTTCTTTGCCAACCAAGTTTTCTTTAAATTGTTTTGTTTTAAAATTAGTTCTAAGTTCATGACTTGCTTAATTGGTTGCTTAACGTGGATGAAAGTAGATTATGCATTGCCTAATTGCATTTAAGTCATTCTTCATGGGAACAATACTGATATTTATCACTGAACCACTTGAACATACTCGTACACTTGCGGAACACATATAATTTTTTGTGGTCAAGTTTTCTAGTACCGTTGCCGGGGAATGGCTTATATGTTCAATTAGAAGTGTGTAATCTTTACTAGTCCTCGATTAAGCATTAGTTAGTTAATTAGTTAGAATTTTTCTTCATTTTGTCATTTGCTTTTGCTTTTTGTTTAAAGTAACATAGTTAGTTGAATTCTCCTTTATAGGTACCACGGTACATGTCGAGGCAATCCTCTGCAAAGAAGAAGCGCACAACAAAGAAAGTTAGTGATCTTGTGGTGAACTTGAACTTTGAAGAAACTCCTCCTAAAGTTCAAAATTTAGTACATGAAGACATGGCTCAGGAAGGGAATCAAAATTAGTCTATAAAAGAATTTGTAGGCCGTATTATGAAAAGCACTCTATCTCGCATAGTAGTGCCGGACTTTCTAGCTGCTAATTTTGAGTTAAAGCCTGTGATGATCTCCATATTACAGCTTAATGGACAATTTACTGATGAGAGGTCCGATGAAGATCCCAACCATCATATTCTATCATTTTTGGGAGTGTGTGATTCATTCAAGCAGAATGGGATACCAAGGGATGTTCTGAGATGTAGACTATTCCCACTTTTTCTACAAGGAAAGGCTAAGGAATGGTTATTGACTCTACCAGAGGGTTCAATTGATACTTGGGATAAGCTAGAGGGAAGGTTCAAAGCTCGCTTCATTCTAAACAATAGAATAGCGGATGTCTGTTATGAGCTTATAACTTCAAGCAAGCTTCAGATGAGCACATGTATGCTGCATGATAGAGATACAAACACTTGCTTTGCCAATGCCCGAGCCATAGGATGGATAACTGTGCCATTGTTTAGAATTTCTGCATGCATCTAACTCTACAAACTAATACAATGTTAGATGCTATTTTAAATGGGCGTTGGGATGAAATGCCTGTAGATGATGTTGTTCAGGCATTGGACACATTATCTGAAAGCTATGTGCGAGGAGGAGGTGACAGATGGGTGAGTGCTAATGTTGCCAATACTCAAGAAGACTCCTCTATTCCACTTGCAACTATTCTCTTCGCTTTAAACAAGAGATTTGATATGTTGAAATATCAAGTGTAGCGAAGTTAGCATATGAATGTCTGTTCTACTCAAGTGGCCCCAACTACTTGTGAAAATCGTGGGGATCTACACTCAGTGGATTATTGCCCCTTGGCATCTTCAGAATTAGTTAATTATGTGGGGAACTTTCTGAAAAATTAGAATCCTTACTCTAATAATTACAATCATGGGTGGCGAAATCATCTAAACTTCTCTTGGAAGCATGGCCCAACATTGAATCAACTAGCATCTTCTTTAGGCATTAAGCCTACTCAACCACCGGGTTTTGCTCAACCTGTGGGTAAAATGCACCTATTCAAGAACCTAAGATGAATTTGGAAGATCCCTTGGCTAAATTCATTAGTATCCAAAGTAAGCAAAATGAAGAGCAAGCTCAAGTGAATGCTAGAGTTGACACCTCCTTGAGAAATTTAGAGTTGCAAATGGGTCAATTAGCTTCAGCAATGAATTCAATGAGACAAGGGGGATTGCTAAGTGATACGGTGCCTAATCCTAGAAGAGAAGGCAAGGAAGAGTGTAAAGCTATAACTCTTCGAAGTGGAAAAGAGTTACTAAATATTCAAGCACCAAGGGTGGTTAGCCACACACCTACATCAAATGATGTTGTAGAGGATGATAAAGGTGAAATTGCTACAGAGGTGAAGAGTGAAGATAAAAGAATAGGAGAAGAATATATGGATGCATCAACTGAAGAGAAGAAAAAAGTGAGTAGTGAAGAAGTTAAAAAACATATGGATGTTGATAAGGGTGAGAAACAAGGAGAAAACTACAAACACTGACAAGAATAATACCTCCATTACCATTTCCTTAAAGATTGCAAAAGAAGGTGGAAGATAAGCAATATCAAAAATTTCTGGAAGTGTTCAAGCAACTTCATATAAATATTCCTTTTTTAGAAGCTTTGGAGTACATGCCTAAGTATGTCAAGTTTTTAAAAGAGATGCTAAGCAAGAAGTGAAGATTTGGTGAATTTGAAACTGTAGCACTTACTGAAGAGTGCAGCAAAATAATCAACCCACAAATTCTAATGAAGTGCAAAGATCCAGGTAACTTCTTTATGCCTTGTAAAATAGGTAATCAATTTCAAGGTAAAACTTTGTGTGATCTTGGAGCCAGTATAAATCTTATGCCATTATCTATCTTTGAGAAATTGCAACTCGGTGAGGCAAGACCTACTGTAGTAACATTGCAATTAGCAAATCGGACCTTAGCATATCCAAGGGGTATAATTAAAGATGTTTTAATGAAAGCTGGTGAGTCATATATCCAGCTGATTTCATTGTTGTAGACTATGAAGAAGATAAAGATAATCCATTGATTGTTGGCCGTCCATTCTTAGCTACAGCTAGAACTCTTATTGATGTAGAGAAAGGGCAAATAGTGATAAGATTGGGGGATGAGCAGGTGGTGTTTAACATGGAAAAAGCACTAAAATATCCTAGAGATGTTGAAGATTGCCTTAGAGTTTCAGTGATTGATGATTTAGCTCAAGAACAATTTAATACAATAAATAGTTCACGATCCTATTAAAGCATTATTAATAGGAGTGAAGCATGAGAAGACTAAAGCTAGTTATAAAGTAGCCCAAGTATTTAATTTTTCAACCACTCAGGTTAAAAAGCATTGGCAAGTGGAATCTTTAGATTTGGCTTCTCGTTCAGTTCCATCTCTTAAGCCTTCAATTGAGCAACCACTAGTTTTTGAGTTAAAACCTCTCCCTAAGCATCTGAAATATGCATATTTAGGGGATTTAGGGACATTTCCTGTCATCATTTCTACATCATTAGACTCTTATCAAGAACAGAGACTAATTGAAGTACTAAAGAGTCATAAAAGGCTTTAAGTTGAACAATTATAGATATCAAAGGGATAAGCCCTTCCATTGTGTTGCATAAAATTTTATTGAAGGAAGATCATAAACCATCTATAGAGAATCAAAGGAGGCTTAACCCGATGATGAAGGAAGTTGTCAAGAAAGAAATCATCAAGTGGCTTGATGTTGGAATCATTTATCCAATTTCAGATAGTGTGTGGGTCAGTTCGGTACAGTGCTTCCCTAAGAAAGGGGGAATGACAGTTGTGGCAAATGAAAAAGAAGAATTAATTTCTACAAGAACTGTCACCAGATGGCGAGTATGTATAGACTATCAGAAATTAAACACAGCCACTTGAAAAGATCATTTTCCTCTCCCCTTCATTAACCAAATGCTTGATAGGCTAGCGGGGAAGGAATATTTTTATTTTTTGGATGGTTATTCAGGGTATAACCAAATTTCTATAGCACCTGAAAACTAAGAGAAAACAACTTTTACCTGTCCCTATGGCACTTTTGCTTTCAGGATAATGCCATTTGGGTTGTGTAATGCACCGGCAACCTTTCAAAGGTGCATGACATCAATTTTTTCTGATTTCATTAAAGATATCATGGAGATCTTTATGGATGACTTCTCTATCTTTGGTGATTTATTTGAAGTTTTTTTGAAGAATCTCTCTAAGGTGCTTAAAAGGTGTGAGGAGACTGATTTAGTTTTGAATTGGGAAAAATGCCATTTCATGGTGAAGGAGGGAATAATATTAGGACACAAGGTATCTAAGGAAGGTTTGGAAGTAGATCGGGCCAAGACATCACTGATTGAGAAGTTACCATCTCCTACTAATGTCAAAGGAGTCAGAAGTTTTCTCAAGCATATGGGTTTCTATAGAAGACTCATCAAGGATTTTTCAAAAATTTCGAAGCTCTTGTGCAAGCTATTAGAAAAGGATACTAAGTTCCTTTTTTATGATGATTGTTTGAAAAGTTTTGAAGAGTTGAAACAAAAGCTAGTAGCTGCACTTGTAATAGTTGCTCCGAATTGGTCATTGCCTTTTGATATCATGTGCAATGCAAGTGACTATACAGTAGGAGCTATTCTTGGACAAAGGTGAGATTGAGTTTTTTATCCTATCTACTATGCCAACAGGATATTAGTGAATGCTCAGGTAAATTATTCCAATACTGAGAAAGAAATGTTAGCTATTGTTTTTGCTTTTGAGAAGTTCAGAGTTTATCTGTTGGGAGTTAGAGTTGTTGTACACACTGATCATGATGCTATTAAATATTTGTTGAGAAAGAATGAGTCTAAACCTAGACTGATTAGGTGGGTTTTATTACTTTAGGAGTTTGATTTACATGTAGTGGATAGGAAAGGAAGTGAAAACCTAGTGGCTGATCAACTTTCTAGGTTGGATCATGAGCATGTTAGTGACAATAGGCTTGTGAATGATGCTTTTCTTGATGAATGCATTATGGTTGCTAATTTGCTGAATGTACCTTGGTATGCTGATATAGCAAATTATATTGTCTGTGAAGTTTTACCTCCTGAATTAAACTATTATCAAAAGAAGAAATTCTTAAGTGAGGTCAAGCTTTACATTTGGGATGAGCCTTATTTGTTCAAAAGATGTGTAGATGGAGTTCTTAGGAAGTGTTTTCCTGAGATTGAACAACATGAAATTTTGCTTACATGTCATGCATCACCATTTAGGAGACATTTTAGTGGTCAGAAAATTGCTTTTAAAGTATTGCAATTCGATTTTTATTGGCCTACATTGTTTAAGGATTCTCATTTTTTTGTTTCTCACTATGATGCTTGTCAAAGATCCAATAATATTTCTAAAAGATATGAACTTCCTCAAACCAGTATCTTTGAAGTAGAGTTATTTGATTTATGGGAAATTGATTTTATGGGTCCCTTTGTTTCTTCTAGAGGCTAACAATATATCTTAGTGGCTATTGAGTATGTGAGTAAGTGGGTTGAGGTGGTAGCTTACCAACATAATGATGCTCAAACAAAGGTGCGATTTGTAAAGAAAAATATTTTTTCTCGTTTTGGCACCCCTAGAGCTATTATTAGTGATGGTGGAAATTTTAATAACCGCTTGTTTAAAAATTTGCTGGAAAAATATGGAGTTCACCACAAAATAGTTTTAGCTTACCATCCTCAGACCAACGGCCTCTGTGAAGTATCTAATAGGGAGATCAAAAGAATTTTGGAAAAAATAGTAAGTATTAATAGGAAAGATTAGTCTGATAAGCTAGATAAAGCTTTATGGGCATATAGGATAGCTTACAAAACACCAATTGTTATGTCTCCATATCAATTAGTGTTTTGGTAAAGCTTGTCATTTACCTTTGGAACTTGAGTATAAAGCTTTTTGGCCTATAAAGAAGTTGAATTTGGATTATAAAGATGCTAGTGAGAAGAGGTTGTTGGACCTTAATGAACTTCATGAATTTAGGTTACAAGCTTATGAGAGTTCTAGGTTATATAAGGAAAAGACAAAGATTTTGCATGATAGGAAGATTTTAAAAAGGGATTTGATACCTGGTGATTTAGTGTTATTGTATAATTCTCGTTTGAGGTTGTTCCCAAGAAAGCTTAAATTAAGGTGGTCTAGTCCTTTTAAGGTTGTGTCTACCACTACCTTTGGTGCCATTGAAATTTAAGATGAGAAAAGTGGAGAAACTTTTAAGGTAAATGGCCAACGCTTGAAGCATTACCTTGGTGGACCGGTGGACAGGATGAAAGAAAATGTGCAACTCCAAGATTTTTCATAAAAGTGTCAAGATAGTATAGCTGAAAGACTTTAAACTTAGCGCTTTTGGGAGGCAACCCAAGTGTCTTTTGCTTTGTTCATTTCTTAGTTCATTAGATAGTTTCCTGTAGGTTTAATTGCTTGTTTTTATTTTGTAGATGGAGCAAATCTTCTTCCCAAAGAATCTTTTGGTTGATAAGCATGAGGATGGATTGATTCAATGGGCAACACTCTCATAAAAAGGGGGAGTATTTCTTAACCTATTTAATTTACTTAATGATGATGTTGAAGTTTGAAGTTTGTTAATGATGAATTGTTTTCTTCATATGTTATGAGGGAAAATGTTGGTTTATTTATGGGGAGTTGAATTGAGTGAGGTTTGGTTATGACTTGTTCAGATTTTGTGAAACTTGGAAGAAAAATTCGAATCAGTTACTGATATCTGCTTCAGTTATGGTTAGCGATAGCATCCCTGTTTTTAGCGATCACTAATCTCTGCAGTCGATTTTCCCTATATTTTCCTAAAGTGCTTAATGCGGTAGCATTGTTTTGGGAACGGAACAACATATTTTAAGTTTAGTTGGGTTAGCTATCGCTACCTCAATTTTAGCGGTAGCTAAAAATGCTGCAGACTCCTTCCCATATATTTTCCGAAATAGCATGATGCGATGGCTTTTTATTGAGCATGTGGCTGCATCTTTTCTTGTTTTATCTTTGTGTAAAATAAAATAATAATAATAATATAAAAAAATTTAAAATTTAAAAAAATTTAAAAAAATAATATAATAAAAAAGTTTTAAATTAAAAAAAATTATTATTAAAATTAAAAAAAATAAAAATTAATTAAAAAATAAAAAAAGTTAACAATTAATTTTTATAAAAAAAAAAATATAGGTTTTCCTTTTCATTTTTTCACCCTTGCCGTCGCACCCAACCCCAATCCAATCCTTCCACAGTCCGTCAAAGAGTATACTGCCCTGTCCTCCTTCGTTTAATAAAGTAGGCGTCGAGAGTGGGGGCAAGTCCTCCATTTCGTTAGGTCCCCTACTTTCCGATCCTGAACTCAACTCAAATGCGAACTCCTGGCAACTTAAGCACAGCATCTATTGGATATAACAAAGAGAACTCGTTGCTAATCTAGGGATAATAAGGCCAACGTTGTTTAATAAAAGAAGAGTTAGCTCGATTCCTTGCTCAGGTACACTTTACACTAAGCCAATCATAGAAGCAACTACATCAACAATGGAATTGCCTGACTCTATTGCTTGTCTTTCTTTTCCTAGTTAGTTTTCTACCAGTTATGTCTTAAATGCTTGATAAGCTCTTTATGAACGAAGTGAGACTATTACGGTCAGGTATAAGCACTAATTTTCTATCTATTGGAAAAAGAGAGGGTTTAGACTACAGTGAGTGAGTGGCCCCACTAGGAGTAGAATCAGAGCTGCTTGGCATCCCTCGTGGTTGAATTCTTGAATTCGTGCATCCCTTCTACTTTATACCCCTTCTTCTCTGCATGCTAAGGCTCAGTCTTTCTAGATATTATAGTTACCCATTCTTCCCCTCTAGGCTAACTTTACTCACTTTCATCACTACTCCTTGGAATGTGCCTATTCACTATTCCTCTTTCAAGCCTTATGATAAGTGAGAAGAAGTAGGTTTATATATCATACTCATTCGATTCTTTTCCTGCCTTCCTTATCAGCCAACTGTTCGAGTTTCCCTTTTTCTACCGGGCAAAGCTGTAAAAGTGGCTTCACCCTCTTTGCCCACCCTAAACAGATTTTCAGAGAAGCGTTAACTAGAAGAGGTAGGGTCAGGAGGATTCCTAGGATTTCTATCTATCTATTCGTAAAGAGAAAGGGACTTACCTTGCTTGCTCGCTAATCATTGGTTGTTTTGCATTTCAATTTTTGAATTTTTGGGTGTTTCTTTTGCCTCGTATTCTCTGTCCTGTGTATGCACTCATTTTGGTTTTTCTACTGGTAACAACTTGCATTCTTTGTTTTTCTTTTTCATCAACTATGTAAAGGTATAGTTTGTTGTTCTGACTTCTTTTGCTGCTTTATTATGTTGCTAGGATTCTATGGTTTGTAATTTAAATGGGTTTTGTTCATGACATGAATTGTCGATGGAATTAAATGGTGATTTAGCATTCAATTTAGGCACTGTTGAGCATGCTGGGGGCTGTTATTGTTAAATGGAGGGCCATTTGTTTATGATTAATTGTTGTGTCACATTGAAGCTATGAGCATGAGAGGACTAATCTTGAAAAATTAGTGGATATTCAAATTGGTAGATTTTAATTGTTGGGGCATTTTTATTGGGTGTACTGGCTATTGACATTTAGTTGCAGATTGAGCTTGGTATATGCCAGTTTTGTGTTGGTGGCTATTTATGGAGTTTCAAATTTTCTTGCTTAGGATATTTTTTTGTTTATTGGAACTAATGTGAGCTAAATACTTTTCATGATTTGTTGTTAAATCAGTGGGTATAAATTCATGTTACAATTTTGACTCTTGGTTGTATGTTGCTCAAATACTTCAAGCTCTTCCATTTTCGCATATTTTTTATGAACATTGATGCAAAAGTCTAGTCTTGTTTAGTTCAATTAAGCGCTCATTTATGTGAATTTTCTATGAGGGATACTCTGTTTTTATTGATGTCAATCTTCAATTTATCATGCTTGCTGTAATTGATGTTTGAGTCACTTTGTTTGGGTTGCTCTATTCTTCCTATATTAATAAGCATGATAATTTTGAACTTTCATTTTTACATGCATCTGACTAAGATGTTCTTTCACCATTTGCTGGCTATGTGTGTTGCATTTCTAGTTTCTATGTATTTTGCAATGTAGTCTTGAATAATCAATGTTTTTGTGCGGGTTGTTGAAAAAGTTTCAAATCTTTTATAAATGTTTTTAAATCTGATTTTCACTTGCAGCCATGTGTCCAAAAAGATCAGTCACTAAGAAGGATGGGGAACTTGCTATTTCAGAACAATGACAAATGCCATCTAGAGTTTCAAAATCTCAGAGCAAACCTACTGCATCCAAGAATTCTTCGAAAGCTAAGTCTGTTGATCCTGAGGTTCCAAGGATGAAGCAAGCTAAGAAATCTGTCACTTCTACTTTCAAACGGCAGTTGATCCTGAGGTTTCAAGGATGAAGCAAGCTAAGAAATCTGTCACTTCTACTTTCAAACGACAAAGGGTTGTCCATTCTAAGAGTGACGAAGAAGTAGATATTCCCACTGCATTGTATGATCCTAAAGTTTTTCTAAATCAAGATGCTGTAGATTGGTTTACTAATCAAATTTTTGGCAAGAAGTTTTTCCAGGATTGGTTCTATGCCTTATCCCCATTGGATAGCCCATATTCAAAGTTTCACAAACACCAATGGGATCGGTTCTTTGAAAGGCCTGACAATGCTATATGTCTTATTGTTCGCCAGTTTTATGCAAATGCTAAATGGCATGTGGACAATCTGTATTAGATAAGGAAGAAAAGAGTTCTCATAGATTAAGATGTGATCCGAGAGCATTATACGCTTCCTTCTGTGGAGAAATGTGCTTATCAAGAAATGATGCAAGATTTAACAAAAGTGGATTACAATCAAGTGGCAAGGAAGTTGACCACAAGAGGCTAAGGGAAATAGAATCATGGATTGAAGTACCATGAACTACATAAGGAAGCAAGATTTTGGGTCACTTTCATTTCACGTAATGTCTTACCAAGCTCCCATAACACAATTATCACTCGAAGTAGGGCGTTGTTGGTGTATTGTATCATGGAAGATTTAGATATTGATTTACCTCCTCTCATTCTCAAGAGCTTAAAGTTTGTTTATTCATCTGTGAAGAAGTCCCTACCTTTCCCTTTCATGATTTTAGGTATTATCATCAACAAGATTGTTGGGATTTTTACTAATCAAGAGGAGCAATTATATCCCATTGGTGGTGTCACTTATCAATCATTGAAGGCAGAAGAAGAAGATTTCTTGGGGGAAGATAAAGAGGATGACGATCATCCAGCTGAACCTTTATTGCATGAACAAGAACCTATCCAAGAACAACCTGAGATTTCCTTAGAGGCCACTTCACAGGATAGGATGGTTCAACTCTTGCAAGATAATATTGTGCAGCAAGGCCTCATTCTGAAAAAACAAGAACAGCTTGAGCAATAATGTGAGACGATGACATAGAAGATTTATTTGTTGCTTCTATTTCATGATGAGCTGACGTCTCAAATGGTACGAGTTATTAATCTTTTGCAACCTCAACAGCAGCTTGGGGTGCACTCAAGGCAATCAGAAGGTTTGGAAGTGGATGCACAGTGGATAGATGCTAGTGTGGGTATGACTGATAGTGCACAAGAGTACTCCTCAACTAGGGAGGAGTGATTATCATTATGATGACTATTTTGTGCAGAAAGATTTGACTTTGTCTTCTGTCTTGTTTTTGTTGTTTACTTAGTTAATTAGTAGTTAGATACTTGTATTTGTGCTTTCTTCCTTTATTTTCTTTAGCTTAGTGGATAACTGTTTAGGAATTCTTATTGTCCTGATTGACGCATGATAGATCTATGCTTACCTATCTCTTTTGGCTTTTATGTATACAGATGGAAGGTTCTGATGCATATTTGCTTCTCTCCTTCTCTCTTTTCTTTCTTCTCCGTACCTTTAAGGAAGTCTCAGTATCTCATCTCTTCTGCCTCCTTTACTCGTTGTCATGTTTATTCACACTGAGGATAATGTGTGATTTAAGTGTGGGGGAGAGGTGTTTACTAAAGTTGGTTTTTGTGTGTATATATATTAAAGAATGAAGATTTATGAGAAAGCAATAGAATGGCTACAATGTTTTTGAAGATTTAATTGAGATTAATTTCCCACTTATTTTTTTATGGCAATTCTTGTGGCAAGTAGTTAAAACTTGTGTGATTTAGTTGTAGGAGCATAAAGTGATCGAATTGGTTAAGTTCTAATATAATTTGATTGCGGTCTTGCTCATGAATTCTTATAATGGGATTGGGGTTGTTGATTAGAAGAGAGATATTCCTTTTTGGCTAAAAAAAAAGGAAAAAAAAAAATATATATATATATATATATATATATATAATAATGATAGAGATTCTTCTCCTTTAGTGGAAGCTACCTAGTAACTGGGGGTTTTCATCACCAATGTTAGCTCTCGCGTAAAACAGTAGTGGAACCTATGAGTATGCATAGCACCCTAACTATGTCATTTTAGTCTAAGTAACTGGGTGGCTTCATTACAAATGTTGCCATTTGCGTAAAAAAGACTTAGGAGACAAGGGAAGAAAATCTCTATTTAAGAAAAAATGGAAAAGAAGAAAATGATACTTATGGAAAGCAATAAAAGAAGTGGATGATCTCTTCTAGTTTAGAATTTTAATTTTCATTTTATGAGTGCATGGGTTGGCCTTGCAAATTGTATTGGAAATGTGTAAATTATGAAGTTAAGTCACACTTGTTTAGCTTCTTAGTTACACAAGGTTGTTGGATTCAAGCATGAGGGAACTTTAAGCTAGAATTAAATGTTCTGAGATATTGTGTTGTTTTATTGTTTGTTTTCAAAGTATGGATAAGTGAGTTTTGCTTGAGGACAAGCAATTGTCTAAGTGTGGGGGAGTGATGACTCCCAATATTTTGTATTACTTATAGTTAATTTGATTAAATTTGGGAGTCATCCATTAAAGTTTTAGTAGGATTTATTCACTATTTTTAAGTAATTTAGGGAATTGAAAGTGAAAGAGAGAAATGAAGTTAATTAGGATTAATTATGATTGAGTAGTTATTGCATTAATAAAAAATATTTCTTGTTTCAGAATTATTATCTATAAGGATTTAGAAGCCATTATATTGTTCTTAAGCTCCAGGCAAAGATGGATCGTATTATCTGAAGATGTGGCCGCAAAAATCGTCGTCAAAACTCTATGTTTTGATTAATGAGGATAGAAAAAGTGAGATGTAGCTAGGTTTTTGGAGGGTCGATGGCAGAAAAGGCTTCTGGGCATCCAGGAGGCAATTTTGGGAGGTTTTGGTGGTTCATTGAGCTTATGAGAGGGAAGGAAGAAGAAGAATCACGGGAGAGGCTCAAATTTCTACAAATCTCTCATTCTTTTGTTTTCTTTCTCTTCTTTTCTTCATCTTCTCTATGTATTTGATTGGGATTCATTGTTAGATTTAGCTATGTATAGCTAAACTTCTCTTTACCTAGAGCACTATGAACTTGATGTGAACTAGATCTTTGTTTTTTTCTTGTTGATTGTAATGATTGGAGCTTTGTGTATCCTTCTCTTTGCTTAATGCTTACTTAGGGATTGGCCACCTCTTGGATTTGATTTGGGTAATTGGAATTTACCTTGAAAAAGGAGTTCTAATTGGACCTAAGAGTTGGATAGATTAAGTTAGATTTATCTAATTTGTAATTGGGATAGAAATATACCTAATTGCCTTAATTGGTTTGTAGAGGGTTATAGTATTTAATGTACTCGAACCTAATTCTACGGACACTTAGATTTTAGGGAAGAGTAGGGCTATAATTACATCGACGGACGGTTATAGCTTATGAATCTCTTAACCCACAAAGTGATAATTAATTGCAATTGAACAAGTAATTAAGTTCTAGTAAGCATAAAGGGAATAGTGACTCTAGGTAACTTTAAAACCTTAGATTTTTGTCTAAATTTTCTTTGCCAACCAAGTTTTCTTTAAATTGTTTTGTTTTAAAATTAGTTCTAAGTTCATGACTTGCTTAATTGGTCGCTTAACGTGGATGAAAGTAGATTGTGCATTGCCTAATTGCATTTAAGTCATTCTTCGTGGGAACGATACTTATACTTATCACTGAACTACTTGAACCGACCCGTACACTTGCGAAACACATAATTTTTTGTGGTCAACGATGAATGCAAGTCCTAAAGATTCTAAGTTCATGCATGTTATACACTAACCTATATGTGCACAACATGTAAGAGTTAGAAAACAAAAGGAAAGGAAATATTTTTGGCCTAGAGCATCAATAATTGCCATTTCCTACAATGGTACCAAAAAAGTTGATGACTTAAAATTATTCCACTAGTATATAGATTGCTTTAGAGTAGTGAAGGGATCAAAAAATGATCTAGTATTGTCTCATTAAGAATAAGATTACCATGTTTTAGGCGTTTTTGGAATAATTGTTAGTGATCTTAATTCAATAAGGCTAGTATCATAGGTTATCGTAGTTATTAAGAGTAATGATTTAATTGAAGAAGACTAATCAAATAAACTATAAAGACTTGACTTTAAAGGATTGAACTGGCAATAAACAAACTAAAGACTTGATGACTTGAATTAGGTTAAATGATAATTGGCATATGTATTTAACAAATTGCATCATGTTTAGTCTTAATCTCCCAAACATCATGGTTAGTCAAATTCCTTCTTTATTAACACTTATATAAGGCGTGTTAAGCTATTCTAGTCCTAATCTTTCCTAGATTTCTAACTTTAGTCTTCTTAGGTTCAATTAGTGCTAGAATGCATTGAGATCAATTGAATTCAAGTCCAACATAACTTATAAGCTCCTATTAGACAATTAGCTTAAGATAAACTAGACTACATTTTATCAAACATCTAGTAGGCATTCAACTTAATGGTTCATATGTATAAATATCTAGCATAGGACTCCTTTTGAATATTACAACACCTTGGTTCAATTGTGATGACCCTAATTGTCCTAATTATTATCTCTATCTCAATAACCCTAATCAAAGGCTATTGGGAGATCAAAAATTAATTTAAACAACCATAGCAATCACAAAAGAATTAAGTGTAAAAGGTAAGAACTCCATTAACAAAAGTAAAGTTGAAACTTCATAACGAATATTTGGAAATTCTTCAATACATTAACCAATGTAACATTGAAACTAAACAAAATTGACACTACTTGACAACCTAACCTAAAGATATAGAAGAAAAGAGAAAGAGAAAAGCTAAAGAGGCAAATGAGACACCAGCCATAATGAAACCCACGGATGGTTGGCCTAAGGAAAGTCCCAAGAATCTATCCATGGCTCTTTCACTATTTCATGCTCTTAGAAACCTTCAAACCTCTTCATTGATGATTAGGTATGGTCCTCCTTCAGGTGATGCCTGAGGGTTCCTTTTATGGGACTTTGAAGTCAACTAACATCAAAATTTTAAATTTCTTTTCTTTTAAAAATGTTGTCATGCTAGTGTTGCATCACTAGACTTTGGTCCTGCACCAGAATTGTTGGATTATGAATGCTACACTTGATATCTTGGTGTCCCGGTGTTAGATCTTGGTGTCATAGTGCTTGACTTGCTAAATATTGAAAAGTGCAACATTCTGGCTTCCAAACCCTTATAACTCGTAGGTGGGTTTTGGATGGTCTTGAAGTCAACTTTTCCCCTTCTATTCATGTACTTTAGTCTTCATTTTGAATCAAATAAGCTTCATTCATGGAGACTTAAGCTGCTTGCAAAAACCAACATCTAGTTTGGATCAAATAAGCTTCATTCTTGAGAACTCAAGCTCCTTGCAAAATCCAACCAAAAACCAGATTGAACAAAGTAAAGATTAGGAGCCTTTCATAACAACTCACAAGTGTACTTTCAAATTTTTTCTAATTACAATCTGAGAATAAAATGGATATAAATTGGAAATATTAACTCAAAACTCATGATAAGTTCTCATAAAAATATACAAAAATATAGGTATAAAGGGGATTTATCACCTATCAAAGTGATTGATAAAAAAGAACACCAATTTAATAATGTCATTGCCAATATTATATGATATAGTCGATATTATTCATTTAAAAAATTAATCACATGTAGTGAATTTAACTGTATTAGGAAATAGTTCTAGGTTTAAACTCTTGCTCCTACACGCGCGCACGTAAAACATGCATTTTTATTTTTCATTTTGGCGGCGTTTAACAATCAATTGCGGTTTGTATTTCTAGTTGTAATTTTAACTATAATGTATATTTCCATGTCGTAGTATGTTCTGTTTAGCGGTTTCTAAGAATCATTGTAACCAGCAAGTGACGAAATAAATTCCAACAACAATTTTCGAGTTTCGATATTAAATGCAGTTATTATAGATTTGTTCTACCACTAAGAAGGCCCTTCCTTTCAAACTACGCTCAGGAAAATAAAATGTAGCACCTATTATTTATAAATAAGTTAACAAACCATACTTTATCTAGAAAATCGAATAACTATTGTCTTTATATAACATAAGCAAAATCCTATCTAGGGGATGCCTATAATGGACAGAATATTTTCTTGTATTCAGCTTTTATACGTTTCTTGTTCTAATTTCTCATTGTATTTATCTCCAATTCTTCAGATAATGCTTGACTGGTATGTACAAACTTCCATTATTATTGAAAATACTCATCACTCAGTAGTATATCAACCCGAGCTGCAACGTTTATGCACCATATATATATATGACCATGATCATAGATTTCATTTGCTATAGCCAGATAATCATATAAGAATACGTTCACACACTATATAGGCTTATGACTAGAAGCCATGCCTGCCTCATTTCAGTTTTCACCTATACAAGCATCCTCTATAAGCTGGTGTCCAGTAGTCTGGCACGGTGTTCTCTCTGTAAACTTGCGGGGTACATGAAATAGGAACTAAACAAAGACCTCTGCTCCTAAGGTCAACCTTCGCATCTCCCTTATCTTTTCTATCCAAGCTTCCCCATGTATCCTGCAATATTAATTAATCATCAATCCCAACAAGATCATTAATGTTTCAGTTTTACGATATACTGCCAAGACTAGAAATACTAAGAAGAAATGTATTTTTTGAACTTGAAAAATATGAAAATAGATCATTTGCAATATTATACAAGGTGTAATTGGAGAAAGAAATACTGATAAACTTCTTATATTAGAAGCTCCTTTTTATATTTTCTGATGTTGGAAATTGTTTGGCTCTACAGTTCTCAATCTATCTCTTTTTAACTATATGTCATATATTTATTCTTTAAATGCAGAGGATTTGGATTGGAAAAATACATGTTTTAATTATTTAGTCCAAAAAATCTTACAAAAGTAAGATTGAGGACCAATAGTTGATACAAGAAAGAGCTAAAAGGTACATTTATCTCAAATATTGAGGACCTGATTATGAGAATGGGAGACCTTTGTTACCTTGTGCGTGGTAGTCTTCATATAAGAGTTGCTCAGTAGCTGCAAAAAATGCATTAATACTGTAGCTGTAAGACCAAGCTAAAGGAATAACAACTACAGTTTTTATACTCATATTCAAGGAGTTACAATTCCACAAAACTTGGATCAATAATTAATAATCCTGCTACTTTTTATTTCAAGAGCAGAATGATTATGTTGCTCCTTTAAACTTTTCTTTATTGTTGGTGCTTACAAATGTTTCTTCCACATCAAAGAACAAACAACTTCATTCCTTCCAGATTGGACAAATCAAAGAGAAGAAAATACAATATCAGGACTTGAAAAGATTTGAATATATCTCCATGTACGTACTTCGCCCCCGGGGGAGAAGGGGGGGTGGACGACCAGTTCCTAATTGTAACATTATAAAGAATCTTAAAAATACTGTTAATTTCTTATGAAGAATAATTATTCTGTATATTAAAAATGAAGTTATTATGCAATACTCAAACTTGAAGCTAATTTTTAATGGAGCAACCACTTAATATGGGTAAATTTTACAAACATTGAGATTTATAATTACATAATTACTTTTTTACATGTAATAATATTAGTTTTAAGTGTGATTTCTGTAATAAACATAGTAATTCATAATGAAAATATGAAAATTAAAAGAAAACAAAAAATTGGCCCTATACGGGATAAATTGACTCACTCAAGTAACCCTCAGAATTCGGTGCCTAAAATAACCTGATGAGAATTTTCTCCACTTTTTTATTCTTGTTAGTAAATAGCTTATCTTATCAGTCTAGTTTTATTAAAAAATACAAAAGTAGAAAGAAAACAAAATAAGGATCACCCACACCGTCCATTATTGTTCATTGACAATAAGAATCAGGAACGAAATAACAATAATAACTTTTTGTTTTATATAGCTGCATAATGTAGCGAATAGAAGCTTTTCAATAATAGTATATCACCTGGACTTGTTCTTGTAAAAACTTTATGTACCCAATTGCTTCAAAAAGCACCGATGCTGTATCTGTCTGAAATTCAGCAATAAAATTTCATCATTGTTATAAAATAGAGTTAGTGAAAAAAAGAAGAGCACTAGGAATTTTTTATCATATATATAAAGAGAGAAAGATAAAAGAATGGGCTTAGTGCAATATGTAGTGACCTTCCCAAATGGCGACACAATTTGCTGAAGGGTTGTAATCCTGTCGCCTAGCTTGACTTTTGGTGCCTGCACCTATCAAAACAATGAATAGAAGTTTCTTAATACTATACAAAAGGAGCTTTCTACTTTATTCTCTCTCCTTTATTTTCACAAATTACCATATTGGCATTTTACTGTGTTTAATTAATTACCTTCGTAGATGATGCTGTAGATGTCTCTTGCTTTGGCTTCTTCAAGATTGCTTCTGAAGAGTCATCTGTTCTTTTCTTCTTTACTTCAGTGGCACTTCCTTGTCCTCTTCCATTGTTAGTCCTTCTCTGCATATTGTACACAATCATCTAAACTAAGTTAGCTCAAATATGGTATAAAATGTTCAATGATTTATTGGAAAGTTTCATATCTCAATAGGTCGAGCTTTTTCATAGATAGAATCATTTCGAGGTTCTCATATTAATTTTTAAATTTATAATTCGACAGATAATTTATTAAGGTGATCAAACCATATCCTTTTAAAAGGTCAAGCTCTCAAAAATAATATTAAATTCAAAGAGACAACGAAAAACAATAGCTTGGTTTATAAGATTACCAGCAATGATATCTGAAAACCTTGCTTCTTGGAGTCGGATACATTTAAGGATTTCAAAGCCGGTTTCAGCGTGTGATTTCTGATGATTGGCCTGCCTAACCGATCCGTAAAAGATGTAACATCTGTCATATTTCTTGTACAGGAAGAAAGACTGGGCATTCCATACGGAAATTTGCCATTGTCTCCTACCCCGGCAGGGCTGATAAATCCATTTTGATATCCAATAGTACTATTATATGGCCTTCCAAATAGAGCTCCTGGGACTTCACTTCCATGATGATGTTCTTGCTTAACCTGCATGTCAAGACCGTAGGAAAAAATTCCAGAAGGATCCATTGAAGAATTCAAAGTTATATTATTGTTATGTGTTTGATGATCAAACAGGCTATTATTAACTTCTGGGTCTGGTGGGGCAATAGACCAAGTGCTCACAAGGTTAGATAGCTTGCTCAACCTTTCACTCTCAAGCATAGCCTCGCTAAACCCATTCAAATGTTTCTCAAAACTATTGAAAGATGTAGAATTATTATTGTATTCCCAACTGGTATCAAGTTTCTTCAAGTAGTTGCAAGCTGGCTCGAACATCCCGCTCGTCATGCTTTTAGATGACAGTGCATCGAGGAAGTTCTCTCCAACTTGGCTATTTTGCAGCTCGTCGTTGCTTCCAACACCTCTATAAATGTTCAATTCAAATAAATTACTTATAATTTGCCAAGCAAAAATGATCTAATAAACTTTCCTGATGTTTGATCTAGGGATCAAAAGACAATTCAAAACATATATTCTGTAACAAAACCTTTTTTTCTCCTCCTTTTTCCATTTTCGGATTCAAGGATAATAATGCAAATATTAATGAACTCATGGATTGTTAGTGGAGTTAAATGCACAGAAACTAAGAAAGTAGGAGAGGTCTTAATAATTTATTAGTAAGAACTCTATGACGAGTTGATTGGAGCAATTACATAATAGATACTTGTCAAGGAGATTTTAACCGGAGGTCGAGCTTTATTGTTTAAAGTTCTTGAGAAGATAGAGCGATAGAAGAGCGCGACCACCAAGGAGGTCGAGCCCTCCATAGCACGGCCCAATAGATATACTTATATATGGTGTTGGAAGACGAAGGGTAAAAAGAATAATTCCCAGAAAGAAGACGGAAAAAAGCGCCTAAACCCTATCCTTAGTGCCTACATATATTTATAGGACCCACGGAGCTATAGCATTAAAGAATACTGAGTACATAATTTTAGGGGTCCAAATAGTCATATATTTAGCAAGCTGTTTATTCATTTTTCCAGTAAAATGATAGTTATCAAAGAGACTTACAATAAAACATGACTCCAAAGGTGATTATCTGAAGGTTGTTGTCCCGTCAACGAATTGGAGGAAGCTGCAGAAAGCTCGATGAGTCTGCGAGGGGATTCAACGGTGAGGCTTGAATGGTTGGAGGCGTTGGTGAAAGATGTAGAAACTGACATATCCTGATCCGCACATGAAGAGCAATTAGAATCAGGGTTTGGATGATTGTTCCATGAACTGTTACTATTATTATTCCAGGAAGAAAGTGAAGTTGCATGGAGATCCCCCCAGTTTATTAATGGGGTGGGAGAAGAGGTCGCAACAGAGTTCCCAGTGCCCTCTTGATCAGCCATTCCTTTCTCTCTCTCTTTCTATGTCTTTCCTTGTTATTCTCTCCTTTAGTGATGGAACGGACCTAGCTAGCTAGAATTGGATATATATCCCTCTCTTTGTTTCTTTGGTGTTGTGGGGTAAGTATTCAATCAAGGAGGGGGTTATACTTCCATGGGCAGTGACGTACGAGCCTGTAGTTTATATCAATTATAGGGGAGACAACAAAATATGCAACCTGAGTTTTTCCACTAACGTTGGTGGGCAATTATTATATAGGGTGATGGGCCAACATGGAGTTTGGCTGAAGGTTGCTAAATGTTGTTTGGATGAGCAGAGAAATTTTAAAGTATGTATTGCTACATTGCCTAACATTAGGGTTTTAACTTCTCATTTCTAATTGTAATTGGAGATAATATATATTGTTGTTGCAATAATATTATAGTTGAATCAAAATTAACGATTGGGATTTGAATTAATTCATTTTATTTATATTTCCTTCATTGTTTTAAAGCTCAGCTTTGACGATTAAAACAGGTCGTGGGATCACGGGTCAACTGCAAGTTTGACGGTGGTTAGACCACATGACCTCATAAATAATATAAAACAATTATTTCAATAGAAAATATAAAAATGATATATATATATATATATATATAAAGAGAGAGAGAGGAGATTGATTAACACTGATATCAGTCAAAACTAATCTTATAGCATTGAATAGCCTTTATATATGATGATCTTTTCTGCTATGTCCGCTATGTCCTCTATTAGAATAAAGTTCTAATCATAAATATAATATCTACAAAATTTGACATTAATATAAAACATGTATTGGTACCCCAAGAATATATCATAATAATGTATAATAAAATTTTCAAATATAAAGTGAATGAATTTTTTGATTACATAATTATCGTTGTTCAATTTTTCCAAAATTAGTATGCAAGGGTAATTACTTCTAAAGTTGGAGTAAAAAGAAAATCATTTCTTATAATAAAATTATTGATAGATATTAGTGTTCAAATTTTTATATCGATGTCAATTGATCCATATATATATATTCATGAACATTAAATAACAAATTCATATACTTTAAATTGAGATTTGCAATAATTAATTTCATCTTATTTTCTTACATGTTTTAAACTCAAACTCAATAGTTGTTGAGTCATTGGTCAATTAGTTCCACTGTGGTGACATTACAAATATATAAAATCATTATTTATTTTCACAACAAGAAAAATGCATAATAGTGAGGGATTAGTGAGAAAATGCAAGCCCTCACTGATTCACTACAATATGAAAAAGAAAAATGTGTGCTCACACCAAATTATGCAACTAGCTAGCAAAGGCATTGAAAGGGAATTTTCTTAACTAATTGGATTCCCTTGCTTAAACTTTACAGAGGGAATGTTTCCTTGCTAAAATTAAATTACATTAGAGGGGGATACAAATTGTATTACACTAATTAAGAATAGTTATTGACATGCTAGTGAAAGACTCCATTAGCTATGTAATAACCGACGTGTAGAATATATATATGTATGTAAGGGAAGTTGACTTTTCAATAGAAATTTTGCAGCTGCCACGTGCCAGTCTTCAACCTTCTATAATTTACTGATATATCCTCCTTCTAATCACTTTAAATCTGGTTTTTATGGCATTTACCTCTCCAGTTTCTGCAACCCATGTCCCTTCACCCAGAGAAGATTGCAGAAGCATTCTGAAGCTCTGTTTTCCATTGCTGTCATTGTGTGTTGCTCCTTCGGTTTCTTCATGCAGTGCGAGCTATTTCTGCTATCTATCTGGTGGAATAGCTTCATTTCAGTCGCATAAAATCTCCTCCTGGATGAAAGCTGGTGCTGACCGAAAAAAAATTCCATTTCTACTCCTCTGTTTAGCGCCATTTTTGGCTGATTCTGTTTCGACTTTATGCTACAGAATTCTCTCCTTGGGTTTGCTAGATTTCGGTGCTGGTTATTGGTGAACTCATGCCAGAATAATCCTCTCCCCAAGTTACAAATTCTGTTTTGTGTAGTGCTTCTGCTGGACTCATTTTCAGCGCCTCCCCTCCCCTGTTCACCACCTCTTTAATTTGTTCTGGTTTGACCCTTTTTGCTGCTTATTTTCTCTTAGTCTTATGCTGAGCTCCATGGCCATTTTACTGGTAGATTAATGCTGTTTTATGTTTTCCTTAGAGCTGGAGTCTTTGGTTGTGCGTATTGCGCCTCCCCTGTGTTTTTTTTAAGTTCTGAACGTCCTTCTGGTGGGTGGCCAGCTAAGGGAAGTGCTGCACAGAGAAAAGACATAATTATTTTAGGAGGATGATTTGGTTGGAACAATAATAATTCCCTGCATAATAAATTGGAACTCCACTTTCTCATACGTGTTTTTGCGCTGCTTTTCTTTCTCTTTGATTTTGAGTTTAGTTGAGGAAATGGTACAAGAATAGCATGGCCTTGTTTTGGTTACCCCTTGAGCGAAGGTGAGCCTTGGAATGAGAAATCCCAGAACGCCCTACTGTAATATATGAACATACATATATATATACGTATCTATATTACTGTATATGTATAGAGGGCGTGAAATTGAGTAGAGGAATAAATTTTAAATTAAGATAAGTCCTGTATGAAATTAATTGGAGTGATTCATTTTCTAAAATCTGGTGAATGGGTCTCGTAGGGTATTCAGGAGATTGAGTTATATCCGAGGAAAGGGGCAGGAAATCTCTATAAAAAATCTTGGAAGGTGAGTAAGTAATGCGGACCATGAGTAAACGAGAAATTAATATTTTATTCTTAAGTTTCCTTGCAGTGTTCTAAAATTGGGTAATCTAGTTATGGAGATACCTATTTAAATGTTTTGTAATATATATGTTTACCAAAAATCGATTCGAACATGAAATTTTGCAAATCGACGGATGTTTGAGTTAATTGGAAATCTTACTATGAAACCGATCTGAACGGTACTTTGTCTGAAATGTTAATTGGAGAAACTGTATTGTTTTATGAAGTTATCTGCTCAGAACCCTGTAGCTAACAGCAGTAGATGTTAGCCCTGGTGCACCATGATCTGTACCTCAGTTAGCAGGGGTGGTGCTAGCCCCGTGTGCAGGCCACCACACGCGGAGTCATGTTATTTCCACAAGCTGAATGCTTTGCGTCTGTAGTGACCTTTCCCCGCGAGCTGTGTGCTCTGCGCCTGCTTAAATTGGTTCTGCTTAGATACTTTCAGTGCATTTGTACGAAAGAATTTGCATAAAACATGTTTTACGCGATATATCTATAAAAATGTACTATATATCCGTGACCCTACTTTTATTTTAAAAAGGGTCGGCATTGCTTATTCATTGAGTATCAAACTCAAGTTTTTAAAATTATTTTTTTCAAAGAGCAGTACGGGCCCTACCCTACCCCTAGCAGCTTTCTAGTGTCATCTCTTGGGTGCTTCTTTTGACGAGCCTGCAGTTGCTCATGTGGGTGTATTTTGGTTGTATGTGTATTTTGTTTGAAACTTTGTAAAACTTTGTAAAGTTAGCTCCACTAACTCATGGATGGGTCATCCCCAATCCTCGAAAATTTCTTTTGATTCGATTGGATATGGGTCATCCCTTTTGTTGTATTATGCTAGCTAACAATTTGTAGAAATATCGGGAGGTCTAATTTATAGAGGAGACTCTGCCGAAATTTCTACAAATGTACTTTAAAGAAAAGCTTATATGTTTTATATGATTCAAATTAATGCCCATAAGTATTTTCTCTATGTTTCCGCTTCTGCGTCAGAGTACTTAAATTGTAGGGTGTGACAGTTTGGTATCAAAGCTTAGGTCTTTCTGTGGTCATGTGGAGCAAGAGTTTTTGGTGGAATCTCAATTATGGTTATGAACCCGAGCGTAACTATACTTGAGATGTCACTGAAAACCTTATAGGGTGTCCTAAGTTATTCCTTCAAGTATATTGTCTTGTTAAATGTCACTCTAATCTGGAGAACGATTTGAATGATGATCATATTTCTTTTTGTAGTGTGTGGAGATGCCTCCCAAAATTCGTTCAATTAATAGATTAGCAGCCGTGGATGAGGCTGTAGATGAGGCTTCTGCAAGTGCATCAGCCCAACAAACTACCCTACCTGTCAGAGGTCGTGGTCGAGGTCGGGGTAGGGGTCGAGGAACTATTCGGCCCCCTAGGCAGGTCTCACCTGCGGACAGGGTAGAGCCTCCACAACCTGTGGAGGAAATTGCACCGCCAGTTTAGCCAAGACCTGTAGGGCCTCAGGTGATGAGGGAGGAGAGAGAGGTCCCAATAACCCTCTCCCAGTTTTTAAAATTGAAGCCTCCCACTTATTCCGGGACAGAGGGTCAGGAGGATCCCCAGCTATTTATTGATGGTATTGAGAAGATATGCAGAGCTTTGAGTTGCTCAAGTGCAAAATCCGCTGAGTTTGCCAGGTTTCAGTTACAAGATGCAGCTTACATATGGTATCAGACCTTATTGGAGGAAAGGCCAATTGGAGCTCCTCCAATGATATGGGAAGAATTTAAGGGACTCTTTATGGATCGCTTTTTGCCATAGAGTGTTCGGGATGCTAGGGCCAGAGAATTTGAAGGTCTCAAGTTAATTCCAGGCATGAGCGTTTCTGATTATGACATCCGGTTCACCCAGTTGTCTCGCTACGCCCCACACCTAGTCCTTACTGAGAGGGATAGGATCAAGCGGTTTGTAAATGGGCTACCTCGTATGTTGTATAGGGTGATTGCTCCACAGATGAACCTCTTTCCCTCATATTCAGCTGCGGTGGATTGTGTACGTATGATAGAGATGAGAGATAAGGAGGAAGACACTTCTCAGAGAAAGAGGAAGCGTGACAGTGATCGGAGACAAGGAGGTAGTTCCTTTGTAGCTGGACCTTCTTATGGTCTCAGACCTCAAAGTTATCAGAGAATTGCTCAAGTTTTTATGGAGCCTCTGACCTCATTTTCTATCGGTACTGACCGACACAGAGCATCGTTCTGAGGGGTTAGCACGATGTCTACCCCAGTTACTGCTCCATCTCGTCAATCTAGAGGTCTCTGTTCCATTTGTAGAAAGATACATTCAGGCACTTGCCACAGAGAGACGGGGGCATGTTTTCATTGCGGGCAGGTGGGACACTTGGTGAGAGATTGTCCTCAGCGTTACCCTGACTCTAGTCAGGCGTCAGTTCGACCCACCAGGCAATTTTCAACAGGAACTCCATCTACCGGTGCGGTTACAATTCAGAGTGGCCGAGGTAGTAGCAGTGGGACAGTAGTAGGCAGAGGACAGGCGACTGCAGGACGAGGTCAGGCTCGGGTTTTTGCACTAAATAGACAAGATGCACAAGCATCAAATGCCATAGTAACAGGTACACTTACGGTTTGTTCACATGCTGCTTACTCCTTATTTGATCCTGGCTCTACACATTCCTATATATCTCCCTACTTTGCAAAGAAGATTGGTAGGGACTCTGAAGAGTTAGAGTGCCAATTACTTGTGGCTACCCCAGTGGAGGAATCTGTAAAGGTTGAACGGGTATATAAGGTGTGTGTGATTACACTGGCTGATTGTGAGACGTTGGTTGACTTGATAGTGCTTACGATAGCGGAGTTTAATGTAATACTCAGAATGGATTGGTTAGCGTCCTGCTACACAGTGGTGGATTGTCATCTTAAGCAGGTGAGATGTAATTTTCCTAAAAAATCAACCTTTGTTATTCAAGGTGATCGAAGTGAAGCACCAAACAATTTAATATCTGTGATAGAAGCTCAAAGGCTTTTAAAAAAGGGATATCAAGGATATTTAGCTATGGTTCGGGATATAGAATTACAAGTCCCAGTACTAGAACATGTTCCTATAGTAAAATAATTCCCTGATATTTTCCTCGAGGAATTACCAGGATTACCTCCTGAAAGGGAAATTGAATTTTGCATTGATGTGTTATCAAGCACTCAGCCTATATCTGTTCCTCCCTATCGAATGGCACCTTTGGAGCTTAGTGAACTAAAGAATCAATTGCAAGACCTGTTGGACAAGGGTTTTATTCCCCCTAGTACGTCCCCTTGGGGTGCACCTGCTCTTTTTGTTAAGAAGAAGGATGGTTCTCTTCGCTTATATGTAGATTACCGACAGCTGAATAAAGTGACAATGAAGAATAAGTACCCTTTGCCTCGTATAGATGACCTATTTGACCAATTACAGGGAGCTCAATACTTCTCAAAAATTGATTTAAGATCGAGTTATCATCAGCTACGAATCAGAAGGGAAGATATCTTAAAAACTGCTTTTAAAAGCCGGTATGATCATTATGAATTTCTAGTGATGCCATTTGGGTTAACCAATGCCCCAGCTGCCTTTATGGACTTGATGAATCGAGTGTTTAAGCCATTTCTGGATCGATTTGTTATCGTGTTAATTGATGATATTTTGATTTATTCTAAGGGTTATGAAGAGCATGAACAACATCTGAGAATGGCATTACAAGTGTTACGGGAACATCAACTATATGCTAAACTTTCTAAATGCCAATTTTGGCTAGAAAGAATTACTTTTTTGGGCCATGTAATCTCGAGAGATGGGGTGCAAGTAGATCCTAGTAAAGTGGAAGCGGTTCAAAAATGGCCGAGGCCTACTACAGTTACAGAGATTCACAGTTTCTTGGGCTTGGCAGGTTATTATCGTCGGTTTGTTAAAGACTTTTCTAAGATAGCTACGCCACTGACAAAACTAACCCAGAAAAATGTGAAATTTCAGTGGTCTGAGCTGTGTGAAGAAGGGTTTCAGAAATTGAATGATTGTCTGACTTTTGCACCAATTTTGGCATTACCCTCGGGATCAGGAGGTTATGTTGTGTACTGTGATGCTTCTAGAATTGGCCTAGGATGTGTATTGATGCAGCATGACCATGTGATTGCTTATGCCTCTAAACAACTTAAGAAGCATGAACAGAATTACCCAACCCATGATTTAGAAATGGCGGCAGTGGTTTTTGCTCTCAAAATCTAGAGACATTATTTATATGGGGAGACATGTGAAATTTATACAGATCATAAAAGCCTTAAATACATCTTTCAACAGCGGGATCTGAATCTTAGGCAAAGAAGGTGGATGGAGCTACTCAAAGATTATGATTGTACCATTTTATACCATCCAGGTAAGGCGAATGTAGTAGCAGATGCTCTGAGCAGGAAATCCATGGGAAGCTTGAGCCATATTACGGAGACACGGAGACCGCTAATTTTAGATCTTCATAAGATTGAGCGTTCAGGAATTCAATTAGAGATTAAAGAGCTAGGAATGTTATTGGCTCATGTACAGCTTCATTCATCTTTATTTGAAAGGTTGAAAGTTGCCCAAGCCAGGGATGCACAAATTTGTAAATTGGTGGAGGATGTCAAAAGTGGAAGGAAAAATGAATTCATTTTAGATTCAAATGGCGTTTTATGGTTTGGTACTCGATTGTGTGTGCCAAATGTGGATGAATTGAAGAGGGAACTTATGGAAGAAGCTCATTGTTCTTGATATACGATCCATCCAGGTTCTACCAAGATGTATCAAGATTTAAAGCAAGTATACTGGTGGGAAGGCATGAAGAGAGATATAGCGAATTTTGCTTCTCATTGTTTGGCATGTCAGCAAGTTAAGGCAGAACATCAGAAACCTGCAGGGCTACATCAACGGCTGGAAATACTCGAGTGGAAGTGGGAAAGGATCACTATGGACTTTGTAATGGGATTACCTCGAATAGTAAGGGGTTATGATTCTATTTGGGTGATTGTAGATAGACTCACTAAAACAGCTCATTTTCTCCCTGTGAAGACAACCTATAAGTGGCAAAATATGCACAACTTTACATGAATGAGATAGTGAAGCTTCATGGTATACCAGTATCTATAATTTCTAATCGAGGACCCCAATTTACTTCTAAGTTTTGGAGAGCTTTTCAAGAGGCTATGGGTACCCGATTAGATCTTAGCACTGCCTTTCATCCTCAGACTGATGGGCAATCGGAGAAGACGGTACAAATAATAGAAGATATGCTAAGGTTGTGTGTTATGGACTTTGGTGGTAGCTGGGATAACTATTTATCATTAGTGGAATTTGCTTATAATAATAGTTATCAAGCTAGCATACAGATGGCACCCTTCGAGGCATTATATGGGAGACGGTGCAGGTCTCCCATTGGATGGTTTGAAACTGGAGAAGTTAAATCATTAGGACCTGAGTTAGTGCAACATGCCTTAGAAAAGGTGAAAGTAATCAAGGAAAGGTTGGTAGCAGCTCAGAGCAGGCAGAAAGCGTATGTGGACCGTCGACGCCGTAATTTGGAGTTTATGATCGAGGACTATGTGTTTCTCAGGGTGTCTCCTATGAAAGGTGTGATGAGATTTGGGAAAAAAGGAAAGTCGACCCCGAGATATGTGGGACCATTTGAGATCTTAGAGCAAGTTGGGGCTGTAGCTTATCGGTTAGCGTTGCCACCGAAATTATCTAATATCCACCCAGTATTTCATATTTCAACGTTAAGGAAATATCTACCTGATCCTTCTCACGTGTTGCAGAACCAAGATGTTTCTTTAAGTAAAGGTTTAGCTTATGAAGAAGTTCCTGTTGCAATTTTGGATAGACAAATGAACAAGTTACGTTCTAAGGAGATTATGTCAGTGAAAGTTCTATGGCGTCACCATACACTAGAGGAAGCTACATGGGAGATGGAAAGCGAAATGCGTGCAAAATACCCCCATTTATTTGAGAACTAAGGTTAGTATGTATAGGTATATATAAATTTGGGGACCGAATTTTTTTTAGGGGGAGAGATTGTAATAACCGACGTGTAGAATATATATATGTATGTAAGGGAAGTTGACTTTTCAATAGAAATTTTGCAGCTGCCACGTGCCAGTCTTCAACCTTCTATAATTTACTGATATATCCTCCTTCTAATCACTTTAAATCTAGTTTTTATGGCATTTGCCTCTCTAGTTTCTGCAACCCATGTCCCTTCACCCAGAGAAGACTATAGAAGCATTCTGAAGCTCTGTTTTCCATTGCTGTCACTGTGTGTTGCTCTTCGGTTTCTTCATGCTGTGCGAGCTATTTCTGTTATCTATCTGATGGAATAGCTTCATTTCAGTCGCATAAAATCTCCTCCTGGATGAAAGCTGGTGCTAACCGAAAAAAAAGTCCATTTCTTCTCCTCTGTTTAGTGCCATTTTTGGCCGATTCTGTTTCGACTTTCTGCTGCAGAATTCTCTCCTTGGGTTTACTAGATTTTGGTGTTGGTTATTGGTGAACTCATGCCAGAATAATCCTCTCCCCAAGTTACAAATTCTGTTCTGCGTAGTGCTTCTGCTGGACTCATTTTCAACGCCTCCCCTCCCCTGTTCACCACCTCTTTAATTTGTTCTGGTTTGACCCTTTTTGCTACTTATTTGCTCTTAGTCTTATGCTGAGCTCCATGGCCATTTTACTGGTAGATTAGTGCTATTTTATGTTTTCCTTAAAGCTGGAGTCTTTGGTTGTGCATATTGCGCCTCCCTTGTGTTTTTTTTATAGTTCTGAACGTCCTTCTAGTGGGTGGCCAGCCAAGGGAAGTGCTGCGCAGAGAAAAGACATAATTATTTTAGGAGGATGATTTGGTTGGAACAATCTTAATTCCTTGCATAATAAACTGTAACTCCACTTTCTCATACATGTTTTTGCGCTGCTTTTCTTTCTCTTTGATTTTGAGTTTAGTTGAGGAAATGGTACAAGAATAGCATGGTCTTGTTTTGGTTGCCCCTTGACCGATGGTAAGCCCTAGAATGAGAAATCCCAGAATGCCCTACTGTAATCTATGAACATACATATATATACGTATCTATATTACTGTATATGTATAGAGGGCGTGAAATTGAGTAGAGGAATAAATTTTAAATTAAGATAAGTCCTGTATGAAATTAATTGGAGTGATTCATTTTCTAAAATCTGGTGAATGGGTCTTGTAGGGTATTCAGGAGATTGAGTTATATCCGAGGAAAGGGGCAGGAAATCTCTATAAAAAATCTTGGAAGGTGAGTAAGTAATGCGGACCGTGAGTAAACAAGAAATTAATATTTTATTCTTAAGTTTCCTTGTAGTGTTCTAAAATTGGGTAATCTAGTTATGGAGATACCTATTTAAATGTTTTGTAATATATATGTTTACCAAAAATCGATTCGAACATGAAATTTTGCAAATCGACGGATGTTTGAGTTAATTGGAAATCTTACTATGAAACCGATCTGAATGGTACTTTGTCTGAAATGTTAATTGGAGAAATTGTATTGTTTTATGAAGTTATCTGCTCAGAACCCTGTAGCTAACAGCAGTAGATGTTAGCCCTGGTGCACCATGATCTGTACCTCAGCTAGCAGGGGTGGTGCTAGCCCCGTGTGCAGGCCACCACACGCGGAGTCATGTTATTTCCGCAAGCTGAATGCTTTGCGTCTGTAGTGACCTTTCCCCGCGAGCTGTGTGCTCTGCGCCTGCTTAAATTGGTTCTGCTTAGATACTTTCAGTGCATTTGTACGAAAGAATTTGCATAAAACATGTTTTACGCGGTATATCTATAAAAATGTACTATATATCCGTGACCCTACTTTTATTTTAAAAAGGGTCGGCATTGCTTATTCATTGAGTATCAAACTCAAGTTTTTAAAATTATTTTTTTCAAAGAGCAGTACAGGCCCTACCCTACCCCTAGTAGCTTTCTAGTGTCATCTCTTGGGTGCTTCTTTTGACGAGCCTGCAGTTACTTATGTGGGTGTATTTTGGTTGTATGTGTATTTTGTTTGAAACTTTGTAAAACTTTGTAAAGTTAGCTCCACTGACTCATGGATGGGTCATCCCCAATCCTTGAAAATTTCTTTTGATTCGATTGGATATGGGTCATCCCTTTTGTTGTATTATGCTGGCTAACAATTTGTAGAAATATCGGGAGGTCTAATTTATAGAGGAGACTCTGCCGAAATTTCTACAAATGTCCTTTAAAGAAAAGCTTATATGTTTTATATGATTCAAATTAATGCCCATAAGTATTTTCTCTATGTTTCCACTTCTGCGTCAAAGTACTTAAATTGTGGGGTGTGACAAGCTATTTTTGGTAGGTCAGTTTAGAGCACCCACACTTACTATAAGCACTCACAATCTATACTTAGTGTTACCTACACAAATGGCCTAAAGATAGGTTATCCTTATTTGAATGAGCAGATCTAGCCATGTGTTAATCTTATTAGATTATGACTACTCTAAATTATAATCCTTGATTAGGAAGTATTTAAGATTCAAGTTTTATCAAGAACATTAATTTCCTTGAGATAATCGAATAGTTATTCATGTTTCCCACCTCTTAATCTAAGGACGATATCACACTATTAATAATGTCAATATAATGTCAAAACTTTATTGATAATAGAACAATAACATTTAATGATTGCCTTTAGGGCACTTACACTAATATATCTAATCTAAAAATAAAGAACTCAAGACTTTAAAGTGTAAAAGACTTAAAAGGGTAGACCTAGTTGCTAAGATGGATGTGACCATTGTGTCTGTGCTCAATATTAGTGTTTTGTTTCTACATGCTAGCAAGCTTTGGCGTTAAACATGCCTTGCAATTAATGATGCATCTTACTAATACCCTTCTCTTATAACATGCATCACAATTACCTAAGTTAGCCTACTAATAAGATAGGTTTAAGTACTTTATAGAGCTATGGAATAACTAAATGGTTGAATGTGCCTTACAATTACCTTGCACTTAATTAAACTATTGCTACACTCCATCAAACACCCATTAGGTATTATTGTAAAAATGGTATAAATTTTCATCTTAAGCTTCTAAGTGTAATAATATGTCTTGCAATTATACTACATCTAAACTCAATCCTACCATTATATTTCATCCTAAATTACTTCCATAAGGTAGCCACATGCCTTGCATTAAAAATGAATTATAGATAATAACTGTAGTCAATAATGCAAGCAAGAAGGCATGAAGAAACACAATCATATGCATTGTAATAATAGAAACATCATTACAACTCATTGTTATAATAATAAAGATTCATTAGATCAACAAGAATCCTAAATTTTTCTAAGAAATTAGAAGATATAAATTCAAAATAAGAGCTAGATAATTGGCAGAGAAGGTGAGAATCGATTAAACTGAAGAAAAGCTAAAGATCTATGCTTTTACATCACTTTGATAAGTGAGATCTTCCTATAAGCCACCAAAACTGAAGATCAGCCCTTAAACCTGCTATGGCCTTGTGACTTCCCTATCTAACCAATGGATTCTCAAGGTCTAAATGTAAATTAGAAACTTGGGAAATTTGTTGAAATTAGTAGCATCACCTAGGTGATGCAAGGCTCTATGCACTCCACTTAGTTGCTACATTGTCTTGGCAATACAAGATGGAGCCTAGGTGATGGAGCCTAGGTGATGGGCCTTAAAAGTTGTTAGTTCTTGGGCCTTTGATACTTGTTTTAGCTCTGGTCTCTTCCTAGCATCTACAAGTAGAGCATAAATCCTTTAGTCATTATTAAATTTCCTAAAAATCATTAAAATAACTAGAAATTAAAAAAATCTAATCTTTACTATTAATATGTAGAACAATACACAATTAACCAAAAATGCCTAAAATTACTAATAAAATCCCATGATAAGTCCTCAAATAAGCAAATAAAGATAAGTAAATTTAGGACTTATCACAACCCCCACACTTGAATATTTACTTATCCCCAAGCAAAGCCCAAAAGCAATTTTCAAAAATCAAGTACATTCTCTTGAAAAAGGAATATGATCTTAGTTTTCGAGTTAAGGGTAAAATAATGCCAATAAAAGAAGAAAATTATGCATCTTAAGTGCATATTATAATTAGTAGAGGCCTAAAGGGGAACTGGTGATGCATACTGAAATGATTAGGCTTATCAGGCTCAACATCTCAATGAATGCTTAAATCCTCTCTACAAATCATGCATAACCTAGGATTTTGCCTCAAAGAAATATATAACAAGTTTTAGAGTCCTAGGTTTAGTGTACAAATTGTACTAGAAAGGATGAGAAACAAATATTAGGAAAATGAAATTTATTATACAATTATAGAGAAAATAGTTTAAATTTTGAGTTTAATTAATTAATTTAGGGAATTTAGTAACTTGCCTTAAGAAAATTAATTCTCAAAAATTGAATTAAATTGAGTTGGAAATAAATTTAATTATAAGAGCTTTAATTTTGAACTTGAAACCCAACACCATGGTCCAACCCAGATGAAACACTAAAGCCACTAATTAGCTAGCCCAAAAATGTAGCACTTAAGCCACAAACTAACTTTGCCTCATCTCATTTCATATTCTCTAACCATCATGCATAAAAGAGAGATGTTGAAGTAGGGAGAGAAGTGTTGAAGAGAAGATAAGCTTTAAAGTTTTTCAAGGCTTGCTAAAAGAGGAAAGAAGAAAGTTTAGCTTAGGTAAAATTTGAGTAACTTTATCTACTCCTCTTCCTCTTCGGTTTATGATTTGCTTACTATTTGTGAAGCTACAAGGTTTAAGATTTGAAGATTTTGGAGGGCTTTCAAGTTAAGAGGATGAAGGAAGAGTGAAGCCATAATTTTGCTATTCTTTTCCTCTCCATTTATGGTTGCTTTTCTTCTAAATCTTTTCTTACCTTGAATTTAATGCTTGGTTTTCTATATTTTTGAAGATATGAAGACCCATTTGTAAAAACTTAGAGCATAATGTCTATTTAAGGATTTTAACCTTTGGATGCTTGGTAAGGTTAGTTGCTTAACTTTATAGGCTTTGGTTTATAAAAGCTATGAATTTCCTTATGTTCATTGAGAGTTGTTGGCTATATATGAACACTTTAGGTTTGGGTTATTTGCTTGAAACATGTTGGTAGCCATTTAAGAAATGAAAAGCATCTTTGAAAAATAAACTATGTTTAATTCTACTTACATTTATAGAAAAATAATATTGATGACTTGTGCATGTATATATATAAATGATGCTATGAATGGGTTTGATTACTAATAGATTATAGTGGATTGTGAACTATGTCCTAGTAGATCTAGTAGATGTAGCCATGAATTGGGCTTAAGGAAAGTCGTGGAACATGAATTATGTCTTCACTACTTGTGGAGCTTTGAATAGTGCTTAACTACGGGAGTAGTTGCCATGAACATGCCCCTTTCAAGTTATTGGTAGATGATAAGTTAATACATGGTTACTAGCATAGGATAGTAATTGAATTGTAGTCCACCTTACTCACTTATTTTGTTCATGCATTACTTGCCCTATGATTTTCATATTTAAAGTATCAAGGTTGCTTCTGCTATTTAATTGTAAATAAAGGTTTATAATGGTTATGAGATTTTATATCTCACCATATTTGTGGGCTACACTTTATAGGTGAAGGATCTTCTAGTGGCAAGGAGAAGTTAGTGGGAAGTAGATTCTGGTGTTTTAGATACTGTATAGGTAAAACAATTTGTCTGTTGGTTATACAAAATGGTAAATGCTAGACCATGTATATATTTTATTTTGTATAGCATACCATGATACATCATGTATTGCTAAGTGTAGGATTTATTATTTGTGTATTTGTGAGATGATTATTCAGCTTAGATGCCCTTTTATCCGTTACACATGGGTTATTTTAGTGTAACTATGGTTCATGTATGAATCAAATTATACATTTACTTTTGGTTATGAAATCTTACTATTATTTTAATTTTTAGATATGGTTATTATGGAATTTGTAGCTTGTGGTTGTGTGCGGTTATCCATAAATGAATTGTGGTTATTTTGGTAATCTTTTAATGATGAATTATGGCATTAGTTTATAGGGTAGCCTTAAAGGATCTAAGTATTGGCTATATCTTATTTGGGAAGTTTTGGTCAATTGAGTTTTGCCTTAAAAGGTTTGGTTGGTGTTGGTAAGGCTTAAAATGATTCAGTGAGTGTAATTTTTGGCATTTGGTGCAAAACTAGGCAATTTTCAGTTACATGTGCACTTTGGGGCCTATGGTTGAGTTTGTTGATGAGTGTTAACATGCTATTTGACCTTACATAGATGTCCTTCATGTTAAGTTTAGTGAATTTTGGAATAGGATAGGATCCTTAAGTATTCGACCTAAGTTGGAAAACTTTTTGGAGTTTTTTAAATTTTTCTATAGCCCACATGGCTTGCCCATGCTACTGTGCATAGCCATGTGGGGGCTCTTCTTCATATGGCTTTGGTTGTGTAGCGACCCCAATTCTTAATTACTGTAATTAGACTTAATAGCATGATTTAGTAATTACAAATCAAGGTCTAAAGTCATTATGATTAATTAAAATAAGAGAAAGTAGAAAAAATTTGAACCTTGATATCATTAGGGTCATTAACTAAACAACCATAACTAATCAAGTTCACAAGTGTTCATAGTTATTATTTGAGACCTTGGATTCATCTTGCAACTAATTTCAACTCACAAAAACCTCATCTAAAGACTCCCAAGTCATTGCACAACATTAACATAGTGAAATTCAAGGTTTCTCAGTGAAAAATAAGAGTTTGGAAATCTTTGCTGCAACTTAGACCTTCCTGCCACGGCTAAGTTGGTTACTGGAACCTAAAAACCAAGTTTCGCATCTTGTGCCATGGCTTAAAATTTTCGTGCCGCGATGAAGTTGCTCTTGGGTTTAACCTCACATTTTCATAAATCTTGTCGCAGCGAGCCTATGTGGTGCTGTGATAGAAACACTTCGTGGAGCTACTGTACAAAGTTTGACAATCTGCGTCGCGGCTGAATATGTTGCGTTGTGGTGAGGTTTGTAACACCTCTTCTAATACCCTTCTTTATTTTATATATTTATGAAGAATTCCTTATTTGAGTTTCATCACTTTTATTATTTTAATTATTCCTTCATAATAAAATCTAATTAATGGTGTAGTGGACTACAACAATGACGAAAATATGTTGTAACTTATACAAATTAGTTCAAGAGTTCCCTCATAAGGGAACGGGGTCATACAAGTTACTACATCAAAAGGGAATCTATCTTATAACCATTCAAAAAGAAAGTCCCCTAGATAACAAAAAGGTCAATATCAGTAACTGGGCCTCTGTTCATGCAAATGGAGGAGCAGGAGGGTCAACTCCACCCACTGGGAATGTGTGGGACTCCAGCTCTCCTGGGGACACAAAATATACTGGTACAGTACGAACAACGTCATTACATGATATGATGCATATATTACGGATGACGAAGACCCATCCCCTAAGTGGGAACTGGATCTACTCCGCCCGGAGTTTTAAGGTCACTTGATAGATTGGCATCTAAGAAAAGTATAAACCACAATAGAGTGAGAAATAATTTTCTTAGTAACATAGACAAGATTAGTACCACATAATATCCTTGAAGAAGAGCCAAGTACTATTAACAAACAACAAGCAATATAGTGGTAAGACAGTTAATTTATCGAATAATATAAGCAGAGAGATATACCTATTAGTAATATCTAACGTGAATATGAAATAGCAAAGTGGATAAGCATATTACATCTAAAGATAAGACATGGATGAACACAAAAATTGTCTTAACATAATTGATATTCAGCAATTGCAAGATATTCAAGAGATTTCTATATGCATAGGATAGAGAAGGTGTCACAAACAATATTTATTCTCTCTTGACCATTAGGCCTTGGAGACCACCAGGCCCAACACTCAGACTATGTCACACTGGCTTTGCTAGGCTCAAGCTTAGCTCTTCTTACACTGCCATGACATAGCAGGCTCAAGCTTAGCTCTTCTTGCACTGCTATGACATAGCAGGCTCAAGCTTAGCTCTTCTTGCACTGCTATGACATAGTAGGCTCACCCTTGCTTCCTTTACTGAGGCTCCCCTAATGGGTACCCAAGGAAAGTCATACAATATCACAATAATATGTCATCCAAGCCATCATTTGATCAAGGCATATAGGTATATTTGGGAAAAAACTGCCTTGCACAACTCTGTACATAAATAATCTCGATGGCATGACTGTGTATTGGAGTCCGTAAATTAGTTGTTTAAACATTTTCAAATATCTTTGAGATTAGACATCCAATATAACAACAGCTACCCAATGGTCAACTCTGGCACATACATAAGGCTCATCCCCTGTCCACCCTATATATTGGCCAGTTCTTTGGGCTCACCCCCTGTCTGCCCTATATATTGGCCAGTCCTTTACCAAATAACCTATGCTTATATAATCAGGCAATAAACAGCATATTATCTACATCAAGAAATTAGATAATATATCAACATAGCAAACAGTGGAATTCCAGAACACATGTTACCATATATTCTATTCTTGACATACTACTGCATAATCTTCCAACTATCTCAAACGGGCTCCAAGATTTACAAAATAAATATCATCATAATTTAGGCAGCACATAGAATATCTTAGGCCACAACAATCATCCAAAACATGTCAAATAACATCAGGGAAAATTCAAGAATATCTTGGTCAACACTTTTTCTCAAAAATTTGACTTTTTATACAGTGATCCATAATTCACCAAAATTTCAACACAGGCCTTATTTTTCATGTGGATTAACCTAATTTAGTTGGATTTAAGAAAATTCTTCCTTAGGTATATGTACATGTGTTGGCCGAATCTATACATCTAAGAAGACATGTGATTTCACTTCATTTTTATATTGCCAAATAGCCACACATACATATTCAAGGATAATAAACAAAAGCCCTCAATCAATTTCTAGAGATTTCATATGGATTCTGCAATTTTCTCAAGTTAAAATTCTAGGGTTTCCTAGCCAATTTCTGCATGAAAATCAAAGTTGTATTAATCTTCCTCTTCCTTAGGCTTTCTTCCATCACTTCCCCTTTATTTTCTCTTCAATTGCTCCCATGGCATCTTGAAATACAAAGCTTTTTGATTTGTAGAAAAATTGTCAAGAATAGGAATTTTCTTGAATCACATGAATCCATAAGCCATATATATGATTTCTCCATCTTTTCTTGGCTAGAATTCATGGAAATAGCAAAATTTCCCATCTTCTCATGCCATGTACGAAATTTAGAGAGAAAGAGAAGAGAAGAATTCTTGGAGAAAAATAAAAGAAAAACCAAGAAGGAGAAAGGCTATCTATGTTACCTTAGTTCCACGGTATTTGATTTTCCCCGGTGGCTTTTCCTTCTCTCTTCCTTTTCCCTTCTTTCTTCCTTAGGTCGAGCTCCTTCTCCTTCTCCTTCTCTCCGTCTTGGGCAAATTCTGGTGTGTATTTGTGTATGAGGAAATGGCATGAAAGTGTGTGTGCGGTTCATATATATACTAGTTTTGAATGGTTAGGATTTAATTAACTTTAAGGTGAGAGATCTTGGCCTTTAGATCACCTGAATGGTCAAGATTTAGCCTTGAATTAAGAGATAAATTGTAGGCCTTTAGATTTAGATCAAAGGTGGTGGTTTGATCTTGAAAAGGTGAAGAAATCTAAGCCATTAGATTGCATCAACGGTTTAGATCGTATCACGTTTTACGGATAAATATTAACCATTGGATTACCCTAGTTACTTTTTCGTAATATGTGAAGATAAGATTGCATTTAATGCCACTTAAGTCAGCGTTTATATCATGCTGAGGTCAGTAGTAACTTTTTCGTAATGTGTGAGATTTCTAAGATTTGCTAACACAAGCCTGTCTAATCACTCCGTAGCTCGTGCAATTTCCAGCATTCTCTTCCAACTTCCAACTTATTCTTCACACATGGCGCCACATCATCTCTTTCTTTTCTACATGGTGCCACATCAGCACCTGCCCAGCTTCCTGGTGCCACGTCAGCTCTTCCCCAGTGACACTTACAAAATTGCTACTATTTTCCTAGGTTTTCCATAATATCTCATTTAATCTGTATTTTCTAAATTCTCTGCTATATTTTAATATTATTTGTCCCTATGTGGGTCCCGTTTAATGTTTCTAAAAGGTCCTGAAGAGTCTCCGAAGTCAAGTATGAAGGAGCCGGGGACTAAAATGCAAAGAAAAGTTATATGCGGGGCAAAATGTATAAATTACCTGAAAGTTTAGGGAACTCTAGTTTCACCCTCTATTCGTGGCTTTAGGCACAAATATCAAAAAATCGGGCAAGAATCTCAGAAATCCATAACTTACGATTAAACTCAATTTGATGAGACGGGTCTAATGACGCCATGTTGTCCGGATGGTCGGGCGAGATCTAGTTGGCTCGATCAATAGCCATGAGCTAGATAGAAAAAGAAGTTGTAATAACTATAGAAATAGAAATAGCTAAAGGGCTAAGAAACCCTCAAGGAGTTTCAGGGGTTATTTATTCCCTTAATATTTCATTCCTTCTAGAAAAATTATCAAAGTTTGTCCGGGTGGCAAATGACAATTTTGCCCCTGGACCCCCTAAAATCTCAAAAATTCCTATGGGTCCTATTCATCTTATACTCCTCATATACGAAGCTATTTCATTCAAATTCATTTTATTAAAACTTAATAAATTCATTACATAAAATATTAAATAATTGAAAAATCTTAATTTTAAGGATGTTACAAGGTTTCTCTCTGTTACCCTTCCTGGGCAACATTTTCATTTTGCACCGTGGTGAGACGCCTCGCGCGGTGGTGCTCCTAGCTTTTGTCACTCTCCTGTCGCGGCTTGGCTCTTCTTGGCTCGGCGTGACCTTCTTCTATACTCATTCTTCTTAAGTTTCATCCCATATACTCTAACTCTCCCTTTAGCAACACTCCAAGGCCACTCTACCTTAATTTGTGAGACTTTAATGGCTTTCATCTACCTGATTTACCTAGCCTACCCATCATCACCAATTCAAGACTTAAGTATTGATTCCTACTCATCTAACTACTATATATCAGCAAGTTCATGGATTAATGAGAGCAAGGATTCATAAGTTACCAACATTTATCATTCAAATACATATTCCAATAGAGGTTCCATGCATCACTTGTTTAAGTCAACATCTAATGTATCACATGACTTCATTTCCAAATAGTAAATCATATCATAGATTCAACAAAATTCATATAAGATGTTATAAGTTCATACATCTAATGCCAATTTAACATGAGGCCTAGCTCCTTAATAGATACACCCTAAGCAATCAAAATACAAACTCTTACACTTGGCAACATAATTACATGATGATGCTATACAAGAAGAAATACAAAATTTAGCATTTACTCTACTCAAATCAGTCTAAGTGTAGCCTTCCCCACACATGGTTGGAGCTCATGGATTTTCATCCACTTGCTTCCCCTTATCCTTCCCCGAAGAACCTTTATTTGAAAATATTATCCAATGAAATAGGGTGAGATGCAAATCTTAGCAACCAAAGGCAAATTTCATTCATGTTGTAACACCATAAATTTCTAGCTTGTCTTATACTATTTCTATACCTTATGCCATGCATCTCACAAGGAAGCAAGAAAATGACATTAAAAAAGTGAATAAATTTGTGTTGTGTAGCCGATAAATTTTTCATTTGGTGTCCTGTGGACCATATAGACTCATCTATCTCATCCTCATATTTGATTACACAAATACAACTCATAACCATCCAAGGAAGTGGCCTAAAACTCGTGCAAGTGGATGGAATACACAAAAACACTAGGTGTAGCCTCAACCAGAATTTCTAGCTTTCTGTCATAAATTTTGCAAAATCATAAATAATTCTAAAAAAATTAAAATATACATTCTTTGCCATTGTAGAAAGTTACAAATATCTACTTTATGCTAAAAATATATTCAAACCACAATAGAGGCTGCTAGCCACCTTAAATTGATGGAACAGTACCAAAGATTGACTATTGCTACTGGTACTATCCTCCATCTTCAAAAACTCATATCTCCTTGCTCAAAGGTCTAATTGGAGAGATCTTGATGGGCATGGAAATCTTATCATGTCTAGTTTATGCTTGTAAACTTTTATGAGCATTGGACATCATTTGACGTATGAATGACACAACCCAAGTTTTTTAACCATATGAACAGTGTCTACATTAGTTTAGCAGAAAAATGCCAACTTTGGAAATTCATAATTAACTCCATAGAGCTCCAAATAATCTGCTCTTTTACTTTCCAAAAATCTCTTGATAATATCTATATGTGTGCCAAAATTCATGGGCAAATTCATTCATTTGGTTAGATTTTGATAATAGGTTGCAAAATGGCTTACTTTGTGTCACCGAAGAGGTCCAAATGGTCCATTTTGAGTTCTAGGAAACCATGATCACTTGAGCACATGGTAATGCACCAAATTACCTTCTAAACTAGTCTCAAAGGTACATAAACCCATAAATTAAAAACTCTCTCTCTCACCCCATGCTATACACAAGATCACACATGCTCTATATTACTAATTACCCAAAATGCACATTTCCATTCATTTGGCATTAAAACTCATACATACATCAAAAATTTGGATAATTACATATGTTCAAATGATTACATAACAATTCCATCATAGGATTACATCATATGCCATGTGTATGGCTACAAATGAGATAAAACTAGGCATTTTGATGTCAAACTCTCATCTTCCAACTTGATGGCTTCCATTACTTTGCTCACTTGGTCCACCTAGTATGTTAGGATATTGGAGAGGAGGGAATGAGATTCAAAGAATCCCAATAGCTTATCTCCCATTTCAATCATAAATAAAAGAATGCAAAACAATTCTTAAAAATGCATGCATGAGTATTATAGAGTGCATGATCATTAAAGAAGCATTCTTAACGCTTGAACAAGTCACACAAAACATACATAGACTTGCCAAATAAGTGGATTAGCCTCATCCATTCTCTTGTAGATTTTGGACTTACCTCATGTAACACCATAAATTCTAGCTCATTCCATGCTATCTTTATGCTTTCTATTAGACATCTCATGGAAGAATAAAGGAATAGCATAAAAATAATGAATATTTTTGCGTTGCGTCGTGTATAAAAATTTCATTTGGTGTCACATGAACTGTATGAACTCACACCATACATTCTTATATTTAATTACATGGATACAACTCATTTAGATCATAAAATGTGGCCCACAACTCATGGAACTCAAAGGAAAACTCAAAATAAGCATATTAAATTTCAACTAGAATAACCCCTTTTCTAACCAAATTTTGGAAATTCATAACTAATTTTAGAAAAATTGAAATCATATATTCTTGGCCATTCTAGAAAGCTATGGATGTCTATTTCACAACAAAAATATTTTTAGACCATAACATCCACTACAGAGGATGTTTGACATCCAAAAAAGTCTAGAGGTCAAACTACCTTCTGATACTATCACAGACTTCTACAGAACATTTTGAAAATGTCCAATTAATTCTACAAAAATCCAATCCATGCAAATGATACTAATCTAGAAACCTATGAATGCTAACTAGAGGAAAAAAATATTTCTAGACCAACTCAGGTAGCCCAGACCTCAGAATTCAATAGAATAGTAACTGAGGTCGGACAAAACTCCTGACACTAGATAGAATGTTCAAAAATTCATATCTCCCTCTCTAGACCTCCAAATGAGGTGCTTATAGTTACAAGTCACTTTCAATATCTAGTTTCTCTGTATAAAATTTCATGGCAATTGGACATCATTTGAGCCCTGTGTGATAGATTTCATTTTCGGACTAAATGAATAGTGTCGCAGACCAAAACCAGAAAATATGTCAACTTTGAAAATTCATTAAATATTCTGTAAACCTCCAAAAATCATGGTCTTTAGCTTTCCAGAAATCTTTCAATGAGGCCTAATTGCATACCAAATCTTAGATCAAGAAGAACACATTTGGCCAAAAGTGACATAGGATTCCATTATGGTCATTTTTTGCTCTATCTAGGGTACCAAAGTGACCAAATAGTTTTTCCTTGGCCTTGGCACCTTTTGGGCAAGTCTAAAAGTACATTTAGGACTTATGTGAGCTGCTTAAATGGTCCCAAACCTCATGCATCTCATTTTGGCCTTTTCATCCACACTTATGCATATTTCCATAAAGCCATTCATGAAGTTATAATGCCATAACATACTCAATTTACATTCCATCATTCACATAACATATTCTTTCATTCCTACATCATATAATATCATAATTATACATGTCTCAAGAGTCATAGACCATTTACAATAATAATATACATCATGAAGCATCATTATGGTTCCAAAAAGGCAAAAGCTAGGCATATGGTTGTCAATCTTCTTTCTTCAATGTGGTTGGCTCCCATTACCATGTCCACTTGGTCCACCTAGCATGTGAGATTATTGGAGAGGAGGGGATGAGATTCAAAGAGCCCTAATAACTCATCTCCCATTCAATCACACATAATATATGCAAAGCAAGCCTTAAAAATACATGCATGAATAAAATAGAAGTCATGAACATTCAAGAAGCAAATTTGGCATGTGAACAAGTTATACAAGACATCCAAGAGCTCACTAAGTGTTTGGATTAGCCTTGTAACGACCCTAACTTCTAATTATTAGAATTAAGGTTAAGTACGTGATTAATAATCATATATCAAGGTTTGAAGTCATTAAGATTAATTACATCAGCAAAAAGTGAGGAAATTTGAAACCTTAATGTTGTTAGGGTCATTAGCTAGATAACCACAATTATTCAAATGTGTAAGTAAATTTAATTATCAATGAGGAGCCTTTGATTCTCCCATCCATCAATTCCAACTCATAAAATCCTCCTACAAGTGTTTCTAGATCACTCCTTAGCATTACTTTAAGAGAAACTAAGGTTTCTAGGTGAATATGAGAAATAGAGTACTTTCGCTGTGGCTAAATTCCCTTGCGCCGTAGCCAATTACTCTCAGTTCAACTCCTTACACCTTCACAAATTTTTCACATTTCGCCGCGGTCAAATACCCCTTTCGCTGCAGCTAAATACCCTTTGGAACACCCCTAAATCTGCCTCTTGGACTTAGCCGCGGCTAACGTCATTGTTCACTGCAGCCAATTGCTCTCTATTTTCTTTCTTGGCAGGTTCGCCACATTTGGCTGAGACCAATTAAATTTTGGCCACGGCCAATTCCTTCTGATCCTAGAACTCCGAAAATCTTGTCTCATACTCTTCACTCTCTTTCTAGGGACACTCTAGGACCACTCTCCCTCCATTTGTGTACCTTTAATAGTATTTATCTACTTGATTTACCTAGTTAATCTATCTTTATCCATCTCAAGATTTAAAGTATTGGTTTCTACTTACCAAACTACCACACATCAACAAAACCATAATTTAATGATAGAAAATGTATTCTAGTCACAAGGTGCATGGGACCCATGCTTAACGTTCATACAAGATCAAGTCACTTATCCATTGTTAGCCAATTACAACCATAATGTTCAATCCCATGATAATTAAATGACATATATAGTCCTTATACTTGGCAATTCATGATGCAATGCAGCAATGATACAAGACTAGCAATCTAGTTACAATACAATTCGACAAGGCCTCTAAACCTATGTGCTACCAAACTATTTAATGTGCTTCCATTAATTTTCTCCTTGCCACAAAGAGGTCTGGTCCCTGAAAATGTTAGCCCACAACGGGGTGAGATATATAATCTCAGTAACAAAAAGCAATTCCCATATATATGTACAAGTTAATCAATCCAATGTAATTTCATATCATCAATACTAGAATCATCAATTCAATTCGCAAATGAACTAGTTGAATTACCAATAACTACTGTCCCATACCAACAGTCATACACAATATGTTAATGGCCAATAACACCAGGAGAGGCCCGTCCACGGCATCTACTCCCCATTGAGCACAACCTGGGCTCAATGCATCTGGGGTTTGATCATAACTCAGTGCTCGATCGAAGCACATGCACGGGTGGCAGCCGCACCACAGCTCCATCATGGACTCACAAGGTTCAATCACAATAACAATCCAAGTAGTCAACCAATCATTTAGCATTTCAAAATCATATATGTGCAAACAATATCAGATTAACATAAACATATACATAGAATTGGAAAATAACCCCAGTTACCTCAATGAAGCCAATTACTCATCCTCTAGCTACCATCATGATTCAAAGCACACCAGGCCTAACATAAGCATAATTATCATCATTTAACTATCATTAATTAGGAATTTTCCTATCCACAGATTAATCTTAACAAGAGTTCTTTGAGAGCTTCTTACCCAAGCTTCCTAATGATCTATTACACTAATTTAGGGTCCATATATCAAAGCTCATCATGATTCGCTCCCCATAATTCCATTTTCGCACATGCACAAACCATGCACTGAAAGTCAGTCCAAATGATGGGAATTTAGTACATACATCTCATAAAAGGAGAGAAATCACTTACCTATACATCTAAGAGGTTAATAGACTGAGTTGAGCCTCAACTACCAAGAACACATGATGGGACATTCCCAAATTCGGATTTCAGTCATCAAGCCCAGAATTTTCATTGTTTCACCTTCATCTCCTTATAATTTCGCACAATAACAAAACCCATCATGAAAATCAATCCTTGAGGACATTTTCCAGCAAAATAATACACAAATTGAGAAGGAAATACTGACCCAATCACCTCTTTAGTCTCTACTCCGAAAATCTTCCAAGGGAACACTAAAACACCAAGGTTTAGATTTGGAAAGGAGATGAAAATGCTCAAAACCAAAAACTAATCAGACCAAAATGAAGAGGAGAATGAGAGGGACATGTTTTGTATAGATTACCTTAGCCAAATTTTCTGCTAAAAGTGAGAAATGGTGGAGGAATGCAGAAAAACCCTAGCCCTTCTTCTCAAGTGCGAAAATAGCTTTTCCCTTCTGGAGAACCAAGTGTTTTGCTCTTCCAAATGGGTGTGGCTGCTAGACTTTTAGGGTTTTTAATGAGAAATGGGCTGACCCATCAGCCCAAGGTCCAATTGGGCTCATTATTTCAAGTGGGCTGGTGCTAAATGAGATGGGCTGCAGAAAATTTAAAGCTAAAAGTGGGATGTGCTGACCCAATAGCCCAATTCCTTGTGGGTTCAAATTTTTATGCTTGTTAGGCCTTATTTCATAAGTTAGGCTGCAGCAATTTGATAAGGTCAGGCCAAGAGTCAATCTAATTTAGGTCTGCATAATGTGTGTTGGGCATAAGGGCTTATGTAAATTGGGTTGTGGGCCTCTATTTCACTAAATCAAATTAGGCTATTGTTAGGTGATCTCTCTTGGGCCAAGTCTCATGATAAGGAGTTGGGCTTAAATCTAGAATCATTGGGCCTCCATAAATACTTACCCATGGTGTACTTAAATTAATTTTGGGCTTAAATTAAGCTTTAACCTAATTGAAAATCTTAAACCTATATTAATAACTTATTTCTCTATAAATTTCCATTCATATAGCTTACCTAATCATTTCATAATAATTATTCTTAATTAGTCTAAATACATTATTAACATCTTAATTAATTTTGGAGTGTTACATGTAACATCCGATTTTCTGAAAATCCAAGAAAAGGTAAGGAAACGCGAGAAATGTAACATATGGTTCCTCCGTCAACGTATGAAATTCATCAAATATGAAAGGATGTCCCTCAAATAGAATAAATTGAGGTCTAATAAAATTAAAATAATATTCTAGATCGTAAATAATAATGAGTCAAGGCCAGAGGTGCCCTAAAATTGGGGTTAAAATTGATGAAAAAAAAAGAGATCAGAAAAAGGTCCCGAAGAGTCTCCAAAGTCAAGTATGAAGGAGTCAGGGACTAAAATGCAAAAAAAAGTTATATGCCAGGCAAAATGTATAAATTGCCCTAAAGTTCAGCGAACCCTAGTTTCACCCTCTATTCGTGGCTTTAAGCACGAATATCAAAAAATTGGGCAAGAATCTCAGAAATCCATGACCCACGGGTAAACTCAGTTTGATGAGACGGGTCCAATGATGCCAAGTTGTCCGAATGGCTGGGCGGGATCTGGTCTAGGATTTGGTTATCCTGATCAGTAGCCATGAGCAAAATAGTAAAAGGAAGTTGTAACAACTATAGAAATAAAAATAGCTAAAGGGCTAAGAAACCCTGAATGAGTTTCAGGGACAGAACTGCAGTAAATAAAAAGTTTATAGCACAATCATAGTACAGAATGGTGAAAATTATACCTATAAACTTGGGTGTCTGATTGACACCGAAATTTATGAGGATTGAGGTTAAGGGCCCCTGACCCATGTTTGAAGCTTAATATGGCCAGAAAGTAGAGAAAATAATGTTCATAAATTTTAGAAAGTCTAAAGGTATGTATTGTACCGTAAAACTTTAATTGGGCTTAGACACTGATTTTTAGACTGCTGTAAGGCCCAATAGTTGATTCTAAAGGCCCGATAAGAGAAGAGAAGCTATGATTAGGGTTTTAGAGAAGATGAAACCCAAATATAAATATAGAATGAAAGGAAAAGAAGAAAAAGATTTTAGTTATTTTAAAGAATTAACCATGGTTAAGTTAGAAACTAACTATGATTGAGTTAAAAGTTGACCATGGTTGAGTTAAGAAATTAACCATGGTTACTCTCCATAACTTAAGAGCTAAGGCAAGGCTTCCAAGTGTGTGGCCAAGAATTTTTGGAAGAAGATATTTAGTTATGAAATGAGAAAATCAAAAGAAAAAAAAAGAATGGAAGGTTAAGATTTAATCTTGAAAAGGTTGATCCAAGGGTCCAAATTTAGTATGACCATTTAACTTCATTAGATTCATCTTCTTCACCTCCATTCCACCATTTTCACGCCACACACAAGGAAGAAAGAAAGAAAACCGTGAAGAGAGAGAGAGAGGGAGAAAAAGTGGGAGAAGAAGTGAAACCAAGCAAAACTACCACCATTCTTCACCAAATTTCTTCATCTTCTCCATCCTCCAACCATTTTCTCTAAAGGGCAGCTGCATATTCATATTTTTTTCAAGGTGGAATGTTGCTCTAAGTGGGAAGAGAAAGGATTTTAGAGTGAGAAAAGCAAAGGAAGCAAGGATTAAGCTTAAAGAGTAAGTTTTCTCTACCTTGCACTTGAAAATCACATGTTTTAAGTTAGTTTTGTTAAACCCTAGTCATGAGTCATTTTTAGACAGCATATGAATCATTAGAAATGGATTTTATATGTTGAATATGAAGGCCTTGAAATGATGTTTATATGTTTAATATGAAGGCCGTATGAGCCTAGTTATTGTTGTTATGTGTTGAGACTTTGGAAAACACAAAAACTATAATTTTTGGGAAAATAGAAAGCATGGGGAGATCCTATCCGAATTTTTCCAAAATTTTTATGGTGTTTTCTTAATGTCTTAAAGTCATGTATACCAAATTTGAAGTCCTAAAACATAAAGGAAAAGGCTATGGAATTTTTAGAACCAAAGAAACGCACTTTAAGCCTAAAACAGAGCTAGATTATGTGATGACCAAAACGTAATGTTGGGGCTGGAATTTGATGATTTTATCCATTCCAATGGATTCAAAAGGGTGTTTTTAGCTAGGAATACCCATGGGAAAGCCCCCAAAACACATGGGATAAAATTCCTAAATTTTGGCCAAGAAATGCATACTATTCGGCCATAGTGAATGGGAAGGGAAGGAGTTAGATTTTTCCAATTCCAATGGTCCCATTAAGTTTAAAAGGGGTCATCCTATTTTAGAAGCTAAATTTTATGTGTTGATTGTAATGAATTATCATTATGATTATAGGGTTTGATGTTGTTTTGGGGAACTCTAAAAGCAAGTAAATCGAGTCCCAAGGATTAAGGAGCAAAGTTTGCTAAGGTAGTAGTTTTCCTCTCTCTTTCTTTAAGCTTGTATTTTGTATAATGATGAGTGTTATGCTATATCAAGTTGTCATTTATGCTATAAGATGATACATGTATGCTTAGATTGTGCTTGGCCTTGTATGAAATTCCTTTTATTGCTATGCGATATGTGGCATCTTGACAGGCATCATGTTATGTACTTACATGCTTGCTTGTGAATGAGATTGGTTTACTACTACTAAGATTTCATAATCTCACCCCAAATATAACCTATGCTAGGTCCGAGTTCAAGCAAAGAAAGAGCAAAGAATGTGGCGACATAAATCGAAGACCTTACTTTTATGCACCATATTTTGTTATGTAATTAAATATTTTAGATTACTGCTTGTATGAGTTATGTTATGATACTGTAAGGTAGTCAGGTATGAAATGGAAACCCATGTATATACCAATCCTGAAGTAAAAAGAATATGACTATCGTGCATAAGATGCAAGAATACCTGTGCCTATATAAAGGCAAAATAATAATAATAATAATATAACCAATGAGGGGTAAAACGACCCAGTTTGTCGTAGGGGCAACTTTATATGAATTTATATGTGCTCCGCTAAATAAGTATTTTTCCTTTGTAAAGGGCTTAAAGAGCTTGAAGTAGAGCCCTGAATTAACCTCATACAATTTTTCTATAATTAAGTATGTATTTTCAAAGTTAGATAAGAATTTGGAAATGACCAAATGAATAGTAAAATTGTATGAAGAAGTTTTAAAATGAAAAATTTTTATCAGTTCAGGTTTCCGTTGACTCCTCTAAGTTTTATATGAGATAATTGTAGTAGGAAAAGTGTTATAAAATAAGGTCTGACATTATAGGCCTCACACTTTTTCTTATGGATTTTGGACTTGCCTCACCCATTCTTTAAGAAATGCTTGGACTCAACCATACTCTTGAGAGCCCACTTTGCTTTTGGGAGACTCTTTACTTTGTCTCAACCAATCTCAAGGGTTCTTGGCTCATCCTCACCATGGTTAAGAGTTCTTGGCCTTTTTACACTCAAGCAAAATCAACAAATATCATACATTCATTTAAAAATATAATATGTCATCATGAAATCATGGCATATAAAATCATGCTAGCATACTTTCATGGCTTGAAAATACACATACACACATTCTAAAACAAGCTAAACACACATCTATGCATGAGAGAAGGTGGAGAGAGCTACCTTGTATACACTCATACACTTTTTCCTTAGATTTCAAGCCTCCTCTTTTGGCTACACACCCACAAATTGGTGGAGATAGTTTCTCTTGGCCTAGATACAATTTATGGAAGCCAATTAGGTTCATGAAACAAACTCTAAGGCCACACAACTTGCTTAAATACTAGATTGCTTTATTAACCCCATTATGGTCCATAATTACACCTAATGAAGCAACACCCCTCAAATGATTTCTAAGATTCATTCTTTCCTTTCAAATATGATTTTTGACTTCTTTTAAGCCTCTTGGAGTCATCATACAAATAAAGCAAAGGGCCTAACATCATGTTGCTTCTTTAGGTCATAATATGGAACCTAAGACACCAAATCACTTTCTATGGGTTCTAAATTTTTTCCAATGCCTCCCTTCATTTTCATTCATCAAATATGACTCAAGAATGGCCTCAAAAAAATTTGAAACTCTCCTTAGCTATGAGAACTTGCTTTGGCCAAGACTATGAGCTTCCTTGGCCTCCATGGAGATTTCTTTGTTTCCTTGAAGGAGGAAGCTTGTGGGGAGCATCTTAGGGGTCTCAAGAACTCATTTAAACTCTTAATTAAACCTAAGAACCATCACACAAAATCAGAATTTGGAAGGTGCACACAAAAACCTAGAATTTGCATCTTGAAATCTAATGGTTATTTTTTTATTTTCTTTGCATATTCTTGTTCTTCTTCATCAAATACCTAAGATTCATGCTTAGTTGGGCTTAAAAATCAGATCCTCCTATGGCTCCTAGGGTTAAGCAAAATGGAGAAGGGTGGGTGAAACCATCAACCATAAGATAAAATTTTACCTAGTTTCCTTACTTATTTTGGCTTGAATCTTGCTTTCTCCAAGCTCCTCTCTTCAAATCTGAACTTTCCCTTGAATTTCTCCCTTGAATCAGATTTATATACTCCATTTCAATCAAATGAAATAAAGGAGAAGGGAGGAGAGGAGGTGTGAATGAAGAAAAATATGAAAAACAACCATGAACACATACCTTTAGCTTAGAATTTCTTCTCCTTCTCTTCTTCCCTTGGTGTTCTCGAAACCCTAGTTCTCTCCTCTGAAATTATGCAAAATTTTCTGATTCCAAATAGGAAAGAAAGTGGGGCTACACCTATATATAGGTGTAGGAAAGTGACTTTTTTAAATTTTTAATTTTGCCCTTCGTACTTTGTATTTTTGTTTCTTCTTCATTTTAGCTCCTTTTTGAGGACCATATTTTCTATTATAAACTTTAGGTTCCCAATTAAATAAAATGCCTTTGGAATCACTCAAATCAGAGCTGAAACCTTCCCGAATGGATCTGTCAAAGTTTGGGTACACCGACGTTAGAAAACATCCACTGGAAGGGATTTAACTGTCTCAGGCCTTCCCATGGTTTTTTAGAGCCTCTGAGAACCCTAGAGAACTCAAAATTTTCATTTAAAAAGCTCTCCTGTGTAAATTCCAAAATTTACTCAAAATTACGAAAATGCCATTATGTTTCATAGGTTTTCTATCAAAATTTGTTTCTTCATTCTAGCTCCATTTTTCCTTCTGTTTGAGGCTAGGATTCTCATTTTTAGGAGTCTTGAATGTTGCTCAAATTTTTTGGGACCTTAACTAATTCATTTCAAGGGACTTACTTTGAAAACATACCCATTTTCATCGTTTAACGAAAACTGAACATTACACCTCACCCATTTGCTCTAAGAGGTTTTGACTCAACCTCACTCTTGGAAGACTTTTTACTTTGTCTCAACCAAGTTTAAGGGTTCTTTTCTCATCCTTACCATGGCTAAGGGTTCTTAGCTTCACCACACTCAAGCAAACCTACACAAACATACTAGGCATCATTTGAAAATATAATACAACATCATGGTACCATAATACATATGCATATGCTAGAACACTTTTCATGGCTTAAAACACTCATACACATATTCAAAGACAAGTTAAGCACACATTCATACATAAGAGAAAGAGAAGTGAGCTACCTTTGTTGCAGTCACACATTTTTCTCCTTAGAATTATGCTCCTTTCCTCGGCCTCACACATATAAAGGTGTGGAATTTGTTTCTCTTGGCCTAAACATAATATATGGAAGCTAATTAAGTTCTTGGAATCATTTCTAAAGCCATACATCTTCCTTAAACACTAGCTTGGTCTAATAGCCCTTTTATTGTTCCAAAATGCACCTAATGAAGGAACATCCATCAATTGAGTTCTAGGCTCCATTCTTTCCTTTCATTTATGATTCTTGACTCCTTTTAAGCCTCTTGGAGTCATCACACAATTAAAACAAGGAGGCTAACTAGGTGTTGATTCTTTAGGTCATATTATGGAACATATAAGGCCATCCCACTTTCTATGATTTCTAAATTTTTTCCAAGACTTCCTCTCATCTTCTTCCATCATATATGACTAAAAAATAAGCTTGGAATAAATTAAAACTATCCTTAGGTACCCCAACCCATCTAGGCCATAGTTATGGAGCATAAGGCTATCGAGGGAGTTTGCTTTCTTTCTTAGGGATCTTAAGGCTCATTTAAACATTCATTTAGGCCTAGGAATCATTGTATCAAATCAGATTTTACAAGGGACACTTGAAATCCTAAGTTTTCTATCTTGATTTTTCATGATTATTTGTTAATTCTCTTTGCATATTCTTATTTTCCTCCCTTAAATTCCTAAGATTCACCCTTGGTTCTACCCAAAATCCAAGCCATCTTGAAGCTTAATGTACGGGACTAACCAAGGAGAAGGAGTAAGAGATAGCTACCATAAAAGGAAGATTTACCTTGTTTTTCCTTGATTTCTCACTTTATTTGGCCTCCTCTCTTCAAATAAAAAATTTCCCCTCTACTCTTCCCTTAAAATAGATCTAAAAACTTTAATAAAACCATAGGAAAGAAGGAGGAATAGAAAAGAAGAGGTTTACTAAAGAGAATGCATGTCTCCTCCCTTTCTCCTTCTCTTGGTACTCCTCAAACCTTAGCTCTCTCCTCTGGTTTAGGGCAGAAATAATTGTGTCTAAATGAGTGAGGAGGTGGGGCACCTCATATATATATAGGGAGGTTAAGAAAGACTTTTTACAAATTTCAATTTTGCCCCTTCGTTTTGGTATTTTTGTTTCCAGTTCGTTTTAACTCCTTTTTAAGAACTATCTTTTCCATTATGAAATTTAAGTTCCCAATTTAATAAAATGCCTTTGGAATCACTCAAATCAGAGCTAAAACTTTTTTGAACGTATCCGTTAAAGTTTAGGTGAACCGACATTAGAAAATGTCCATCGGAAGGGTTTTAACGGTTCTGGGACTTCCCATAGTTTTTAGGGCCTCTGAGAACCCCGAAGAACTTAAAACTTTCATTTAAAAAGCCCTTCTGTGAGAATTCCAAAATTTGCTCAAAATTATGAAAATTTCATTGCGTTTCGTTAACCTTTCGTTCAAATTCGTTTCTTCATTTTAGCTCCGTTTTTCTTTCCATCTGAACCTAGGATTCTCATTTTTAGGAGTCTAAAATGCTACTTAATTTTTTTGGGACCTTAACTAATTCATTTTGGGGGACTTGCTTTGAAAATGCATTCATTTTTGTCATTTAATGAAAATCAGACATTACACATATATTTCAATTTAATTAACATATACGCAATTAATCAAATAAGCTTAAGAAATAATAGTCATATCTACAAATGAAATAATTAAACTATCAATGAATACTATCCCATACTAGTAATCATAATTCCATATGTTAAAAGCCATTAACATCGGGAGAGGCCCATCCACAACACCAACTCCCTAATGAGCACAACCTGGGCTCAATGTAAATAAAGGTTTAATTACAACCCGATACCCGATCGAAGTGTAATGTCTGGTTTTCATTAAACGACAAAAACTGGCATGTTTTCAATGCAAGTCCCTAAAATGAATTAGTTAAGGTCCTAAAAAAATTGAGCAACATTCTAGACTCCTAAAAATAAGAATCCTAGCCTCAAATGGAAGAAAAAGCAGAGCTAGAATAGAGAAATAAATTTTAACAAAAAACCTACAAAACGTAATGGCATTTTCATAATTTTGAGCAAATTTTAGAATTCACATAGAAGGACTTTTTAAATGAAAGTTTTGAGTTCTCTGGGATTCTTAAAGGCCCTAAAAACCATAAGAAACCCTAGGACAGTTAAATCCCTTCCGATGGATGTTTTCCAATGTCGATGTGCTCAAACTTTGAAGAATTTGTTCGAGAAGGTTTTAGCTTTGATTTGAGTGATTCCAAAGGCATTTTATTAAATTGGAAACCTAAATTTTATAATGGAAGAGATGGTTCTCAAAAAGGAGCTAAAACAAAGGAGAAACGAAAATGCAAAGTATGAAGGGCAAAATTAGAATTTTTGAAAAAGTCACTTTCCTACACCAATATATAGGTGGCGCCCCACTTTCTCCCTCATTTGGAATCAGAATTTTGCATAATTTCAAAAGTGAAAGCTAGGGTTTTGGGTGCACTAAAGGAAGAAGAGAAGGAGAAGAAAATCCAAGCTTAAGGTATGTTTCCATGATAGTTTTTCATGCTTTTCTTCATCCACACCCCCTCTCCTCCCTTCCCCTTTGTTTCCTTTCATTGAAATGGAGTTTATAAATTTGATTCAAGGGAGAAACTCAAAGGACTTTTTGGATTTGAAGAGAGGAGTTTGGAGAAAGCAAGATTCAAGCAAAAATAAGCAAGGAAACTAGGTAAAATTTCATCCTATGGTTGATACCTTCACCCACCCTTCTCCATTTCGCTTAACCTAAAGAGCCATAGGAGGATCTGATTTTTAAGCCTAACCAAGCATGAATCTTAGGTATTTGAGGGAGAAGAACAAGAATATGCAAAGAAAATAACAAAATAACCATTAGATTTCAAGATGCAAATTCTAGGGTTTTGTGTGCACCTTGTAAAATCTGACCATATGTAATGATTCTTAGGTCTAATTAAGAGTTTAAATGAATTCTTAAGATCCCTAAGATGCTCACCATGTAACACCCCATAATTAATTAAGGTATTAATCATCGATTAGATTAATTAGGCATAATTAATATGAGTTTGAGATTTAATTGAGATAGAAATCCTACCTAGGCTTTAAATTAGTAGATCATGATAAGAAGCTAATGGAGGCCCAATGGGTTAGGTGCAGACCCAACCCAATTTAGTGTGATGGATGCCCAAAATCCACCTTGTATAGACTCTTTTAAGTGGACCAATGACCCTTGTGCAGACCCAAAACCTTTAGGCTCTTAAAATTTGGTCTGGCCCAATTAAACTTCAGCAACCCATTGCATATAAAACTGGCCCAGTAAAATTCTGTAGCCCAACACTCTAAAAACTGGCCCAACAAGTAAAAATCTGAAGCCTAAGTGAAGATGGACCTTGGAGCAACCCAGGACCCACATTTGACCTAACTTAAACCTAACTAAAACCCTAATACACCAGCCTCTCCCTCACACTTGCTGAAACACAAAACACAAAGAGAAAATTCGGAGCTTGGAGAGGAGGCTAGGGTTGGGGGCACTAATTCTACATTTTCTCACATTTAGACCAAGATTTAGCCAAGGTATTAGTTATACAACTTAATCCCCTCATCTTTCTCTTTAATTTGGCCTGATTAGTTTTTCATTTGGAGCATTTTCACTCTACCCAAAATCTGAAATGTGGGAATTTGGGAATTTTCTTGGTAAAATTCGTAGGTTGAGGTTAGGGCTGACCTTGGGTGAGTTTAAACCCTCCATTATGATGCTTCAATTGTTAATTTGAGACCCCCATAGCTGATTTATAAAATGGGTATTAATTATGTACGAATTTGCTTAGGATTTTGGGTGGAATATTGAGTTTTCTGGTGGAGGACAATTTAATCCGAATTTGGGACTTATAGTGGCTGAGTAAGTGATACTTAGGTAGTCATTAGCATCTTAAATTCTTTGGGTATTGATTATAACTATTAATGATGAATTAGAGTAGTAATTCTATGATGCTATGGTTATAGGAGGATTTCTGCACCATTGGTGACTGTTGCAAGTGTCTACAAGTAAGGTAACCAGGTTATATCAATTCCATGTATATATTTGATTTAATTTCATATGTTGCTGTATATGAATGATTTGAAATCTAAATGAATTGATTGGCTATCTATTGAATTGTGATTGGACCTTGTGAGTCCATGGTGGAGCTGTGGTGTGGCTGCCACCCGTGCATGTGCATCGATCGAGCACCGGGTTATGATCAAACCCAAATGCACTGAGCCCCGGATGTGCTCAATAGGGAGTAGGTGCCATGGACGGGCCTTTCCCGGTGTTAATGGCTTTTAACATATGATAATATGATTGCTAGTATGGGATAGTAATCATGATAGCCCAATTGTTTCATTTGCTGTTATGATGGATATTATTTTGATGTTGATTTTGATTTATGCATATATGTTAATTAAACTGGATATATAATGGAATTGCCTTGGTTACTGAGATTTATATCTCACCCTGTTTTATGGGATTAATATTTCAGGTGAAGGTTCCTCAGGTAACGATAAGGGTAAGCAAGTGGATGAACATCCATGAGCTGAGGTCGGGTGTGGGAAGCTACACTTGGTCTGAGTAGAATAGGGTAGATGTAATTTTTTTGTTAGTTTACGTAGCATCATCATGTAATCATGTTGCCAAGTGTAGGCGCTTATATTTTGTTTGATTGAAATGTAACTGTTAAGGATTTAAGTCTCATTATAGTTGAATGTTAATGTATGAATTATAACATTATATATATGTAGTTTTACTGAAATGGTGATATAGATCACCATATGGGAATCGTAGTCATATGATGCCTTGGATGTAAGCTATGGTTGAATGGAATCTCTATGGAATTTGCATGGGATGTAAATTGCTGCTAATGCATGTGATCTTGCTGTCATATATTCTTGAATTTGCTGATATGAGCTAGTGGAACAAGTAGGAAGTAGCATTTAAGTTTTGCAATGGTAATGGAGGGATTGATGGGTAAATAGGGTAGATAAACACCATTAGGATCACATAAAACAAGGGAAGGTGGACCTAGAGTGCTTCTAAGATGAGGTTTGGAGTGTAGGGGGCGAAATTTGGGTAATGTGGTTATAGAAGGGAGTCCCGTCGCGGCTAAATGAGAGACAGAGTCGAAAGGCGCCACGGCACAACGAACCCCGCCGCGGCGTAAAGGAAAAAAAATGGTCTGGGAAGTGACAGTGGCGAGGAGCGCCGCGGCCTGATAAATCTCGTCACGGCGCGAAGTGCAAAATATTGCCCAGGAGGGTAACAGAACCAAAACTTGCCGCGGCGCATTATGTCCTGCCGCGGCGCCAGTCAAGGAAATAAAATAAGGGTTGGACAGAAGCAAAACTCGCCGCAGCGCAAACATGTTGCGTCGAGGCGCGAATTATGGGAATTAAGAACAGTAGTTCCAGGAAGGATTTATGCCGTGGCGCCACATAGGTTGGCCGCGGTGAAGGTCTAACTGGCCGCGGCGAGATTTGTGAAATTAAGAGAAAATGTAACACCCCATAATTAATTAAGGTATTAATCATGGATTAGACTAATTAAGCGTAATTAATATGGGTTTGAGATTTAATTGGGATAGAAATTTTATCTAGGCTTAAATTAATAGATCATGAGAAAAGGCTAATGGGGGCCCAATTGGTTAGGTGCAGACCCAACCTAATTTAGTGTGATGGAGGCCCAAAATCCACCTTGTATAGACTCCTCTATGTGGCCCAATAACCTTTGTGCAGACCCACATTCTTGAGCTTCTCAAACTTGGCCCAAACTTAATTAAACTTCAACAACCCAATGGACAAGAACTGGCCCAACAAATTCTGCAGCCCAACACTTTAAAACTGGCCCAATAAGCTAAAATCTGTAGCCCAAATGAAGTTAGACCTTGGAGCAACCTATGACCCATCTTTGACCTAACTTAAACCCACCTAAAACCCTAATGCATCAGCCCCTTCCTCCTACTTGCTGAAACATAAAACTTAAGAAGCAAAAATTCGGAGGTTGAGAAGGAGGCTAGGGTTGGAGGCAAAGATTTGGCATTTTCTCACATTTAGAGCAAGATTCAGCCAAGGTAATAATCATACAACTTAATCCTCTCATCTTCCTCTTTAATTTGGCCCGATTAATTTTTCATTTGGAGCATTTTCATCCTACCCAAAATCTGAAATGTGAGTGTTTGGGGGTTTTCTTTGTGAAATTCGTAGGTTAAGGTTAAGGCTGACCTTAGGTGAGTTTAAACCCTCCATTTTAATGCTTCATTTGTTAATTTGAGACCCCCATAGCTAATTTATAAAATGGGTATTAATTATGTACGAATTTACTTAGTATTTTGGGTGGAACATTGAGTTTTCTGGTGGAAGACAATTTAATTCGAATTTGGGACTTATAGTGGCTGGGTAAGTGATTCTTAGGTAGTCATTAGCATCTTAAATTCTTTGGGTATTGATTGTAACTGTTAATAATGAATTAGAGTAGTAATTATATGATGCTATGGTTATAGGAGGATTTCTACACCATTGGTGACTGTTGCAAGTGTCTACAAGTGAGGTAACCGGGTTTATATCAATTCCATGTATATATTTGATTTAATTTCATATGTTGCTATAAATGAATGATTTGAAATGTTGAATGAATTGATTGGCTATCTTTTATATTGTATTGGACCTTGTGAGTCCATGGTGGAGCTGTGGTGCGGCTGCCGCCCGTGCATGTGCTTTGATCGAGCACCGGGTTATGATCAAACCCAGATGCACTGAGCCCCGGTTGTGCTTAATAGGGAGTGGGTGCCATAAACGGGCCTCTCCTGGTGTTAATGGCCTTTAACATGTGATAATATGATTGCTAGTATGGGATAGTAATCATGATAGCCTAATTATTTCATTTGCTGTTATGATGGATCTAATTCTGATGTTGATTTTGATTCATGCTTATATGCTAATTAAATTGGATATATGATGGAATTGTTTTGGTTACTGAGATTTATATCTCACCCCGTTTTATGGGATTAATATTTCAGGTGAAAGTTCCTCGGGTAAGGATAAGGGTAAGCAAGTGGATGAACATCCATGAGTTGAGGCTGGGTGTGGGGAGCTACACTTGGTCTGAGTAGAATAGGGTAGATGCAATTTTGTTATTAGTTTACATAGCATAATCATATAATCATGTTGCCAAGTGTAGGTGTTTATATTTTGTTTCATTGAAATGTAACGGTTAAGGCTTCAAGACACATCGTAGTTGAATATTAATGTATGGACTTATAGCATTATATATATATGTAGTTCTGTTGAAATTGTGATATGGATCACCTCATGGGAATTGTAATCATATGATGCCTTGGAGATAAGCTATTGTTGAATGGAATCTTTATGAAATTGCATGGGATGTAAATTGCTGCTAATGCATGTGATCTTGTTGTCATATATTCTTGAATTTGCTGAGATGAGCTAGTGGGACAAGTAGGAAGTAACATTTAAGTTTTGCAAAGGTAATGGATGGATTGATGGGTAAATGGGGTAGATAAACACAATTAGGATCACATAAAACAAGGGTAGGTGGACCTAGAGTGTTTCTAAGATGAGATTTGGAGTGCAGAGGGCAAAATTTGGGTAACATGGTCACAGGAAGGAGTCGCACCGTGGCCAAGAAGGCTTCGCCGCGGCCAAATGTGAGACAGTGTCGAAAGGCGCCGTAGTACAACGAACCTCACCGCGGCGCAGAGCGAAAAAAATCACCCAGGAGGGTAACAGAACCAAAACTCGCCGCGGCGCAGTATGTCCTGCTGCGACGTGAGTCGAGAAAATTAAATAAGGGTTGGACAGAAGCAAAACTCACCGAGGCGCGAATATATTACACCGAGGCGAGAACCCTGGAGTGAGAGAAGTGGTTCCAGGAGGTGTTCCGCGCTCGGCGCCATATAGGTCGGTCGCGGTGAAGGTCCAACTCGCCGCCGCTATCGCCGCGGTGAGATTTGTGAAATTTACCTAATGATTCTAGAGAACAATCTGGTCGCGGCAGGGAAGGTTTAGGCCGCGGCGTAAGTCCCCAACATACTCTTTTGAACCTAGAAACCCCAATTTCTTTAATAGTAATGATATAAGATGATATAAGAACACTTGTGGGAGGTTATTAGGTATTAAAATTGATGGACAGTTGAGTCATAAACCCCTTATGGTAGTAGGATTTCTTTTATACAAATTTTGTTTTGTTGTGGTGGTATGGTGATGACCCTAACATCAAGGTTCAAAGTCCCTCACACTTTCGTAATGCGGTAAAATATAATGACCTTAAACCTTGATCATTAATTAATAATCTTGTATTTAGCTATAATTACAATGATTAGAAGATAGGGTTGTCACAAACAATATAAGGGCACTTGTAGAAGGTTATTGGGTATTGAAACTGATGAATGGTTGTATCATAAACCCTTTATGGTAGTAGAATTTCTTTTATGCAAATTTTGATTTGTGTGGTGGTATGGTGATGACCCTAACATCAAGGTTTAAATTTTTCCCCATATTTTCATAATATGATAAATTGTAACCACTCAAACCTTGATAATTAATTATTAATCGTATACTTAACCATAATTACAATGATTAGAAGGTAGGGTTGTCACACACCACATGCTTCCTCCTTCAAGAAAACAAAGAGAATTCTAAGGAGGCTAAGGAAGCCTTATGTCTTGGCCAAACAAGGTTGAAGTAGCTAGGGAGAGTTTTAAATTTTTCCAATCCCATTTTTGTGTCATATATGATGAATGAATATGAGGGGAGGCCTTGGAAAAAATTTAGAACTCATGGAAAGTGAGTCAGTGCTTTAGGTTCTATATTATTACCTAAAGAAGCAACATGATGTTAGGCCCTTTGTTTTAATTGTGTGATGACTCCAAGAATCATATTTGAAAGGAAAGGATGGAGCCTAGAAATCATTTGAGGGGTATTGCTTCATTAGGTGCAATTATGGACCATAATGGGGTTTATAGAACAACCTAGTGTCTAAGCAAGTTATGTGGCCTTAGAAATTGTTTCATGAACCTAATTGGCTTCCATGAATTGTATCTAGGCCAAGAGAAACCATCTCCACAGTTTTATAGGTGTGTGGCCAAAGCAAGGGAGGAAGTTTCAAGAGAAAAAGTGTGTGATTGTGTGCAAGGTAGCTCTCTCTACCTTCTCTCATGCATAGATGTGTGTTTAGTCTTAGAATGTGTGTATGTGTATTTTCAAGCCACAAAAAGTATGCTAGCATGATTTTATATGCCATGATTTCATGATGACATATTATGTTTTCAAATCAATGTATGATATTTGTTTGAATTTGCTTAAGTGTGGAAAGACCAAGAACTCTTAACCATAGTGAGGATGAGCCAAGAACCCTTAAGATTGTTTGAGACAAAGCAAAGAGTCTTTCAAAAGCAAAGTGGGCTCCCAAGAGTATGGTTGAGTCCAAAATTCTCTTAAGGAATGGGGTGAGGCAAGTCCAAAATCCATGAGGAAAAGTGTGAGGCTAATCCATCCACTTGGTGAGCTTTGGATATCTTGTATGACTTATTCACATGCCAAGTTTACTTTTTGAATGTTCATGACTTTCATTTTTTTCCATGCATGCATTTTTGAAGACTTGCTTTGCATATATTATGTATGATTGAATAGGAGATAAGCTATTGGGATTCTTTAAATCTCATCCCCTCCTCTCCAATGATCTAATATGCTAGGTGGACTAAGTGGACATGGCAATGGGAGCCAACCACCTCGAAGAAAGAAGATTGATATCAATATGTCTAGCTTTTATTTTTTTTTGAACCTTAATGATGCTTAATGATGTATATTATTGTTGTAGATGGTCTATGACCCTTGAAACATATGTAATTATGATATTATGTGATGTGGAAATGAAAGAATATGTTATGTGAATGATGGAATATAAATTGAGTATGTTATGGCATTATAGCTTCATGAATGGCTTTATGGAAAGATGCATAAGTGTGGATGAAAAGGCCAAAATGAGATGCATGAGCGTTGATACCATTTGGGCAGCTCACATAAGTCCTAAATGTGCTTTTAGACTTGTCCAAAAGGTGCCAAGGCCAAGGGAAAACTATTTGTTCACTTTGGTACCCTAGATGGAGCCAAAAATGACCATAATGGAACCTTATATCACTTTTTAGCCAAATGAGCTCTTCTTGATCTGAGATTTGGCATGCAATTAGGTCTCATTGATTGATTTTTGGAAAGCTAAAAATCATAATTTTCAGAGGTCTGCAGAATATTTGATGAATTTTCAAAGTTGACATTTTTTATGGTTTTAGTCTGCTGCACTATTCATTTGATTCGAAAATGAAATTCGTCACATAGGGCTCAAATGATGTCCAATTGCCATGAAATTTTATACAAAGAAACTAGACATTCACAGTGATTGTGACACTGGAAGTACCTCATTTGGAGGTCTAGAGAGGGAGATATGAATTTTTAAAAAATTTGTCCGGTACTAGGAGTGTTGTCTGACCTTAGTTATTGTTCCATTGAATTCCGAGGACTAGGCTGCCTAAGCTGGTCTGAAAATATTTTTACCCTTTAGATAACATCCACAGCTTTCCATATTGGTATTATTTACATGGATTAGATTTTTTTGGAATTAATTGAATATTTTCAAATTTTTTGTAGAAATCTGTGACAGCATCAAAAGGCAGTTTGGCCTCTAAACCTTTTTAGATGTCAAATGTCCTCTGTGGTGAATGTTATAGTCTAAAAATATTTTAGTGTCAAGTATAGACACCTGTAGCTTTCTAAAATGACCAAAAATGAATGACTTTGATTTTTTTAGAATTAGTTATGAATTTCAAAATTTGGTTAGAAAAGAGGTCAAATTTGGCTGAAATTTAATAGGCCTATTTTAAGTTTTCCTTTGAGTTCCATGAGTTGTGGGCCACATTTTATGATCCAAATGAGTTGTATTCATATAATTAAATATGAGAATGTATGATGTGAGCTCACACAATCCATGTAATTCTAAATAAAATTTTTATACACGACGCAACGCGAAAATATTCATTATTTTTATGCTATTTCTTTGATTCTTCCATGAGATGTCTAATAGGAAGCATAAAGATAACATGGAATGAGCTATAATTTATGGTGTTACACGAAGCACCATGCATGGGTGGCTGCCACATCATAGCTCCACCATGAACTCACAAGGTCCAAACACAATATATCAGATAACCAACTATTCATTATACATTTCAAAATCATACATGTACAGTAGATATAAAATTAAAGTGGACATATTCATGGAATTTAACATTAACCCTGGTTACCTCACTCTGTAGATAATTTGGAAAGCTACTAGTAGTACCAAAATCCCCCCAGCCACTACAAGTCTCCAAATTCGAATTTGATTGTTCCCGCACTAGTAACTTCAGAATATCACCCAAAATCCTAGGAAAATTTGTACAAAATTAATACCCATACTACAAATCAATTATGGGGTCTTAAACTAGTAGAAAATGTATCAAAATGAGGAGTTTACACTTACTCAATATCCCTCATAGCCTCAACCTTCGAAAATCCTCCAAGAGATCATCAAATAATCCATATCAAATTTTGGATATGGTGAAAATGCTCTAAATGAAAAACCAATCAGGTCAAAATGAAGAGGAAGAGAAGAGGATTAAGTTATATAACACTTACCTTGGCTGATTTTGACTCTAGAAGTGGGAGAAGATGGATTGATGTTGCTAGGCCTAGCCTCTCCCTTCAAGGTGTGAAAATAGACTTATGTTTTTTCGTAGCACAAGTGTTTGTCTTCCAATTTCTTAAAGTGTGGCTACAAGATAAGGAATGGGGCTGACTAGATTAGGGTTTTATATGGGGTTTGGGCTAACCCAAAGGCCTAATTCCAAGTGAGTTTTAGATTTATGCTTGTTAGGCTAGATTTCATAAGTTAGGCTATAGAATTTTTGATTAGGTTAGGGCTAAGTTCCAAGAGTCAATCTAATTTGGGTTTGCATAATGAATGTTAGGCCAACTATAAGAGTTTATATAAATTAGGTCTTAGGTCTCTATCCCACTAAACCAAATTGGGCCTTTGCTAAGTGGTCTCCCTTGGGTTAAGTCTTATAATAGGAAGTTGGGCCTGCACCTAAAATCATTGGGCCTCTATTAGTCCTTATCTATAACCTTCTTGAAATAATTATGGGCTTAAATTAAGTTTTAACCCAATTGAATCTTAAACCTACATTAATTATTTATTTCTCCATAACTTTTATTCACATAATTTACCTAATTATCCCATAATAATTATTCTTAATTAATCCGAATCCATGATTAACACCTTAATTAATTTTGTTACATGTTGCAAGAGACATGACTTACCTATGTTGCCCCACATAGCATATCTAGAGTTAGACACAACTGTGTGTTGTATCCTATGTAAGGAAGTGCTTATTTTGTATGTCCTCTTCCTAGGTTTTCTCCTTTTGCGCCTTATGTTAAGATTTAGTTTAGCTAAATTGAGGTTTTAAGCTCCTTTGAGTGTCTTTGGTAAGCTAGAATACTTGTTTTTAGTTTATGGTTAGAATACTTTTGGTTTTAGATCGTAGTTAGCTATCACTAAAGCATAATAACTCAATAAGTTCAAAGGTTTAAGTTGGATTCAAATTATGAGTATTTTTAATAATTATTTTTTTTGCAAGGGTTTTAGTTTTATTTTATTAATTAAACCTTTTAAGCTTAACTTATTTATTAATAAGGTGTTACATTTTTGGCATCAAAGGAATTGTTCAGGAAAACTTTGCTTCAAGTTGAAATTTAATTAGACACTTGACATTCATGATGCATACTTGATTTAGCATTAGCTTAGAGAAATAGTTAGTTGTGTACACTATAACACCTACACTACACCTAGGTGAAGCAAATGGGACTAACACCATTTCTTTAAACTAAGATAACTTAGAAGCATGACTAATAAGATGTTAAAGATTGAACCAAAAAATAAAATCCTTATATTTAATAGTTTAAATTAGACTAATAACTTGTTTACAAACCTTCCACTAGCTTCTAGAAATAGGTAGTTTATTTGTCATCTTACAAGGATCAATAGCAACCTTTAAAATCCCCTACAAAGGTTCTTGAAAACTTGAAATTTTATCTAGGGAAGAAGAAGCTATTCCTGCAATGATCAATTAACTACCTTAAAGAAGTGGTCAACTAGTTAGCCAAGTCTAATTGCCTACTTCATATTTTTTATTTGATCCATCCCTTAGAAAGATGATAGTTAATGCTCAATGGTACCCAATTAACTACTACTAGCTAGCGGTTGATTAGGACTTCCCCCAATTAGCCATAAGTTTCCATTAGACTAGTTGTAATATCCTGTCCTTCTAAAACTAAACTGAAACTAGTAAGATGATAAAAGAGGACCCTATAATAAAATGAAATACTGTCAAATAAGGATAGAATGATAATTTGAGCATCAATAAATGAGATTATGAAACTAAGGATAGCTCGAAACCAAAGCCAAAATGGCTAAACAGACTTAACTGAGAGGCAGTGGCAAAATCATAATTTAAAACAAATTTTTAGAAACTTAAAGAAGGAAGTATTAAATGATAAAATTAAACTCACTAAAGTTCTCAAAGGCCTTGAATACCATAGGAACCATTAGAATGGCTAAAACCCTTTCAGTGTGTAATTTAGGCTAGCAATGAACCTGAACTTTAACCAAGCTACTTAGTATGGTTCTAAATCCCATAAATTTGGTTGTAAATGTCTTTAATAAATTATAGAACCTAAATTTTCATATGGACAAGATAGTTAAACAAAGGGATTGATGTTAAAGGACATAACAGGAATTTTGTAATTGTTTTGAAAACCCTTTCTTCTCCCTTATATTAGGTCAGCCATGTTACCAACACTTTAAAACTGACTTAGAGCACTCAGAAAGAGAACCAAGGTTGCACTAAGAGGAGGGAAGAAGAAGAGGGAAAGAAAGCTATTTTAGTTAAGCAAATATGCCCTTTTTCATGGTAGATCATTCACAAATCTTCTTCTCCTCCCTAAGCCCTCTCTCTTAATAGTTTTAGCTTATTGAAAGAAACATTTTGGTGGCTGATTATTTGGAAAAAAGGAGAGGATTAGAGGAAACGAATTGTGGCACAAGATTATCCACTTGACAAGCATTTAAATAAGGTATGACATTATGTGGAAATTTTGCTTTTCCTTGCTCATCTATTCTCCTTATTTTTTAGCCAGACCTAGGATACCATTAAAGGGATATAAATTGGTATAAAACATGGCAAAACTAGAGGTTTAGGGGTATGGAGAATAAGATGGAACTAAGAGAATTAAGAAAGAAGCAAAGGAATGTAATTTAGGGTATTTAGGGTCTTCATTGCATCTTGAGAGCTTGGAACTTTCAGAGGACATTTTAAGATATGTGAGATCATAATTACATCTAAAGAGAAGTTAAGAAATCTCTACACGCATCGAAATCCCAAAAGAAATGGTCAAAACTCCTTTTAACTCTTCTTATGCCATGTTGCAGCCTAGCAAGGGATATGGCACTTAAGAAGAGTTTTCTTTGTTTTTAATGTTATAAATGGTCTAAATATGAATAATAAACATTAGTAAAACTATTTGATTGAATTTAGGAGCGCAAAATTGGAAGTTGAAATTTTAGAGCCTAAATAGGGTTAAAAAAGCAAGTTAGTCTTAGGCTTATGCAATCAAGTTTATGATGGTCAAATGAGTTAATTATAATTATATAATCATGGAAAATGAGAGTTTAGATCTGTAGAAGAAAACCAAGAATTTCCTCTTAAAAGACCTAAACTCGCTTTAACCTTCCACATAGGCTCTAATAAAATAAAGTAAAAATTAATAAGACCTAAAAGGGATCCTGATGAGATTAAATTGCCTTGTGAATTGCTATACGTAGGCCAAGTTAGCCAAATGAACCAAAGTGTGGGTGTCTATAATGTAACACCCCATAATTAATTAAGGTATTAATCATGGATTAGAATTAATTAAGAGTAATTAATATGGGCTCATTGGGCAAGTTAAGTGAATGGAGACTTTAGAGAGATAAATTATTAATATGGGTTTGAGATTTAATTGGGATAGAAATTCTATCTAGGCCTAAATTTATAGATCATGAGAAAAGGTTAATGGAGGCCCAATGGATTATGTGCAAACCTAACATAATTTAGTGTGATGGAGGCCCAAGATTTACCTTGTATAGACTCTTCTAAACTGGCCCAGTAAATTCTGCAGCCCAACACCTCTAAACTGGCCCAACAAACTTAAAAATCTGAAGCCCAAATGAAAATGGATCTTGGAGCAGCCCATGACCCATACTTGACCCAACTACAACCCAACTTAAACCCTAATACCCCAGCCACATTCTCACTTGCTAAAACATAAGACTTGAGAGGCAAAATTCGGAGGTGGAGAAGGAGGCTAGGGTTTGGGACCAAAATTCTACATTTTCTCACACTTAGAGCAAGATTCAGCCAAGGTAATAGTTATACAACTTAATCCCCTCATCTTCCCCTTTAATTTGGTCCGATTAGTTTTTCATTTGGAGCATTTTCATCCTACCCAAAAATCTAAAATGTGAGTGTTTGGGAGTTTTCTTGATGAAATTCGTAGGTTGAGCTTAGGGTTGACTTTGGGTGAGTTTAAACCCTCCATTTGGATGCTTTATTGGTTAATTTGAGACCCCCATAGCTGATTTAGAAAATGGGTGTTAGTTTTGCACGAAATTGCTTAAGATTTTGGGTGGAATGTGGAGTTTTCTATTAGATGATACTTAAATCCGAAATTGGGACTTGTTGTGGCTGGGTAAATGATTCTTGGGTAGTCATTAGCATTCTAAATTCCTTGGGTACTGATTATGACTATTAATGATGAATTAGAGTAGTAATTCTATGATGCTATGGTTATAGGGGGATTTCTGCACCATTGGTGATTGTTGCAAGTGTCTACAAGTGAGGTAACCGGGTTACATTAATTCCATTTATATATCTGTGTTAATTTCATATTTTACTGTACATGAATGATTTGAAATGTTGAATGAATTGGTTGGCTATCTATTAAATTGTGATTGGACCTTGTGAGTCCATGGTGGAGCTGTGGTGCGGCTGCCACCCGTGCATGTGCTTCGATCGAGCACTGGGTTATGATCAAACCCCAGATGCACTGAGCCCCGGTTGTGCTCAATGAGGAGTAGGTGCCGTGGACGGGCCTCTCCGGTGTTAATGGCCTTTAACATGTGATAATATGATTGCTAGTATGGGATAGTAATCATGATAGCCTAATTATTTCATTTACTGATATGAATGGTCTACTGTTGGTGTTTATGTGAAATTATGCATGTATGTCAATTAATATGGAGTATATGATGGAATTGCCTTGGTTACTGAGATTCATATCTCACCCCGTCTTATGGGATTAACATTTCAGGTGAGGGTTCTTCGAGTAAGGATAAGGGTAAGCAAGTGGATGAACATCCATGAGCAGAGGCCCGGTGTGGGGAGCTACACTTGGTCTGAGTAGAATAGGGTAGATGCTAATTTTGTTAAGTCTTGTATAGCATCATCATGTATCTGCATTGCCAAGTGTAGAAGTTGTATTTTGTTAACATAGAATGTAATCCCATGATGTGTTCCTTATACACTTGACTATTAATGCAAGAAATACCCAGTGAAATATCATTGAATGACCATTGTGGGAGATTTATAATTTGTTGATGTAAAATCGTATAGATGAGTAGGAAAATCCACATCTAAATGCTAAAAGGGTAATGATAGATTAGTTGGGTAATTAAGGTACATAATTACCACTAAAGTTGCATAAATTAAGGTAGAATGTCTCTAGAGTGATATTGGAGGGAAATTAGAGAGCATAAGATGAAATCTTGGGAGTTGTAGGAACAGAAGGGAATTGGCCGCGGCCAATATTTAATTGGCCTAGGCCAAATTGCAACAGAGAAGAATTGACCTCGGCCAACATTTAATTGGCCTCGGCTAAATGTGGCGAACCTGCCAGGGAAGAAAACAGAGAGCAATTGGCCGCGGTGAATAGTGATGTTAGCCGCAGCTAAGCCTGAGAAGCAGATTTGGGGGTGTTCCAGAGGGTATTTGGCCGCGGCGAAAGGGGTATTTGGCTGCAGCGAAATGTGAAAAATTTGTGAAGACGTAAGGAGTTGAACCGAGAGTAATTGGCCGCGGCACAAGTGAATTTAGCCGCGGCGAAAGTGCTCTATTTCTCATATTCACCTAGAAACCTTAGTTTCTCTTAAGGTAATGCTAAGAAATTATTTAGAAACACTTGTAGGAGGATTTTATGAGTTAGAAATGATGGATGGGAGAATCAAAGGCTCCTCATTAATAATTAAATTCACTCATGCATTCGAATAATTGTGGTTGTCTAGCTAATGACCCTAGCAACATTAAGGTTTCAAATTTCCTCACTTGTTCCCGATGTAATTAATTTTAATGACTTCAAAGCTTGGTATATGATTATTAATCATGTACTTAACCTTAATTACTATAATTGGAAGTTAGGGTCGTTACAGTTGGTATCAGAGCAATGGTTCAGGCAAGTGTGGTTGTTTTATAGTTCTGTGGTTAGAAAACTTGGCAATCATGATGCATGCATGATAGGAATAGGAGCATTATGACTTAGAGATAACTCTCATACATACATATACCTGCCATGGGTGGAGTTGTGTATTATTGCCTTGGGCTGTAGCTTAATGGAGGATGCTTGTGGTTGTGCTTGTAGCATTGCAGAGCTAAGATGGCTACATGCAGAGAAACAACTGAGATGCTAAGAGAGATGCAAGAGGCCATGGCTGCAATGGCTAACCGAATGAGAGAACAAGCTGAGGCCCATGAAACTACGATTAGGGCAATGACTGACCGGCTTCAAGAGCAAGCCAAGGCTCATGCAGCGACTGTGCAAGTGCTGCAACGGCTACATGAAAGTGTGAATAAGCGGAACGAGGTGGTGCCAATGGAGAACCGTGTGGGGGCTGGTCATAACCCTGGTGTGGGACACCAAGGGGAGGATAGTGACCTCTCTATTGCATTAGCCAAATTCAGAAAAGCTGATCCTCCATCGTTCTTGGGGGAGTTAGATACTGAGAAAGCTGAGAGATGGTTGATGCAATTGGAGAAAATCTTTGAGGTTATGACTTGCACCACAGAACAAAAGGTAAAGTTGGCCATTTACAAGTTGGAGGGTGAGGCTGAACATTGGTGGAGGAATGCCTCCAGATTGTTGAATGCAAGGGAGATACCCTTGACTTGGGAAAGTTTTCAAACGGCTTTTGAGAGCAAATATTTCCCACCATCCGTGAGGGCTGGCAAGGAAGCGGAGTTTAACTTCCTTGAGCAAGGGGACATGAATGTGGACCAATACGCAGCTAAATTTATCCAACTGTCTCGCTTCTCCTCCTACTTGAAGAGATTTGACGATGAGCCATGGAAGGCTGAAAAATTTGAAAGGGGTTTGAGACCGGAAATCAAAGATAAGATTGTATCTCTACGAATTCGTAATTTTAACGAATTGGTGGAGAAATGTAGAGTGATAGAGAGGGCCATGATGGAAAGTGAGGCCAAGAGGAAAAAGACCCTGGAAGGAAAACGTGACCGGGGTATGGAGCCCTTTAGGGGCGGAAGCAAGAAAGGAGCCCATAGTGGAAGTGGCTCTTGGGGAAGGAGACAACCCCCAAGGAATGTCCCTCAAAGGAGAAGTATGGGACTACCAAGAAATGCAAATAGTGCCCCACCTACTTGTGCCAAGTGTGGCAAGAACCATGGGAATGGGCCATGCCCAGTGTGCTACAATTGTGGGAAGCCTGGACACTATGCACGGACTTGCACGGTGTCACGGGAGTCGGCCACATCCATTAAGCCGCCTATACAAGGAAGGGTGTTCGCACTTACGTAGCAAGAGGCTAGTAGATCCCCTAGTCTGATCCGAGGTACTTTACTTGTCCATAATCATGTCGTAGATGCATTGTTTGACTCAGGTGCGACCCACTCATTCATCTCATATGACTGTGTTAAGCGTCTGGGTCTAAAAATTAGCCTATTGCCATTTGAATTATCTGTGTCCACCCCTACTGGATATTCCATGATTACATCTGATGTATGTTTAAACTGTACTGTACAATTGGATAGCCATTGTACTACCCTTGATTTGGTTTGTATCCCTTTGTGTGACTTTGATGTAATCATTGGCATGGATTGGCTGTCTGCTAATAATGTGATACTTGACTGTAACCGTAAAACTGTTTCCTTACCTGTAAATATACCTGAGACTTGTCCTATGACTGAGCTTACTTGTGTGTCCACCGCCCAAGCCGAGAGGTGCCTTAGGCGGGGTTGCCAAGGGTTCCTAGTATTCTTTTCATTGCATGCTGAGGTAGATGATGGGTTGGATGATATACCTGTGATTAGGGAGTTCCCTGAGGTTTTCCCTAGAGAGTTTAGTGGACTACCTCCAAAGAGAGAGCTAGAATTTTTTATTGATTTGGTACCCGGTACAGGTCCAATATCTAAGGCCCCATATAGAATGGCGCCTGCTGAGTTAGTGGAGTTGAAAAGTCAATTAGAAGAGTTGCTTGAAAAAGGATTTATTAGGCCTAGTGTGTCTCCGTGGGGAGCACCAGTGTTGTTTGTCAAAAAGAAAGATGGTAGTTTTAGGCTTTACATTGACTATAGGCAATTGAACCAAGCGACTGTCAAGAATAAGTACCCTTTGCCTAGAATTGATGGCTTGCTTGACCAATTAGCGGGAGCGTCGGTCTTTTCAAAGATTGACCTTAGATCAAGGTATCACCAACTTAGAGTCAAGGCTGAGGATGTACCTAAAACTGCCTTTAGGACTAGATATGGCCATTATGAGTTCCTAGTCATGCCTTTCAGGTTAACCAATGCCCCTGCCATTTTCATGGATTACATGAATAGGATTTTTAGGCCTTATCTTGACCGATTTGTAGTAGTGTTCATTGATGACATCCTCATCTACTCTAAAAGTAGTGAAGAGCATAAAGAGCATCTTATGATAGTTCTTCAAACCTTGAGAGAGCATCAGTTGTATGCTAAGTTGAGTAAGTGTGAGTTTTGGCTACGGGAGGTCAAATTCCTAGGTCATGTGATATCAGAACAAGGGGTAGTGGTAGATCCTAGCAAGGTAGAGGCAGTACTGAATTGGGAGAGACCTAAAACAGTGACCAAAATCCGAAGCTTCTTAGGTCTAGCTAGCTACTATAGAAGATTCATTAAGGGATTTTCTCAGTTAGCCATGCCTTTGACAAAATTGACTAGGAAGGACCAACCATTTGTGTGGGATGCTAAGTGTGAGAATTCCTTTCAGGAGCTTAAGGATAGGCTTACCACTGCACCTGTGTTAGTGATACCAGACCCTCAAGAGACATTCACAGTCTATAGTGATGCTTCTAAGAAGGGATTAGGGTGTGTCTTAATGCAACAAGGTAGGGTGATAGCCTATGCTTCTAGGCAGCTTAGACCCCATGAAGAGAATTATCCTACCCATGACCTAGACCTAGCGGCTGTAGTTTTTGCCCTTAAGATTTGGAGGCATTATCTCTATGGTGCCCAATTTGAGGTGTATAGTGATCACAAGAGTTTGAAGTACTTATTTGACCAAAAAGAGTTCAACATGAGACAAAGGAGGTAGATGGAATTCCTTAAGGATTATGACTTCTCCTTAAAGTATCATCCAGGGAAGGCGAACGTGGTCACCGATGCCTTGAGTAGGAAATCTATTCACATGGCAATGATGATGCTTAGAGAGCAAAGGTTGATTGAGGAAATGAGAGATTTGAATTTATCAATTTCAATGAACCCTAGTAGTATTCTTTTGGGAGAGTTGAGGATAGAAAATGACCTTAGGAAGAGAATCAAAGAGGCCCAACAGCTAGATGCCTACTGGGGAGGAATTAGAGATCAACTAAGGAGTGGTGAGGTCAAGGATTTTGACCTATCAGAAGATAGTTTGGTGAGGTATCAGGGTAGAGTGTGCATACCCAAGGATGAAAAGTTGAGGAACATTATACTATCAGAAGCTCATAAGAGTAAGTACACCATCCATCCGGGCACCACTAAGATGTATAGGGATTTAAAGAAGAGCTTTTGGTGGCCTGGGATGAAGTCGGACATAGCAGAGTTTGTTGCTAGGTGTCTAATTTGTCAAAGGGTTAAGATTGAGCACCAAAGACCCGCAGGTTTGTTGCACCCTTTAGAGATTCCGGAATGGAAATGGGATAGTATATCCATGGATTTTGTGATGGGTTTGCCTAGAACTTCCTCGGGTTATGATGTTATTTGGGTGATTGTGGATAGATTGACGAAATCTGCCACTTTCTACCTATTAGAGCCACTTATTCTCTAGATAGACTAGCTCAGCTGTATGTTTGTGAGATTGTAAGATTGCATGGTGTCCCTAAAAGCATTGTGTCGGATAGAGACCCAAGATTCACATCAAAATTTTGGCGGTCTCTACAAGAAGCTTTAGGCACTAGCCTTAACTTTAGCATTGCTTATCATCCTCAGTCTGATGGACAGACTGAAAGGACCATTCAGACCCTTGAGGACATGCTTAGAGCTAGTGTGCTGGAGTTAAAAGGGAGTTGGGATGTGTACTTGCCTTTAGCTGAGTTTGCTTATAATAATAGTTACCATTCCAGCATTCAAATGGCACCATTTGAGGCACTTTATGGGAGGAAGTGTCGGTCACCCTTGTGTTGGGTAGAACTTGGTGAGAGGAGCCTCTTAGGTCCAGACATAGTGGACCAAACCACCCATCAGATAGAACTCATTAGAAAGAAGTTGTTGGCTGCCCAGAGTAGGCAAAAGAGTAATGAGGATAAGAGAAGGAGACCCTTAGAATTTGAGACGGGAGACCATGTGTTCCTTAAGGCTACTCTAGTGACGGGTGTAGGACGGTCTATTAGGACAAGAAAGCTCAGTCCTCGTTATCTTGGTCCTTTCCAAATCCTTGAAAGGATAGGACCCGTGGCCTATAGAGTTGCATTACCTCCAAATCTGGCCAGATTGCATGATGTGTTCCATGTGTCCCAACTGAAAAAGTACCACCCGAACCCTTTGCATGTCATTGAGCATGAGAATGTGCATCTACAAGATGATTTGTCTTATGTGGTTGAGCCAGAAAGGATTGTGGACTCAAAGGTCAAACAGCTGCGTAATAAGGACATCCTCCTGGTAAAGGTAGTATGGAGAGGACTTACTCCGGATGAAGTAACTTGGGAAACCGAGGAAGCAATGAGGAAGGATTATCCTGCAGTATTTGAGTAAGGTATGTTTAATTTTGAGGATAAAATTTCTAAAAGGAGGGGAGAATGTAACACCCCATAATTAATTAAGGTATTAATCATGGATTAGAATTAATTAAGAGTAATTAATATGGGCTCATTGGGCAAGTTAAGTGAATGGAGACTTTAGAGAGATAAATTATTAATATGGGTTTGAGATTTAATTGGGATAGAAATTCTATCTAGGCCTAAATTTATAGATCATGAGAAAAGGTTAATGGAGGGCCAATGGATTATGTGCAAACCTAACATAATTTAGTGTGATGGAGGCCCAAGATTTACCTTGTATAGACTCTTCTAAACTGGCCCAGTAAATTCTGCAGCCCAACACCTCTAAACTGGCCTAACAAACTTAAAAATCTGAAGCCCAAATGAAAATGGATCTTGGAGCAGCCCATGACCCATACTTGACCCAACTACAACCCAACTTAAACCCTAATACCCCAGCCACATTCTCACTTGCTGAAACATAAGACTTTAGAGGCAAAATTCGGAGGTGGAGAAGGAGGCTAGGGTTTGGGACCAAAATTCTGCATTTTCTCACACTTAGAGCAAGATTCAGCCAAGGTAATAGTTATACAACTTAATCCCCTCATCTTCCCCTTTAATTTAGTCTGATTAGTTTTTCATTTGGAGCATTTTCATCCTACCCAAAAATCTAAAATGTGAGTGTTTGGGAGTTTTCTTGATGAAATTCGTAGGTTGTAGGGTTGACTTTGGGTGAGTTTAAACCCTCCATTTGGATGCTTTATTGGTTAATTTGAGACCCCCATAGCTGATTTAGAAAATGGGTGTTAGTTTTGCACGAAATTGCTTAAGATTTTGGGTGGAATGTGGAGTTTTCTATTAGATGATACTTAAATCTGAAATTGGGACTTGTTGTGGCTGGGTAAATGATTCTTGGGTAGTCATTAGCATTCTGAATTCCTTGGGTACTGATTATGACTATTAATGATGAATTAGAGTAGTAATTCTATGATGCTATGGTTATAGGGGGATTTCTGCACCATTGGTGATTGTTGTAAGTGTCTACAAGTGAGGTAACCAGGTTACATTAATTCCATTTATATATCTGTGTTAATTTCATATTTTGCTGTACATGAATGATTTGAAATGTTGAATGAATTGGTTGGCTATCTATTAAATTGTGATTGGACCTTGTGAGTCCATGGTGGAGCTGTGGTACTGCTGCCACCCGTGCATGTGCTTCGATCGAGCACTGGGTTATGATCAAACCCCAGATGCACTGAGCCCCGGTTATGCTCAATGAGGAGTAGGTGCCGTGGACGGGCCTCTCTGGTGTTAATGGCCTTTAACATGTGATAATATGATTGCTAGTATGGGATAGTAATCATGATAGCCTAATTATTTCATTTACTGATATGAATGGTCTACTGTTGGTGTTTATGTGAAATTATGCATGTATGTGAATTAATATGGAGTATATGATGGAATTGCCTTGGTTACTGAGATTCATATCTCACCCCGTCTTATGGGATTAACATTTCAGGTGAGGGTTCTTCGAGTAAGGATAAGGGTAAGCAAGTGGATGAACATCCATGAGCAGAGGCCCGGTGTGGGGAGCTACACTTGGTCTGAGTAGAATAGGGTAGATGCTAATTTTGTTAAGTCTTGTATAGCATCATCATGTATCTGCATTGCCAAGTGTAGAAGTTGTATTTTGTTAACATAGAATGTAATCCCATGATGTGTTCCTTATACACTTGACTATTAATGCAAGAAATACCCAGTGAAATATCATTGAATGACCATTGTGGGAGATTTATAATTTGTTGATGTAAAATCGTATAGATGAGTAGGAAAATCCACATCTAAATGCTAAAAGGGTAATGATAGATTAGTTGGGTAATTAAGGTACATAATTACCACTAAAGTTACATAAATTAAGGTAGAATGGCTCTAGAGTGATATTGGAGGGAAATTGGAGAGCATAAGATGAAATCTTGGGAGTTGTAGGAACAGAAGGGAATTGGCCGCGGCCAATATTTAATTGGCCTAGGCCAAATTGTAACAGAGAAGAATTGGCCTCGGCCAAATGTGGCGAACCTGCCAGGGAAGAAAACAGAGAGCAATTGGCCGCGGCGAATAGTGATGTTAGCCGCGGCTAAGCCTGAGAAGCAGATTTGGGGGTGTTCTAGAGGGTATTTGGCCGCGGCGAAAGGGGTATTTGGCTGCGGCGAAATGTGAAAAATTTGTGAAGACGTAAGGAGTTGAACCGAGAGTAATTGGCCGCGGCACAAGTGAATTTAGCCGCGGCGAAAGTGCTCTATTTCTCATATTCACCTAGAAACCTTAGTTTCTCTTAAGGTAATGCTAAGAAATTATTTAGAAACACTTGTAGGAGGATTTTATGAGTTAGAAATGATGGATGGGAGAATCAAAGGCTCCTCATTAATAATTAAATTCACTCATGCATTCGAATAATTGTGGTTGTCTAGCTAATGACCCTAGCAACATTAAGGTTTCAAATTTCCTCACTTGTTCCCGATGTAATTAATTTTAATGACTTCAAAGCTTGGTATATGATTATTAATCATGTACTTAACCTTAATTACTATAATTGGAAGTTAGGGTCGTTACATATAACACCATATCTATCTAACTTATCTCATCTCATTTTTAGTCATATTCCTTTAGATAACAAAACTTCTTAAGAAAACTCAAATAAAATAATAGATTATTTTGTGTTGCATAACGGATAAAATTTTCATTTCATGTCTTGTGGACCATACGAACCTATCCATCTCATTCTTCTATCTAAACACATGCATACTACTCAAAACCATCTTAAAATGTTTCCAAAAACTCGAGCTCATACCATACATACACAAAATAATACAAGGCTATCTCAAGTTGTGTTGCTAGATTTTTGGTATCAATTTGACAAATCATAACTAAATCTGGAAAAATAGAAATGATGCATACTATACCATTTTGGAAAGCTAAAAATGTTATTTTTATGCTAAAAATAAGTCCAGACAAAAACAAGAATGTGTAGCTACTAGAAATTGATAGAATAGTAGCAAAGGTACTGCTTCATTGCTGGTACTAACTCTGAACTTCAAAAATTCATATCTCTCTAGTCAGACATCCAATTAGGGTGATCTTGGTGACCATAGAAAGCCTATCATGTCTAGTTTATGCTTGTAAAATTTCATAAGCATTGGACTCCATTGGCCCTCGAATGACATAGGAAAAAAAATTGACCATATGAACAGTAACCATATCAGAACAATAGAAATTTGGCAACTTTGAAAATTCATAATTAATTCCACAGAGCTCCAAATAATATGATCTTTATCTTCCCAAGAATTTCTAGATGAGATCTATATGCATGCCAAATTTAATGAGGAAATTCATCCATTTGGTTAGTTTGTGCGATAGGGTTGCAATTTGGTCAATTTGTGCCTCTTAAAAGGGGTCTAATTTAGCTTCCATGACTTCCAAGGCCACTTGAGCACATGGAAAAGTGTAAGAATAGCCTACTAAACATGTCTCAAAGGTCCACAAATGTAGATCTCACAAATTCAGTCTCCCACTTGATGATATACACAAAGCATACATAGATAATTCTTGCCATTTATTGACAAAAACTTGCTACATCATTCAAGTGGTATCAATTCTTATATATACATAAGTATCCATATAATTGCACATGTTCAAAAGGGTTTACATCACATTAATTATAAAATTACATCATATGCCATCAAAATGCTTACAAGATAAATACATAACACATTTCCATGTCAATCCTCTTCCTTTAAGTTTGGTGGCTTCCATTCCTTTGCTCACTTGGTCCACCTAGACATGTTAGGTAATGGGGAGGAAAGAATGAGATTCTAGGAATCCTAATAGCTCTTCTCCCTTTTAAGTACATATAATGGATGCAAATTCAAGTCTAAAAATGCATGCATGGCTATCTTGAAATTCATAAACATACATGGAACATTTCTTGCATTCAAGAAGCCACATATAACATACATAGGCTTGCTAAGACAATGGTTTATCTTCACCCATTCTCTTTAGGCTTTTAGCCTTGCCTCACCTATTTTCTCAAAATAATTTTGACTAAGTCTCATTTTTTTAAAGACTTTTGATTTTATCTCACCCATTCTTAGGGACTTTTAGCTCATCCTCATTTTAGCTAAGGAACTTTTGGCTTCACCACACTCAAGTAAGCAATTCATGTTCATAAAAACATCATTCAATTGCATAAACAAAGCATCATGGTACCATGGCATATAAATACATGCTAGAAACATCTTTCATGGCTTAAACATACACACACACATTCAAAGACAGGAAAACACCCAAAGATGCATTAAAGAAAGGAGAGAGAGCTACCTTGATTGCAAAAGCACACTTTCTTCCTTAGAAAAGCTTCCTCTCCCTCGGCCAAACACTCACAAGGAAGTAGGGCTTGATTTCTTTGGCCTAACCACATTAAATGGGATCTAGTTATGCTCTTAGAACAAATTCTAATGTCATAAATATACTAGAAAAGCTAGATAGCTTATATAGTTCAATTATGGTTTCATAAGGCACCTAATGAAGTAACCTTAGGAAAACATGATCTTGGCTCCATTCTCTCCCTTAATCTATGACTCTTAACTCCATTTAAACTACTTGGAGCCATCACACATTCATTTCAAGGAGCCTAGCTAGGTGTTGCTTCATTATGCTACAATATGAAACCCATATCTCCATTTCACTTTCTAGACTTCTTAAATTTTTTCTAAAGCTTTCTCTCATACTCTCCTATAATATATGATACAATAATAAGTTTGGAAGAAATTAGAACACTCTTTAGGCCTATGAACTCTCCTTGGTTGAACCTATGCTCCCTTTCTTTGCACCCATGGAGTTTTCAATTTTTTGTTGAAGATTGGGAGGCTCCCTAGGGGTCTTAGGAACTCAAACAAACATAGGCTTGGAAATTCTTAGATTAATACAGATTTTAGGTTATGTTCACAAATCCTTAACTTTTCTATCTTGCAAATTCATGGATGTTTGTTTGTTCTCTTTGCACTTTCTTACTTCCTACACTCCAACTTATGTGATTCACTCTTGGTTCTGCCAAAAAACAAATCCCTCATGTCTGCTCCTATGAAGGCTGAAACTCACCCATACATGAACAAGAAGGAAGAAGCATGAGGCCTAATGGTGTTACCTTGAATTCAAGCTTTCCTTGAATGCTCTTCCTTTCCCTTTGGTTCTCTTTCTCCAACTCAAACTCCTCCCTTTTGGTCTGAACTCAAAACAGAACCAAAGGCTTCAATAATTCCATGGAAAGGAAGAGGAGAAGGAAGAGAAGAAGCTTACTAAAGATGAGAACAAGAAATTCCATAGATTTCTATACCTTTTGCCTAAAGATGAGAAGGGACACACGTTTATAAGGAGCATTAATAAAATTGTTCTAAAGAAATTCCATTTATGTCTTGTAAACTTGGCATTTTCATTTTAGGTTCATTTTAGCTCCTTTTTTAGAACCATATTCTCCATCATAAAATTTAGGTCTTCAATTTTATAAAATGCCTTTGGAATCATTCAATTTAGAGTTAAAACCTTCTCGAATGAAAGGGTTAAAGTTTTAGTCAAATGTCGTTAGAAAACATACACTGAAGGGGGTTTAACTGCCCTGGGGCTTTCCATGGTTTTCAAGGTCTCTAAGAACCCCGAAGAGCTCAAAATTTTCATTTAGAAAGTCCTTTTGTGAGTATTCTAAAAATTTTCTAAAATTACAAAAATGCCATTATGTTACGTAACTATTTCGTTAAATTCTGTCTGGTTGATTTGCGCCGATTTTTGAGCACCTCTGGCCTCCTATTTTCATTACTTAAGGTCTAAATCATTCTTCTAATTTTTTTAAGCCTTACCTAATTCATTTCAGAAGACTTACTCTTAAAACAAGTTCGTTTCCGTCGTTTCTACGAAAATCAGACATTATAGTGTCAAGCTAAGGAAAGACAAGAAAAGAATAAAGGCTAAGAAGATTAGTGGTGGTTTTGTCATAACTAGTTCCTCATTGGCATATTCATACACATATAAAGCTTAAATATAAGAATCACATCCATTTACATGAAATTAGACATTGAACTCGAGCCATTTATGGGTCATTTTGAACCATAAGGGGTCCAAACTTAATTCTTTATTTTCCTTAACTCATTTTTATCATAAATACATTTTTTCATACTTAAATTATGGTGCATAGCTCATGGAATCCCTTAATTTCTCATAGAACCCGAAATGACAACATAGGTGTCAAAATCTACACCAAGTATGAAAATTCATAATTTGGGTTATACAACTCCAAATCATGCAAATTAGGTGTCTATGGAAAGCTTAGGATGTGACCTACGTGCCATAAAATATTTAGGTGAAATTGAACTCATTTTCCTAGTCAAATATAATAAAATAATGACACGGTCAGAAATGGAGGCATGTAGATGACCTGAAGTTTGAAATTGTATATCTTAAGCTACACATCTTCAAATTAGGTACTTTTAGTGACCATAGAAAGCTTAAGATTAGATCTAATTTCCATAACAATTTTAAGAAAATCTAAGTTCATTTGTCTAGTGAAAGACATGGCAAATTAGTGGCTGCTACAGTACTAGGGCATAATCAGACCTTCAATTCAAAAATTCATAACTTCCTCTATACAACTCCTTTTTATGCAAACTTAGTGGCCCTAGAACAATTATAATGTTAGCTATATGCTTGTAAAATTTTATAAGCATTAGACTTTATTTGGCCCCTAACCCCGTGTTTGGATGGGGAGAAAACCAGAGGGGAGGGGAGATCAGGGGGGAGGGGTCACGTTTTCCCCCGTTTGGATGGGGATAAAATGCGCGAGGGAGGAGAAAATAGGGGAGAAAACATGTGTGGGGCCCGCATATTTTTTTCTCTCCAGATGTGGGGAGATTTTGGAGAGAAAACGGGATCTTGCTTATACGTAATTTGCATTTCCCAAATTAACCCTGAATATCAATTTCTTTCCGGCCTTTGTCCTCGATAAAAAGGTGCCAGCCAACCCTAATTTTTTTCTACCCATAACTTCGAATAAGCTCTGCCTCTTCGTTTCCTCGTTTCCTCCTGAACTGTGGCGTTGGACATTTTGACCCCCTTCATCCCATATTTCTCAAAAATCTCATACTGCTGCTCGATCCGTTGGTTCTTCCTCCCAGCTTGGCAATATCATAGTCGGGTATTTTCAACTTCTATTTTATATTTTATTATTTTCTATTACCATTAAAATCAATTGTCATTATTTATTTATTATGGTTATTGTTTTGATATCATCATTTCGTAGATAACCGTAGAAATATTTTTTACAATAAACATTTTTATACCAGAAATTGAACCTTTCACACACAGTGAGTCGAAATCTACCATAGGATTTGATTTAGAGGATAAATTAGTGATTTCACCTTTGCTTCCATAATTGTACGGACTAATTCCTCCGAAAATAAATTTTATGTATTGTATCCAATTGTATAATTGTATAGTTGAGTTGGACGAAAATAAATTTTATGTATTGTATGCAATTGTATAGTTGAGTTGGAGTCGGATATATCTCTTTCGAAATATATTTAGAAATTTGTCAAAACAGACAATTTTGAATGACTTCATTGTTAGTCTTTTGAAAATCAGGGTTCCTAAAATTGACGATTTGTTAAATCCTAATGTTACGTTTTACATATTATTGTATAATAATGTAGCATATAATATGTTTTTAGTGCATCATAGTATTTATTATGTCTTAATATTTTATACAGTTTGCATTTATAAGTTTTTCCTTGGCTGATATACAATCTCCCTTTACAAATGTTGTATGATTATCTAGTAGGGCGATAATTATATGGAATTTACAATGGAAGAAGATATGGATGATATTGACTTTGAAGTTAAGCAATTAATTAATTTTGGTGACCCAAATGCGGGCTCAAATTTGAACCATTTAATAGAAGAGCTGGACAGACATAAACATACCTGTATGATCCGCTTTATATGTCTGCTTGTGCATGCAATCCATTTATTGGAAGAGATGTCAAATCTCAAGACTACATCTATTAAAGTTAGTGATATCGATCGATATAATATGAGAAGACAGTTGATGATACAGTTAGAAGATGAAAAAAATTGTCGGGATATTTTACGTATGAGCCCACAGGCCTTTAAGGAGTTATGTGAGAAAATTCGAAGTAGTGGAAGAGTAAAAGATTCACAGTGGGTTACAGTTGAAGAACAAGTTGTCAAATTTCTCCACACATTGGCCCATAATGTAAAAAATAGAACACTGTGCTTTTACTTTCATCGATCTGGGGAGACTATTAGTCGCCATTTTCATAATGTTTTGCGTGCGGTGGTTTCACTTAAGGCTGAGTTCCTTATACAGCCCTCTGGAGTAGAAGTTGCTGTCCAAATATGCAACAATAATAGATTTTATCCATATTTTAAGGTATGATATTATATTTATGTCCATCTAAATCATGAATAATGTAAATATTTAATAGTATATTAGTATTAACTAATTGTATATGATAGGATTGTCTGGGAGCTATAGATGGAACTCACGTTCGAGCAAAAGTACCTAGAAAAGAGGCTGCTCGCTTTAGAGGACGAAAAGAATATCCTACCCAAAATATTTTTGCTGCATGTTCATTTGACATGAAATTCACTTATGTTTTGGCTGGTTGGGAAGGCACAGCTTCAGATTCTAGAGTTTTAAAAAATGCTTTATCACGAGAAGATAGCCTTATAATACCTCAAGGTATTTATACCACTTATTAATAATTTATAATATTAGAAAAAAGTTAAGTTTTTTTGTGCCTGCTAATCGATATTTATATATATGTAGGTAAGTTTTATCTTGGGGATGCTGGGTTTCCACTCATGCGAGGCCTATTGACACCTTATAGAGGAGTGCGTTATCACTTGAAAGAATACTCAGCTCGATCACCACAAAATGAAAAAGAAATTTTCAATCATCGACATGCTTCTTTACGAAATGTCATCGAGAGAACATTTGGGGTTTTAAAAAAACGATTTCCAATCATAGCAAGCGGCACTGAACCCCATTATTCTTTTCAAACTATGACTGATATTGTGATAGCCTGTTGCATATTACATAACTTTTTGATGGGAGTCGATCCTGATGAGAATTTAATTGCTGAAGTTGATCGTGAATTACAGCAGAATCCCTCTGATTATGGAGACTTACTCTGGTTATGGTCAAGAGGAGGAATATAGACAAGGATCAATATTAAGAGAAAATATTGCCAATCAAATGTGGAATGATTATCGAATTGAGTATCAAAATAGACAATAATTTAGTATATAATCATTTCATGTGATCCATATGGTATTATGTTATAATGTATATTTATATTGTTTGAAATACTTAAGCATGTTATTAATAAAATTATTAGCCTTTTTTAAATAATTACATTGTTAGTAATATTGATCAATTGGTTTGTGTGATGCAATTCTTTTTACTATTTGAGATTTTATGTTATTTTATTTCATGCAGAAATACACTGATGGCTCCAAAACAAAAGGATTCAGTAAAAGATAATCTTCGATGGTCGCCTGAGATGGATGAAGCTTTTCTCGATGCATTATTAGATGAGATGCTAAAAGGCAATCGACCAGATGGTACTTTTACAACTTTTGCATACGATAATATGTTGCAAGCTTTGCGAAATTCTTTTGGGCCGCATATCACCAAGCAACATTTGAAAAATCGGAAAAAAAAACTTTATCGCAACGATTTGCAGAACTTTATGACTTATTTAATGGATTAAGTGGTTTCTCTTGGAGTCCAATCACAAAAATATTTGAAGCAGAAACTCAAATCTGGCATGACTTGATTGAGGTAATTTTGTTATATTTATTTCTTCATAAATAGTCAATTAATTTGATATTTTTATTAATTTTTTAAATGCATTTCTTTATAAATAGCTTTCACTTGTATTAGAATGATATAAAAATTTTTTTTTATCATTGCAGAAAAAACCTCAAGCAAAAAAGTGGATGACTACACCTATTTTACATTATGATAAGTTATATGAATTATTTGGCGCAGACTGAGCCACAGGAAAATATGTTGAGAGTGCCAAAGATAAGGTAAAATGATGGCAAAAGGAGTGCATCGATCTGAATGATGAGGGTGATGATGGATTGCTGAATGAAATAACAAGTGAGAGTAATTTCAATGGGGGTTTTGAGCCTATGAACTCTGGAATAAATATAGAGTCATTTAGTCCCACGTATGCGAACTCAACTCATTCAAATCACTCAACTGGTACTGCATCATCAAAAGGTCAAAAGCGCAAAAAAGTGATGGTTGATAATATTGAAGAGAGATATGAAAAAATTTCACTGGGAATTAAAGAATTAGCTGAGGTAATGCGAGATGGAAATTCATTACAAGATAAGTCTATATCACTCTCGGAAAGGCAAGTTGCAGTGGCTGAGAAGCAAGCTGAAATTGCTGAAAAGGGACTTTCAATTTTAGAGAAAAGTAGACCTCGACATTATAGTGAAGAAGAAGTATGGACAGAGTTAGAAGAAATTGGTTTAATTGATGAAACAAAATTGAAATGTTATTTTTTTCTGTGCAACGAAGAAAAAAATAAGCGAAAGTTTTTTGGAGTTCCAAAACATCTGCGATTACAAACATTGATCCAAATGATGACTGATGCTGGCAGCTCTCAACCATAGTTACCTTAGTAATGCTTACCAAGTTTGAATGATACTTATCAGGTCTAGCCATATTTTGAATTTTCAATGTAACATTATCATTATGTGCTGGAGTTATCTATCGTGCAGTTATCTATCATGAGATATTATGAGATTATGCGTAATTAAATTGCTTTACTCTACCTTGTCAGACATTTGTAATTTGTAATAGATTGTAACATGCTTAGAATAGTATTTTGGTTTAATTATTTGTTATGAGGTAGAATGGTTTTATGTTAAAACAATAATTTGAGTTTGTTTAGCAACAACTTTAATCAATTATTGCAGTTTTGTTATACAAGTAAATAAAATTAGTCAAAGGATTATAATATTTGCGTAGGTAAAAAGAAAAAAAAAAAATATATATATATATATGTATAAAGTTTTTTAAACCTTTCATATGATACCAATTACATTTAATTAAAATAAAGTTTTGAGTAAAAAAATTGTAATATTATTATTATGCAAAGAAAAAAGAAAATTAAAATATTGTTAAAAGTTTTTGAAATATGAAAAAGGGAAAAAATTAAATGTGTCTAAGAAAGAAAATAAAAAAGAAAATAAAGCTAGGAACTGGAAACGCAAAAACAAAAAACAAAAGGAAAAAAAAAAAATTTCCAACTGAAATTCAGTCGGACCCATAGGGTCCGACTGAATTGGGTCCGACTGAATATCAGTCGGATCAGCGGTCCGACCAAAGTTTGGTCGGACCTATGGGTCCGACTGAATTGGGTCCGACTGAATATCAGTCGGATCAGCGGTCCGACCAAACAGTGGTCGGACCATAGGTCCGACCAAACTTTGGTCGGACCACTGGTCTGACTGAAATTCAGTCGAAATTTTTTTTTTTTTTTTTTTACGTTTTTACGTTTGGCCTTTCCACCTTTACATTTAATTTTTTTCCTCTTTCATCTTCCAAAAACTTTTAACAATATTTTAATTTTCTTTTTTCTTTGCATAATAATAATATTACAATTTTTTTACTCAAAACTTTATTTTAATTAATTAAATGTAATCGGTATCATATGCAAGGTTTAAAAAACTTTATATTATATATATGTTCCAAAAACTTTTAATAATATTTTAATTTTCCTTTTTTCTTCACATAATAATATTATAATTTACAACTTCAATCTACTTTTCTTCTTGTCATTACTTTATAAATATTTTTTTCCAATAGAAATAATATAATTGTATTTCTTCTTAGCACCTTCAAATAATTTTCAACTATATTGATTTTATCATTTTTAAAATAACACAAATTTATACCAACTAACAAGAAATTTCATTTATTATTCCCTCAACTATTTACATGGACATTCAACATATATACATTATATACATATAACAATAGCATAACACAATATAAAAAACTCAACTTCATTTTTTGTAACAAAGTTAAGAAACCTAAATTAATTTATTCATCGTCTTCACTTTCCTCCTCCATACCATCAGTGCCTGTAGTCTGTGTCACACCTGAGATAGGTTGAGATGTATTCCGTCTCCCTTGGGATCGTGCGTTAGTGCTACGCGTAATTTCTTGCAATTGGGTTCGCAACTCTTCAATCTGCCGTTGTTGGTCTTCAAAATGACCTTGATATGACTTTGTGGACATATTAATAAATTCATTTCGAATCATACTTTGAATATAGTTTGCATGGGGGTATGGTGGCATCTGACTTGAGGATGCTTCTCGATCATATGTATATCCCGTCTTAGCATCCCCCACAATTTTAGAAGACATGTTACCGAGACCATATATGCCTCCCTTTTTTTTACCGCTAGCAGCTTTGACAAATAAATTTATATCTGTAGTATTTTCACTTGAGCTTGAACTTTCTCTATTTTCTCTTTGCTTCAAGTATTCATCCTAATAATATAAATACAAGTAATTAACATAAATATCCATGTGTATATTAGCAAAATTAGTATATATCTATATATATACATACCCATACATTCTTTGATTTTTCATCCACCCATGAATTAGTTGACTTTCGTTGATGAGTTTTTTGGTAAAGTTCAGAAAATGAAGGATCTCGTCCCAACTCTCGGGCCTATGAAATGAAATAAAGCTATATTACATAAAATGATACCTTAAAACAAGAAAATAGATATATAAATTATACCAATCTTCGTGCATGTTCCTCCATTGATGTAGAACCTCCAGTGTGTAAAGAAGCAGCAGCACGATTTTTCTTTTTCTGCTCACTGTTGGCACGAAATTCATTAGAGTCCCAATGATCACATAAATTTTCCCAAATTGGCTGTTTTATCCATGAAGGTCTTTTCCGTGTATCGCGTACATGTCCAATGATATCCTTTAACCGTTTTTGCACTCGATTTTTCCAGTTATGCCAGATTTCATGGTGATGTGATGGATCCCAATAATAACATTTCTTATAGTGAAACCACAAAATCAATACAAACAAATAAAGAGGTATGTCAGATAAAATTAATTAATTAACATTTTGGATAAACAAATAAAGAGTTATGTCAAATAAAATTAATTAAATATCATTCTTGGTATAGTAATCAAAGAAATCAGATAAACCTCAAACTCATGAAACCATAGTTGTTGATATTCGTATGGAACCTCACTCCAACAGTTCCATGGACCATCATATTTATCTTTGACAATGGTAACAATTGAATTACAAACATCCTTATTATTTGGGTTGAACCTACAAAAAGAATAACAGTGGAAGCAAATTATGACCCATTACCAAAAACTATGTAATAATATATGTAAGAAAATTAAAGGTAAAAACCCAGTCCCATCAGGCGTAATCAGTGTAGGAAGAACTTCATTATAATTAGTAGACGGCTCATCATGTATTTCAAAAGTATCTTGTTGCACATTATCTGCTTCTGACTGAATATTAGGTAAAGTTTGTGAACTTGGTGGTGTTTCTTCCACCACAGTTGATGATTCTCCCTTAGAAGACTTTTTCTGTGTCTTTTTTCCTTTCCTTGAAAACATCCTACACAACAACAAGTAATAAAATATTTTAATAATAATATAATAATATAACCATGTGAGACTAAAATGATAATCTTTTATACTTGCCTTAGCACCTTCGTGAATACACAGAGGGGAAAAGAATATTAGAGAAGAATGTTGAGAGATGAGGAGAAGATGGAAATGAGATAGGAATGTATATGGATATATATATAGGACACATATGTTGATATATATGTCCATGTGAGTGCCTACGTATATATGCATTATTGTTGATGAAGCCATGTGATAAGATAAGACATGTGAGTCTAGGTTGGATAAGTACAAGAAATAAAAAGACAGACTATATATATTTTTACAGATTTAGGTGTAAGAAAAGATTCTCACCTATGAACAAAAAAAGTAAAGTTACATCAAATATTTTATCAAATAAAATAAAATATAAGAGACATATTTTATGTTGCTGACATTATAATACAAATTTATAAATTTAAATAAAACAAGTTTACACTATTACACAACAACATAATTAAAACTAATAACATTAATTTCTCTTAACTTAAAACTAATAACATTAATTCCTCTTAACTTTTGCATCAATTCTTTTTTGTGGAATTGTTCGAAGAAGATGGTCGATTATTCGAATGATATTCATAAAGTTCACGTTGCATCTCAAATATTGATTTATCATTTGTATCCATTTGCATCCGAAGATCTTTTAACTTCTTATCAATATCAGGATGAAGATTGCCTCCTGGATATATAGCCTCCATTGCACTTGGATATGACAAAAGATTATTTTTTTTACCATAATTATAGCCATATATTGGATCATCTACAACTTCATGTGCAACACTTCCTAGGCCATATATTGAACCTCCACTTTTTTTTCCTCCGGCTGCTAGTGTCCACAGAGCAACTTCATTTGGCAGTGTAAAAATTTGTGGATCATTCGCAGTAGTTGCTACATTAGTTTTAAGCCTAGCATATTCATCTTGAGATAAAATAAGTCATGGAGAATGTTATGTAGTTATAATTTAATAATATTGAAAGCAAGTGAAAAAATTAACAAGATACTTACAAAAATTTTTTTAGATTTTTTATCAACCCATTCACCGGATAATGGTTTTTTATGAGTCCGGACGTGAAGCTCTATTGGAGTTATTGGCCTACCGAATTCCTCAGCTAAAGTAGCAATATGATCTGTGAATGGAATATTTCCACCTGTATGGAGCGATGGTCCATAGACAGAGTTTGAAGCTCTATTTTTCTTCGCCCGTTCACTTCTCTCTTTAAATTCCACTTTGTTCCAACTAACGCATAAATCATTCCATATATTTTCATTAATCCAGGTAGGCTGTTTTCCTTTATCTCGAACATAACAAATTAAATCTTTTAACTGATTTCTTGCTCGATTCTTAAAATTTTTATGAATTTAGAGATGATCCTCCCGTGTCCACACATAGTATTTCTATTTATTATGACAAAAAATTAGTATAACTAGATATATTTTAACAAGATACATATAATAAACTTTCTGGCAGGTCAAAAGTTACCTGAAATTCTGCAAACCATAACTGACGAACAGATTCAGGAACCTCCTTCCATGAGTTATAAGCTCCCACATAATTATGTTTTATAATAGATGATATATACTCAACTGTATCATTTCCATCGGGACCAAACCTGACAAGAAAGAATAAACCCACATATTGGTAAAGAAAATAAAGAAAACTAATTGTCAGAATGTTTTGAGGTTAATCTGTACCCTGTTTCACCAATTGGATAAATAAGTTCTTTTCCTATATTAACTCCAGCGCGAATTTGAGAATACAAAACATCTCCATAAGATCTTCTATCCATCTACAGCATAAATAATAATCGATGAACATTATAAAAAACAATAGATGTATATAAAAAACCATTTCAACCGACATTATTCATCATGAACACTAATACAGACAGATTACCTTTTATATTTGTGATAATAATAGCAGCCTCAAATAAGTAGAATTATGGGTAGAATAGATTAGATAATTCTGTCCTCAACTTCACGGGAATTACCACAGCTCAAATCTTTTAAAACCTTTTCAGAGCACCATCCCTTCACTGCAACTAATATATGACCAGGTACTCCTCTCCTGCATGGCTATATATCGTGTTTGTGAGACACGTAGAAAGCATGCTACACGTTGCATGCTAAGTCACAAATGAGGACGAAAATGTGTCATTTGAGTCACATGCTTTTTCTTTACTTTTTTGTTCTTCTTGCAGTGTCCTCCGTCCACTTTTTCGTCTTCTCTTTCTCTTTGCAGGATGGTGTTTTCCTCGTGAAGTTCTTCTTGGCGTGGCATGGTTTCTATACTTGTCTTGGCATGGCATGAAGTTTCACGGGAAGCTTCCCTTTTTGTCTTGGCATGATGCTTCCCCTTGTTGTCTTTTTGTCTTGGCATGAGGAAGCTTTATACGAAAGGAGTTCTTTTCGCATATGATTTCCTGATTTTGTACATCAGGAAAAATATTATATATATAATTATAAAGAATCTAGTATGTCAATTAATAATATATCTAATTTATTTTACATTATTCAAATCCCTCTGCCGTTAATTATATATTATTTAAATTAATGTCAAATCAAATATTTAAATTAATTAAAATCTAATTCTTAAATATTTATCTTGAATTAATTATAACTTCATTTTTATATTATTTTTAAGTGCGTATCAATTATACTTATAATTATTGTTAAATTAATTTAATACTGAATCAACGAAATTGACACAAATTTGAAATGGAAAGAATCCATTCTCGCCGTAAACTTCAGTATTTATTCAATTTAGACGGCGCAGGTAACAAGGGCAAAATTGTCATGAAAAATTTAACCACTTTCTCTCCTCCATGTTTTCTCTCGCCCCATCCAAACACAGAAAGGGACAAATATTTTCTCCCCCTTTTCTCTCCCCCCGTTTTCTCCCCACTTTTCTCTCCCCCCCACTTTTCTCTTCCCCCATCCAAACAAAGCGTAAAAGATGTAATATCCAATTCTTTGAAAATGAGAGAAAACATGAGAAACGTAACGATTTCTCTGGAAACACACAAAACTCACTAGATACAAAAGAAAGTCCCTCAAATAGAGTGATTTGAGGTCCAATAAAATTAAAATAATATTCTAGACCTCAAATAATGATGAGTCAAGGGCAGAGGTGCCCTGAAACTGAAGCTAGAATAGCCAGACAGATTTTAACGTAAATGCAACGAAATGTAATGGTATTTTCATAATTTCAGGCAATTTTTAGAATACTCATAGGAGGGCTTTTTAAATGGAAAATTTGAGTTCTTTAGGGTTATAAGAGGCCCTAAAAACCATGGAAAGCCCTGGGATAGTTAAAGCTCCTCTGATGTATGCTTTCCAATGATGGTGAGCCTAAACTTTGACAGATTCATTCGGGAAGGTTTTATCTCCAATTTGAGTGATTCCAAAGGCATTTTATTAAATTGGGAATCTAAATTTTATAATGGAAAAGACAGCTCTAAAAAAGGAGCTAAAATGAAGCTAAAACAAAAATGCCAAGATGAAAGGGAAAAATCAAAAATTTTGAGAAAAAAAATAAGCTTCTTGAAGACTCTATATCTTCACGCCATTTCTCCTCCTCATCCATAATTTGTTTCTACCCTAAAAATAGAGAAGGAAGCCAGTTCTCTTAGGCACACCAAGGAGGAGAGAAAGGGAAGAGAAAAAGCAAGGAAAAGGTAGGAAAATTCATGAAAATTTAAGCTTTCTCTTTAGCAACTTGTTTCTCCTTCTTCTTTTCTTTATATTTATGGATTTAATGATGATTTTGGTTCTATATTAAAGGCAGAATAGAGGTGAAAATTTTGAAATTCAAGGGAGGAGGCCAACCAAGTGAAGAACAAGTCAAGAAAAGCAAGAATCTAAGGTATTTTTGCTACTTCCTAAGCTTAAGCCTCCTTGTTCTTCTTTTTTCCATTTCGCCTTATGTAAGACCAGACCTAAGGGGTTGGAATTCTAGCTAAACCAAGAATGAATCTTAGGAAAATGAGGGAGGAGAACAAGAATATGCAAAAGAAATAATCAAATAGCCATTAGATTTCAAGATAATAAAGTTAGGGTTTCAAGTGCTCCACCAAAAATATGACTTGATACAATAATTTCTAGGGATAAATGAGTGTTTGGATAAGCTCCTAAGATCCCTAAAAGGCTCCTCATATGCATCTTCCATCAAGAAAATAAAGCAAACTCACTTGGTGTCCATATGAAGCATAGCCACGACCTAAAGAGGTTGGAACACCTAGGGGTAGTTTTAATTTGTTCCAAGCCTATTTTTTAGTCATATATGATGAGGATGAGAGGAAGCCTTAGAAACATTTTAGAAGCCATGGATAGTGAGATGGTATCATAGGTTCCATATTATGGCTTAAAGCAGCAACACCTAGCTAAGCTCCTTGATTTGATTATGTGATGACTCTAAGAGACTTGAAAGGAGTCAAGAATCATAAATGGATGAAGAGAATGGAGCAAAGATTATGTTTCCATAGGGTTACTTCATTAGGTGTATTATGGAACCATAAAAGAGTCATATGAACTACCTAGTTTTTCTAATGAATGTGTAGCTTTAGAAATTGATTCAAGAGTATAATTGGCTTCCATATGGTGTGTCTAGGCTAATAGAAACAAGCCCCACCTTATTGTGTGTGTGTGGCCAAGGAAGAGAAATCCAATTCAAGGAGGAAATCTTGCAATTGTAACAAAAGTAGTCTCTCTCCTTTCTCTCATGCATGGATGAATGTTTGTCTTGTGTTTGAATGTGTGTGTGTATGTGTTAAGCCATGAAAATGTGTTCTAGCATGATTTTATATGCCATGGTATCATGATGTTGTTTTATGCATTCAAATGATGTCTTGTGCACTTGCTTGGATTTGCTTGAGTGTGGCGAAGCCAAGAACTCTCTAGTCATGGCGAGGAAGAGCCAAGAACCTTCAAGAAAGGTTAAAACAAAGTTTAGAGTCTCCCAAGAGTAAGGCTTAGTTCAAGGACTTTAAGAAAAAGGGTGAGGCAAGTCCAAAATCCTTAAAGAGAATGGGTGAGGCTAATCCACTTACTTGGCAAGCCTATGTATGCTTTGTATGACTTCTTGAATGCCAAGAATGCTTCTTGAATGGCTATATGCTTCATGATGTTCATGCATGCATTTTTAAACATCGATTTGTATTCTTTATGTGTGATTGAAAGGGAGAAGAGCTATTGGGATTCCTAGAATCTCATCCCTTCCTCCCCACATGTCTAACATGTCTAGGTGGGCCAAATGAGCAAAGGAATGGAAGCCATCAAGTCTAAAGGAAGAAAAGTGACAACAAAGTGTGGAAAATTGCTATTATGTAGCCATATGAGTGGCATGTGATGTAATCCACTAATGTATTTGCTGTATGACCTTATGAACATATGTAAACGTATGATATATAAATGAGATTTAATGCCATATGTATGATGTAGTGCATTTTGGGCATTGGATGGCAAGACTTGACATGTATACTTTTGTGTATAACTTGGAGTAAATGATTGAATTTGAGAAATCTTGGTTTGTACACCTTTATGACAAGTTTGGTAGACCATTTTGGTGCTTTCCCACGTGCTCAAGTGGCTATGGTTGTCTTAGAAGCAATTTTGGACCATTTAAGACTCTTACATGACACAAAATGAGCCATTTTGCAACCTAACGTCAAGATCTGACCAAATGAATGAATTTGCTGATGAAATTTGGCATGAAAATAGCTCTCATCTAGATCTTTTTGGGAAGATAAATATCAGATTATTTAGAGCTCTATGGAAATAATTATGATTTTTCAAATTTGGCATTTTTTTGTTGTTCTGATGCAAACACTATTCATATGGTCAATTTCTTGTATTGTGTCATTTAAGAGCCAAATGGTGTCCAATGCTCATGAAAGTTTACAGGCATAAACTAGACATAATGATATTTCCATGGCTACTAAGATCACCCCAATTGGACATCTAAGCAGGGAGATATAAAATTTTGAAATTAGAGGACAGTACTAGTAGCCACAGGCGACCTTTGTTACTATTTCATTGATTTCAGGTGGTTAACATCCTTGTTTTAGTTTGTAACTATTTTTAACATAAAGTAGATATCGGTAGATTTCTAGAATGGTATAGTTTTCTTGATTTCAATGTTTTTAGAATTAGTTATGATTTTGCAAATTTCATGATAGAAACCTAGAATTTCAATCTGAGGCTGCACACCTTGTTTTTATGGATCCACTTCCTTTGCTCGAGTTCTAGGCCACTTCTTGAGCTTGTTATAAGTTGTATTTGTGTATTTAAATATGAGAATAAGATGGATGAGTCCATATAGCCCACAGGACACGAAATGAAAAAAAATTATGCATGATGTAATGTAAATTAATTGATTATTTCAATGGCCTTTCTTTGAGAATGTTATGTAATTCATGGGAATGAGCCTACAAGTGGTATGAGATGATCTTAGTAAATATAGTGTTACAAAGGACAAGAAATTTTGAAGTTGTTCTATGTGAATAGTGACAAGACCTAATTAAAATTTCTATCAAATTTCAAAAATTTGTAAAATATTCTATACAACTTCAAAAATTATGGTTCTTGGCTTGAAAAAAAGCTCTATGAGGGGTCTAAATGCAAGCCAAATCTTAGGCTCTAGGTCATCTAGGCCACTTTTGACATATGAGTTGTTTATGAAAAATTTAAGACATTTTAGGTACCAATTTGGACCATTTGGTATCCAATTGGTTTTCTTCCACTTTGAGTACATTTCTTCCACCTTAAATGGTTTTCTAGCCATTCCATATCATTCCAAAATAGGTGGATCAAAATTTGACCCTTGAATACCCAAGAATACATACATATATCATGTATTCCTATAGATCAAACTCTACCATAATACATATGCATTGCCATAAATAGTCATACATTAGCATTCTTATGCTTTTACACATGGTTCCATCATTAAACAAGAAGTAGCACCATCATATACATCATAAGTGTGTCATGGTACATGTAAAGCATCATATACATATATATACAACAATTTGATACAAAATGGGATTCTAATACATTATCTTCTAGTATTTATGACTTCTCATAATCTTAGGCTTGACTTGATGAACCTGAAATGGATAGTGGGAGCACAAGAGGTGAGATTCAAGAGAATTTCAGTAGCATAACTCATCCAAATCAATGCAAGTAAGAATGCCATGAGTGAATGTAATGTATGTGGTGTAAAAATGCTATACACAAGCATCATGTAATTCATATACATTATATAATGAGAAAACTCATTCATTTCTAGCCATAATAACATCATAAAACTAGCTAGGCTCTACCAATTTCAACCCTGGGCCAAGGAAGAGCTACTACACCCAATTCCATGCCATGGGGAGTTAGAAGCCATCACATAAACCTTTCATAAATATAAGGTGCTCATAAAGCTCATATGAAAACATAATGGGTCATACTTCATGAAAGTATCAAGTAACAACACACACAAGCATATCAACTCATTCAAGTACTCAATTGTATGCAAGAAGTGGAGAGAAAGCTACCTTGAAGCTTGTAAGAATTTATTTAGTCATTAACCTACTTGAATATAGCTTTTCTCTTTACTTTCCTTCTCTTGGCACTTACACTTAGGAGTGTTTGAGCAAGATGGACCTACACATAGCAATTTTAAGACAAGTTAATCCCATAGGACTCATTGTAGGCTTCATTATCTTTCTTGAATCTTATTAGAACTCAATATGCTACATAAGGCTAGTTTTAGGTCCATAATAAAGTTGCCCTTAGTTCTTGCTTTCTAAACCCCAAACTCTTGCTTTCTATATATCTTATAACTCTTAAGAAACTTATATGAATCATTACATGCTTGGGTAAAAGGGTTTAGAATCAACTTGCTTCATTAATCTCATTTAGGCCTTTAAAATTTTAACTTTCATTTTAAGCCTCCTAAATTAAATCCAATGCTTCTATAATTATTTATTCATCATGTCTAGGTCTCTAAATTCATTAGGATTCAAAGAAACACTCCCTAAGTGCCTCTTCCATAGCTTGCTCGACACATCATAACAAGAGAAGCAAACATGGATTTTTGTTAATGCTTGCTAGGAATTTGATACAAACCCAAAATCCTTGGCTTCTCTACATCTTAGACATGAATTCATATGGCTCCAAATACTTTCCAATGATTCCATAATTTCTAGGGTGCAACTAAAACCCTAATTTCAATATATTGAATTTTAAAACTATTAATTGATTCCAATTACATAATCTAATTCCTCATGTCTCAAAACCCTTAATTCCATCAAGTTTTAGCTAGATTCATTTTCCATCTTTAGTTTCTCTCTCTAGGCCTAATATGGAAGCCATTGGAATTCAAAGAAAAATAAGTCTTTCTATTACATAACATACCTCATTTGAAAGCTTGCCAAATAAGGATTCTCTTACTATATTTAATTGCTTGAAATTGCCACTCCTTCTCAAAAGGTCAGCCACCAAAATGATCCTCTCAAGGAACCAAAGCCATCAATGGAAAGAGCTCAAAGAGTTGAAGAAATTTCTTAACTAGCTTGTAGCAAAATTGTGCATAGTTTCTTACCTATGTGGCTTCCTTTTTCTTCTTTCTCTTCCCTCCATTTAACACCATTTCTATGCTGGTTCAAAAGCTTAAAGTTGGTTCTAAGAAGATGAGGTGGCATGCCATTATATGGAAGGAAGATGGATATGTTAGAACTTTTTCAAAATTCCATCCATGTCCCTAAACTTTGACTACTTTGTTTAGACTTATTTTAGATCTTTTTTTAGAACCGTCTTTTCCATATGAAAAATTAGATTTCTAATTCATAAAATGCCTTTGGTTTCACCCAAATTGGATTTAAAACCTTACTGAACCATTTGGTTAAAGTTTCAGACAACTAATGCCTAAAACTGTACACCGGAGGGGTTTTGGCCATTATAGGGGTTACTGTGGTTTTTAAAGCCTCTGAGAACCTTGACAAATGCAATTTTACCATTTAAAACTTCCTCCTTAAAGTTTCTAAAAAGTTACTAAAATTACAATTTTGCCACTACATTTTCAGCTTCTTTGTTTAGCCACATTCGCTCTAATTTTAAGTCATCATTAGCTTTGTGTTCTCATTTCTAAATTTCTAGATTATTATTCTAATCTTGTTTAGCCTCTAATTAGTTCATTCTAGGGTCCCCTTTTGTAATCTCGTTGGTTTTGGTCCAGTTTTAGAGAGACTCAAGTCCATAAAGTAGCTCTATCGCCCTTTCTTGCATGCATTTGAATACTTGAGTTAGTTGAAATGCTTGTATGTGTAGTTATTTGATGTATTCATGAGCTATGCTTTGATATGTTTTCCATTATAAATTTTATGCATATGAACTGACTATGTTATGACTCCTAGCTCCTCATGACTTGGAATTGAGTGCAGTAGCTCTTCCTTGGTCTAGATTGAGTTTAGTTGAGCCTAGCTAGTTTGTTTTGATGCCATGGCTTGATGTGAAATAAGTTTTTATGCTAAAATCTACATTTAAGTTATGTGATGCATATGAATGGCAATCTTCCACTAGATGCATTGCATTTCCTCATGGTATTTGTGTATGCTTTGATTTGGATGAGATTGACTACATAGGTTCTTCCTGGAATCTCACCCATGTATTCCTAATAACTATTTTAGGCTCTCTAAGCAACAAAAGGGAGATAAAAAGGAGCTAACCACTAAGAAAACATGTAATAAGAATTTTGTAATATAAATATATGTAATGATCAATGTACACTTGTATGATGAGAAGCATATGTATGAAATATGTACCTTCTTATAAATAACAAAGTTTTATAATAGAAACTTATAAATAAGCTTTATCATGTGAATGTCTGTCATATTGTGGTAGGATATGGCCATTTATGTGTAGTCTTGAATATGCTAAGCTATGTGGTATATATGCACATATGGATGTGAGATGACCATATTTTGATGCAACCTTTATTTTAAGTTTTGGACTATATAGAATGGATACTTAGGATGATTGAAATTTGCTTAAGTGGGAGAGTGTAATTTGGAAACCAATTAGACCCCTTTAGAACTAAAATTTAGTCAAAAAAAAATCTTAAATTACACCTCTACCCTAGAAGCCCAAATGACCTAGTTTGGGGCTAAAATTTGGCATGCAATTAGAATGTATAAAGCTTTCTAACAAGTTAAGAATGGGAATTTTCAAAACTCTAGAATATTTTATGAATTTTCAAAGTTGACCAAATTATGTGGAATAGTACTATTACTTTTCACTTTTAGCAGTTTCTATTTTTTATGATTTTGATAAGCCAAGTGAATTCATTTGCACTTGAAATTTTTACAGCATAAAGTTCACATCCTAAGCTTTATGTAAACACCAAATGTACACAAATTGGAGTTACATAGCCCAAGTTATGAATTTTTAAAGTTTAATGCATAATATGGCAAAGTAACCAATTTCGCGCTATATAAAGGTTCTTAGGCAACTTAGGTGCATTTTATGATCAAATGGGCAACAAGTAAAGAAGAAAAGAAAATCAAAATTTGACCTATATAGCTATGATTGATGTGTAAATGGACCAAAAACCATCACTAAAAGTATACTAACGGTTGCCAAATTGGTTACTAAAGCTTGTAATTGATATATGTACATGTAAATAAAGCTAGGTATGATACTAATAGTTTATAGTGTGTAACTTTTGCACCTAGAACCTAGCCACTTGACTAGTTGCCCTTGGATGGTTGACTAATCATACAAGAACCAACAAGTAGAACTCTTAAAAAAAAAAATGCAAAACATCATAGTTTTCAAGATAAGCATACTCCTTAGCTATGTGTAACACTATAACTTACTACCCCTTATCCTTAGCTATTATGGTTCATAAATGAGTCCACTTTACTCAAATAGGCATTATGGATCCAAAAATTTATTGGAACACTCATTGCTATTTATATAATTTTGTTTTCTTTCCAATTATTGGTATCCTTTATCATCAACTTCCTTGTAATTAGTGACTAAAAACTTTACTTTAAATTCTAGGAAAAATTTGATAGAATTTTTCCTTATAAACTTAACCATCTAGACCATTTAAATGGTCACAATTCAATTCAAAACTCGTGAACACAGAAAAATACATACATCATAATCATCAATTAAAACTAAACTAAGCATACATGCTTCATTAGATGCAACTTTTAGTAAACAACTTAAACTTAGTTATTACCTTAATATTGAAACACTAGTTTCACATATACATCATTGATGATTGAAATTCATCTTAATAATATACGACATAAAACAAAATTTGTATAAGTGGTAAAGAAAATTTTCACTTGCACTTGTCGAACTAGCCAAGATTAGTGATTTTTTACTGGTTTATAGTATAATGCCAACTAGGTCATCTCCTAAGGAGTTCTTAATCAAATCAATTAGTTGAGTAATCCATAAAGCTAAAGTTAAAATAAATAGGGATTGAATACAAAAACTGTAACAATAAACAAAAATAGAAAAATTAATTAATGAAATGTAAGAAATTAAATAAAATGTAACCAATCTAGAATCCTTTCCCTAATGTTTTCCTTTCCTTTCCATCTAAAAATCTCTTAGGTTTGATTATAATTGTCTGGTTATTAGTCTTTAATGTTCTTACACTATCACTTAGTATTTTAATTGGTCTATATCATTAATCTTAATGTAACCACGGTTAAGCTAATAATACGAAACAATTCTATTTTGCACAAAACCAAAAAAACACACACAGAAACCTTAACATGGTTTTGAATGAATTTTGTTCATTTAATGAATTATTAAATTAAACTGGGTTCTCAGATAACACCAACAATTAAGTAATCATGCAAACAAAGTCATCAAACCAAAATAATACAGATTACTTGAAAACATAGCAAAATAAAAACGAAATTCATCTGAAATTAAAACCAAACTAGTATTTAGTACAACTATGGACATAGGTTCAACATCAGGTTCAATTTTTAGGATTGATTACAGAAGGAAAATAAGAAAGACATTATAAAATATTGATCCATAAGCATATGTCTATACAATCGTGTATAAACACTTTGGAATGATGCTACAGAAGAATAATCATCTAACTAACATGACATAAGGAGAATCTAAAGGCTTAAATGGGCTAGGTACATCCAAAGGTGAAGAATTTTTCATTATAGAAGAAATGCAATATTAATTCTGAAGTAACATAAGCTCACATATGTGTCTAGAATTTTCATTTTAAAAGAAATACAATATTAATTCTAAAGTTACATAAGCCTGCATCTTTATCTCAATTCAAAATGTCCACCCCAGTTACTGGTTCATCTAATCTATAAAACAAAAATACAAATTGGGCCTCTGATAGAAAATTTGTAATAATGACAATTTAAACCCAAATATAATAATAGTGTAATTAAAACTCATTAATCCAAATTTAGCCCAATTAATATAAAATAATCCTAAGGTCATCAAATTAGCCACAATGAATTATTATTAAGACTAAATATGAGGGATATAAATATAATAATGTCTAATTAACAATAAGCACAATTTAGCTACTTTTGGACATGACAAAGGACTAGCTCATTCTTTCCTTTTTTAGGTACTTGCACTTTTACCTAGCATTGGTTAGTGGGGAAATAAAAAAATGGATGAGATTCGGGAGAATCTTAGTAACTTTACTCAAGCTACTAAGTACATGAATATAAAATTAAGAAAAATTACAAGCATGAAAGATCACATAGATAAACAAGAAAATTGGTAAACATATAATAATTTCTCATCATGGCCATAACATCTAGCTTAGCTTAGACTTTTCCTATGTGATTATAGGTAAACTACTATGTTTAATCTCATGCCATAACAATTAGCTTTTTAACTGAACTAGAACCAGTATGTTAAAAAAAGAGGACCCTAAAGGAAATAGAATTAATGCTAAATAAGGGTAAAACATTAATGAGCACATCAAGAGACGGGATTAGGAAATCATACATAGAAAGAAAACAAAGCTAAAACGGCTAAATGGAGAAAAAGGGTATATTAGTGGCAAAATTATAATTTTGATAAAATTTTAAGAAACTCAAGGAAAAGAGTTTTAAAGCCCAAAATTAAGCTCACCAAGATGTTTAGAGGTCTTGGATACTATAGGAACAATCAAAATTAGTTAAAACCCTTTTGGTATGGTAAAAGTGTCAAACAGTACCGAGACTTTAGGCGAAGCTATTTTTCACCATTTTAAGCCATCTAAACCCCATAAATAATATTTTTATGTGAAAAAGTACCCACAAATTTCAAGGAAATAGTTAGATTCTAAAAGGCCTAAAAAATGAGTTCAAACGGAGCATATGTGCGAGTAGGGGCAAAATAGTCATTTTGAAAAATTATAAATAAGTCTTCTTAAGTAAGCCACACCTCATCATCGTCTACCACCTTCTAAAATAAGACTTGGACAAGCCATTAATAGCATCACAATAAGGGAGGAGAAAGAGAGATTTTAAGCTTTTATTCAGGCAAATAAACAACCTCGTTTCACCTCGCACCAGTTAGGAAAATTATTTCTCTCTCTAAGAGCTTTTTAATGGTGATTTTCTTTCTATGAAATCTTGAAGTTTAAATTTTTTCCAAGGCAGAAAGGAGCTCTTTTCAAGAAACCAATCAGTAAAAATTAATCTAAGCATAGAGTACTTCACAGTGAGGTAAGTTTTAACTAAAACACTTGTAAAATTTTGTGTTCTAGACCTTGTAAGTTTTGGCCAAGAGAGAGAAAGTGAAGAGGAAATTTTTTTTTATGAGTTCTTGATGGTACTAAGGGTTTTAGCATGCAATGATTTTGTAATATTCGATTATCTAAAAATGAGAGAAAACACAAGAAATGTAACATACGATTTCTCCATAAATGAATGAAATTCACTGAATACAAAAGCAAGTCCCCCGAAATGACTTAGTTAGGGTCCCAAAAAATTTATGAAACATTTTAGGCTCCTAGAAATGAGAATCCTAAGCTCTGACAGAAAAAAAAAAAGACAAAGCTAGGACGGTGAAACAATTTGTGAAGAAAACTGATGAAATGTAATGGCATTTCCTAAATAAGTGCAAATTTTGGAAAAACACATAGGAGGGCCTTTTAAAAGGGAAAATTGAGTTGCCCAAGGTTCTCAAAGGCTCCAAAAATCATGGAAAGCCCCGGGACTGGTTAAAACCCCTCTGGTGTACGTTTTTCAATGTCAGTGAGCCTAAACTTTGATGGATTCGTTCGGTAAGGTTTTAGCTCCAAATTGAGTAATTCCAAAGACATTTTATTAAATTGGGAACCTAAATTTTATAATGGAAAAGACAATTCTCAAAAAGGAGCTAAAATGAAGTCGAAACAAAATTGCCATTATGGAAGGACAAAATTAAAAATTTTGAAAAAGTGTGTTTCTAGAACCCACACACTTCTCCCTTTTTCTCCCACCTTCTTAAGCATGACTTCCTCTGCCCAAATTACAAAAAATAGCAGCTCCTTGAGGCTCACTAAAAGAGGAAGAAAAGGAGGAAGAAAAAGGCAAGAAAGGTATGGAATTTCTTGAATAAAGGTATGGAATTTCTTGTTTTTTAAAGTATATGGATCTGTTTTAAGGGAAGAACAAAGGGAAAATTTTGGATTTGAAGAGAGGAAGCCAAAGAAAGTGACAAACAAGCAAGAAAAGCCATGGAAATAAGGAAAAATCTTCATCCTATACTAGCTACTCCTTCCCCGTTCTTCTCTCAATTTTTGCCCTATATATGTAGCTGCAAGAGGGCTTGAATTTTGGGTAGAACCAAGGGTGAATTCTATGAATTTAAGAGAGGAGAGTAAGAATATGCAAGGAAATTCAAGTAAAAGCCATTGATTTTTAAGATAGCAAACCTAGGGTTTTAGGAGCTCTCTTGAAATATGCTTTGATGTAATTGTTCCTAGGCCTAAATGAATGTATGGATGAGCTCTTGAGATCCCTAGAAGGCTCCTTATATGCATCTTCCATCAAGAAAAGGAAGCAGACTCACTTGGTGTTCATATAGTGCATAGTTTCATCCTAGGTTAGATGAAGCACCAAGGGGTAGATTTAATTTGTTCCAAGCTTATTTTTGCATCATGTATGATGGGAGAGTATGAGAGGAAGCCTTGGAAAAATTTTAAAAAGCATAGAAAGTGAGATGGCCTTCTATGTTCCATAATATGGCTTAAAGAGGCAAAACCTAGTTAGGCTCCTTGAATTGATTTTGTGATGACTCCAAGAGGTTTAAATGGAGTCAAGAATCATAAATAGATGGAGAGAATGGAGCCAAGATGGTGTTCTCTTAAAGTTTCTTCATTAAGTGCATTATGGAACCATAAAAGAGCCTTATGAGTCCACCTAACTTTTCTAGTAAATATATGGCATTAGAATTTAATTCAAGAGTATAATTGCCTTCCATATGATGTGTCTAGGGCAAGAGAAATGATCTCCACCTCCTTGGATGTGTAAGGTCAAGGGAAAGGACTCAAGGCTTAAGGAAAAAGTGTGTGAATGCAAGCAAGGTAGTTCTCTCCACCTTCTCTCATGCATGATTGTGTGCTTACATTGTCTTTGAATGTGTGTATATATGTTTTGAGCTATGAAAAATATTTTAGCATGAGCTTTTATTCCATGGTACCATGATGATGTTTTATGCATGCAAATGATGTTTTATATACTTATCTTGGTTTGTTTAAGTGTGGAGAAACCAAGAACCTTCTAGCCATGGTAAGGATGAGCCAAGAACTTTAGAACTTGGTTGAGACAAAGTAAAGAGTCTCCTAACAGTGAGGTTGACTCCCAAGAGTAAGGTTGAGTCAAAATCTTAGCGAAAATGGGTGAGGCAAGTCCAAAATCTATAAGTAAATGGGTGAGGCTAATCCACTTACTTGATAATCCTATGTATGCTATACATGATGTATTCAAATGCCAAGAATGTTTCATGAATGCTCACATATGTCAATATGCCCATGCATGCATTTTTAAGGCTTATATTACATACTTTATATGTGATTGAATGGAAGATGAGCTATTGGATTCTTTGAATCTCATCCCCTCATCTCTAATGTCTTAACATGCTAGGTGAATCAATTAAGCAAGGTAATGGAAGCCACCAAGCCAAGGAGAAAAAGATTGACATCAAAATGCATGAATAGGCCTAGTTATGTCTCTCTTGTAACCATACACATGGCATATGATGTAATCCCATGATGAAATTGCTATGTAATCATATGAGTGTATGTAATTACCCAAATGTATGATGTATGAATGAAATTTGATGCCAAAAGTATGAGATATCATGTTTTAGGTATTGAATGGCAAGAGCTAGCATGTGTAATCTTATGTATATCATGGGGTGGATAAGTGAGTTTGAGAAATATGGCTTTATGCACCTTTGAAACAAATTTAGAGAGTCATTTTGGTGTATTCCCACGTGCTCAAGTGGCCACACAAGCTTGGGAAACAAAATTGGACACTTTGATGTTAGTTGAGACCATAAAAATGACTGAATTAGAACCCTATAGCACAAACCGACCAAATGGATGAATCTTCCCATAAAATTTGGCAAACATGTAAAGCTCATTGAGAGCTTTTCAAAAATCAGAGTTCTACAGAATTAATTATGAATTTCAAAGTTGGGATTTTTCTGTTGTTCTAGTGCATGTATTGTTCATATGGTCAATTTTGTGTTCTGTGTCATATGATGGCCAAATGGTAAGGGTCTGAGCAAAGAGTTATAAATTTTTAAATTTACTGTCAGTACCAGTAGTGCCACTGGACCTCTAATATTGTTTCTATCATAATTCAGTTCCCATATGGTCTTGGTGTGGTCTAGAGATATTTTTCCCTTAAATTTACATATGTAGCTTCTTATATTGACCAAATTTGTATGATTTATATTTTTTTATAATTAGTTATGAATTTTCAAAGTTTATGATAGTAAACTATGACAGTAGTCCAAACAGCTAAGACATTGGGCACTTTTCAAACGTCAAACGTCTTCTGCTTGATGATCCATGACATGGAATTATTTTTAACATAAAGTAGACATCTTTAGCTTTCCAAAATGGTAAAGAATGCATGATTTCAATTTTTCTAGAATTAGTTATGCTTTTTCAAATTTTGTGACAAAAAGTATGCAATTTTGGCTGAGGCTACATTATCGAATTTTATGTGTTTCTTGCACTTGCACGAGTTCTAGGCCACTTTTGGTGATGGATTTGGGCCATATCTATGTAATTAAATATGAGAATGAGTTGAGTGAGTTTATATAATCCCCAAGTCACCAAATGAAAAATTCATCCCCTACGTGGCGCAAATTTATTCATTATTTTTATTGCTCTTTCCTTGGAAACTTGTGAAATTCTTGGAAATGAGCTTGGATAAAAAATGGTATGAGCTATATAATTATGGTGTAACAAATTTTGTCACATTCTAAATTGCTATAAATGGTAATGTAACCAAATTAGCTAAAGAAAAACCTCAAGAAAAATGTTAGAGAACTAACTAGAGTTATTTAGGAACTAAAGAACCTAATGAGGACTAGGAAGGAGGACATGTATTAGGAAGCTTAATTGAGATATCAACTTGATCGCTTAGCTAGCATGGAAGCATATGTCCACGAAGCAAGATGAACTGATAACCATCCCTATCAAAACATCTTCATTATTTTCACATCTAGGAATACATCATTAAATAGTGCTTTAGGACACTAGAACCAAACATTTTATGAAGCCATTACTCATCAAAATATATGTATCCATGTGTGGTTTTGCTATCCGAAATAATTAGCCATGTGGACTACCATAGGTTTCATCTAAGGCAATAAGATAGGAATAAAACATTAAGCATAAATGGTAGAGTGGGCCCCGGAAGAATTGAACTTTAATAAGCAGATCTATACCTTATGTATTACCCATGTAAGATATATATATATAAATGATAATTGACTATGGCTTGCTTCTTTCTTGGATGTGGGAATTAAATGCCAATGACACCTCATGTTTCCTTGTGTAAGACGTGTAAGTATATGTGGTAGATGTCATTTCATTACCTTAAGTGGTGCATTCATATACATAAATGGTAATTGACAGCAGCAGTTAAATAGTTCCTTTAATATGTAGTTTAAATGAGAATAAGACACATATATGCTGCCACCTAGCATTGCACCGAGTCAAGGAATTTTAGATTTGCCTTCATGCCATCCAAAAGCGGTGAAAAAGCACGAGCTGTCTATTGCATTAGTTACCATTCACCTTAATTCATCTTAGGCCGAGGGAAGTAGTGGTAAGAAGGGAGAAAACATAGACAGCCATAGAAGAGGAGAGATGAAAAGATAAACCAAGGTACAAGGACTCCATAAAAGGTAAGTTTTAAGTTGCTTCCTTGTTCTGGACCGAAACATTTTGCCTTTTGTAGAATTAGTTAGAAATGGATTTTGAAGCCAAAATTTTTATAATAGGTTGTCCATTCCTTATACTTGAAATCTGGAAAATTACAGAATTTTTGGAACAAGGTAGATCAAAGAAACAACCCACTAATTCAATTTAGCTTATGGATGGGACAGCTTGGGGCTGATTTCATAAAGAATTTTGTTAAATGGGTAAATGAAGGAATTAGTGCATGAAATTTGGTGGGAAGGTATCCAAGACGTATAACTTTAGGTCTGCAAAGTCTTATAATTTTCTGAGCTCATTTCATAGGATAACAATCCCAGAAACATCAAGGGTAGTGTATAGCGAGCTCAACTGAGGTAGTGACCAAAACAGTAGGAGTTCAGGAGTTATCCTTGGAAATTCTTGAAAATTGTTTTTGTGGATTATAATTAACATAATAAGGGGTCATTCTAAACATTTTTATGATTTTGGAGGGCATTTAATGGAAGAAAGAAATTTCACAAAAAATAGGTCTAAAAATGTAGTTAAATTGAGACTATGGTAGTTTTCATTTTTCGCTATTGTAGTGTGAATTTGTATGGTAAATTAGAGAATAAAGCCTAAAAATAAAGACTAAGAACTTAACTTCAAAGTACTGGACCACACATGAATAACTTAGATAGTAACTAATTAATGAGAAGGGAAAGAAAACGAAGATGTGATTGTTTACAATTAGGAATTCCAATCATCAACTAACGAAAGAGGTTTAGGAATCTTGTATGGGGGGATTAGTACTTTAATTGCAATGTAAATATTAACCATGGCTTGTTCTTAATTAAGGAAATGCATGATTGAAATTTAGGAAGGCAATTGGGACAACAAGAACTAAGGAATAACGTGACAAAACGACGCTGACGAAATAGGTAGTTAACATGGCATTCTGTCTGTTTACATACATAATTGCACTGAATGATTTTCTAAATTATGTATGCTATACGTGGCTACATATATACCCACTAATGTGACTCTCTTGAGTACTAGATCACTGTTATTGGCCAATGACTGAAGTATAATAGCCTAACAAACGAATGTACACTGCTATCTTGGGATTTGCATGCTCTTATACCGAATGGTGCACTGAACTATTCTTATTAAGTGTTCTTTGTATATGTAAACTGTGAACCCATTGTTATCTACTGGGATTATATCTCATTATAAAGCTAACTATTTTTCAGGCAATACCCATACTACAAATGGAGCCCACTCTACAGAGGATAACTGAACCAATCTGGAGACTGTAGTGGCTATAGTTGTTGTAACTTCCCTGAATAATATTAAATGCTGAAAGTTTGACTTTAGTGAATACTTAGCATTGTTTACTACCTCCTCATTGGTTATGTATAAATGTTACACATGAGGAATTTACCATAAGTTAACTGTGATGTTTATTAGGGTTACCAAACTCCTTGTACAAGTAAACTCTTATATTTGTGTTTGCATGAAATTGATTATCATAATCTTGGAAGCAATTCTAGCATATTAATATTATCAACTTATGGTTTTCTTGTGAAAATGATGAAGGTTGTCTAGGTCTGACAACTATCCTCCTAAGTCTAGGATCTTGTTGACAAAATTTTGGACTCTACACTATGGAATTAAAGACCTTATCGACAGAATCTTGGATTTTGCTTTGTAAAACTTAAGACCTTGTTAACAGGGTCTTTTGTTAGTAGTACAAGATCCTTCCATATTGTAAGTTATAGTGTATGCAAAGTGTAGGTGTGACAAATTTCATATCTAATGTTGGTTTCCATTAAATCATGAAAGAAGCAACTTAGACCATGTTGTGTGATGGGCTTGGCCAAGGTTAGATGAATGGGTAAACATGTTATTTTCAACTTCTAATTAATATGCTTAGATGTTTTATGATACAAGAAACAAGAATCTAAGCCTAGAATTAATTGAAACGTTGAAATTTTCAAGTTAGGGTTTTATGGTTCCCTTTTTGGACAAGGAAAAATTCAAGGAGTTAGGAAGTTATTCAATCAATTTGTTAGCTATAGATAGTCTTGAAATGATATAAGAATAACAATGGAAGCATCAAATTGAATTTAGAAGCTAGATTTTGTAAGTTGAAAATTTAAGGTTCAAGAAAGGGTAATATGGAACCAATTCGTATTAAGTTTGTGTGAGCGAGCTTGTAATGCTTCTAATGGATCCTAATGTGGCTATATAAATCATATGGCAAGATATTGAAGCCTAGAAGTTGAATCTGAAAAGTTCTCCCTTGAGGTTTAAGGTTACATAATGCATTCCATTATGTATAAAAATGAAAATACCAAATGAATAGTGCTAATGACCAAATGAATAGTAAATGTGAAATTTTTGGCCTGAATTGTGAAATCTAGAAGCATAAGTTGACTTAGGATTTAAGCTTAGTGAAATCCCTAGCCTAAACTCTAAGTGAAGAACCAATTATAAAGAGCTAAAATCCAAAAGGAATTTCATAAATTTAGGCCCTTGAATATGGTCATATTTGAGTATTTTAGATGGTATATTTGCCACCTCATAAGCATGTGTCTTTTGTAACACCATATTCTTAGGACTCATCTCATATCATTTGTAGGCTTATTTCCATGAAGCACATGACATTCTCAAAGGAAAAGCCATAAAAAAATACAATTAAATTGCGTTGCATAGAGGATAAATTTTTCATTTGGTGTCCCATGAATCATATGGACTCATCCATATCATTTTCATATTTAATTACACAAATACAACTCATAACCATCCAAATAAGTGGCCTAGAACTCGTGCAAGTGGATGGAATACATGAAATTCAAGAGTGCAGCCTTGGGTAGGAATTCCATATTACTGTCAGAAATTTTGAAAAATCATAACTAATTATAGAAAAATCTAAATCACACATATTTTACCATTCAAGAAAGCTACTAATGTTTACTTTATGTTAAAAATATATTCAGATGACAACAGGGGCTGATAGTTACCAAAAATTGATAGAAAAGTATCAAAAGTCGACTGTCATTACTGGTACTGTAGTCTAACTTCAAAAATTCATATCTCCCTGTTCAAAGGTCCAATTGGGGTGATCTTGGTTGCCATGGAAAGCTTATCATGTATCATTTATGCTTGTAAAATTTCATGAGTATTGGACATCATTTGGCCCTCGAATAACACAACCCAAGTTACTGACCATATGAACAGTGTCTGCATTAGTTCAGTAGAAAAATACCCAATTTTAAAAATCATAATTAATTCTATAGAGTTCCAAATAATATGTTCCTTAGCTTCCCAAAAAAGCTCTGGATAAGATCTATATACATGCTAAATTTCATGGAAAAATTCGTTCATTTGGTTAGATCTTGATGTTGGGATGTGAAATGGTCACTTTTAAGTCTTACCAAGGGTCTAAATGGTCTATTTTGAGCTCCAAGGCAACCATGACCACTTGGGCACGTGTGAAACACCAAAATGACTTTATAAACTTGTCTTAAAGGTGCATAAACTCAGAAATTGAAAACTCACTCTCTCACCCCATGCCATACACAAGATTATACATGCTTCACATTGCCATCCAAAGTTCAAAAACTATATTATCATTCATGTGGCATCAAACCTTATACATACATCAAATATATGAGTAATTACACATGTTCAAATGATTATGCAACATTTCCATCATAGTATTACATCATATGCCATTTGTATGGTTGCAAAAGAAGTAATTCTAGGCAATTCTAGACATTTTGATGTCAATCTCTTATCTCCCAACTTGGTGGCTTCCATTACCTTGCTCATGCGGTTTACCTAGCATGTTTGTATTTTCGGCCAGAATTTCCTCTTTTCTGTCACAAACTTTGGAAATTTATAACTAAATTTAGAAAAATCAAAAACATACAACCTTGGTCATTCTGGAAACCTTAGGATGTCTACTTCACACTAAAAATATGCCCAAGTCATAAAATTCATCACACAAGACGTTTGACATCCAAAAAGCTTCAGAGTCGCTGGCTGCCTGGGCTATTATTCAGTTTACTAATACAAATTTCTGAAATTTATAACTAATTCTATAAAAATTGACATCACACAAATTCAGTCATTCTGGAAAGCTACAAATGTTAACTTGGTAATAAAAATAATTACAGAATGAAACAGATACGTTTAGTCAGCTGGATCCTATGGAACAATAACCGGACTCATGGGGAGCTATTGATACTGACAGTTAACTTCAAACATGCATAACTCACTGCTCAGACCTCCAAATGAGGTGATCTCTATGGCCATAGAAAGATTATGACCTCTAGTTTATGCATATGAAATTTCATAGGCATTTGACACCATTTGGCCATCGGGTGACACAGAATTCAAAACTGCCAATATGAATAGTATCCATACCAGAATCCATGAAAAATCCCAACTTGGAAAATTCCTCAAATATTCTCTAGGTCTCCAAAAATTTTGATCTTTAGCTTCCCAAAAATCTCTTAATGAGACCTAATTGCATGCCAAATCTCAGATCAAGACTAACTCATTTGGCCAAAAAGTGATATAAGGTTCCATTATGGTCAAATTTGGCTCCATATGAGGTACCAAATTTGCCAAATGGCCTTCCCTTGGTTGTGGCACCTTTTGGGCAAGTCTAAAAGTACATTTGAGACTTAGGTAAGCTACCCAAATGGTCCCAAACCTCATGCATCTTATTTTGGCTATTCAACCCACACTTATGCATACATTCATCAAAGTTCCATATTGCACACTTTGATCTTACATACTCAAAATAAGCGCTATAGGTCATATATCATTTTCATACATCTAAACATCACATAATAGTATATTTACACATGTCTCAAGGTTCATGGTACATATACAACATCATATACACTATGAACCATCATTATGGTTCTAAAATAGGCAAAATACTACATAAGCTTGTCACTCCTTGCTCTTTATGGTTGTTGGCTCCCTTCACCATAAGTGCTTGGTCCACCTAGCATGTTAGATCATTGGAGAGGAGGGGATGAGATTCAAAGAATCTCAATAGCTCATCTCCCATTCAATCATACATAATATATGCAAAGCAAGCTTTACAAATGCATGCATGGAGAAAATAAAAGCCATGGACATTTTATAAGCAAACTTGGCATGTGAACAACTCATACAAATCATTCAAGAGCTCACCAAGTGTTTGGATTGACCTCACACTTCTCCACATGGATTATGGACTTGCCTCACCCATTCTTGAGTATTTTGGACTCAACCATACTCGTGGGAGCCCACTTTGCTTTTGGGAGACTCTTTACTTTGTCTCAACCAAGCTCGAGGGTTCTTCACTCATCCTCACCCAAGGGAAGAGTTCTTGGCCTTTCCACACTCAAGCAAACTCACACGAACATCATGTAATCATTTGAAAACATAACATAGCATCAAGCATCATGGCATATAAAGGCATGCTAGCATACTTTTCTTAGCTTGAAAATACATATATACACATTGTAAAACAAGCTAAATACACATCCATGCATGAGAGAAGGTGGAGAGAGCTACCTTGTACAATTTCACACACTTTTTCTTTAGCTTTCAAGCCTCCTCTTCCGGCCACACACCCACAAGTTGGTGGAGATTGTTTCTCTTGGCTTATATACAAATTATGGGAGCCAATTAGGTTTATGAAACAAACTCTAAGGTCATACAACTTGATGAACCACTAGATTACTCTATAGACTTCATTATGGTCCATAATTACACTTAATGAAGCAACACCCCTCAAATGATTTCTAGGCCTCATTCTTTCTTATCAAATATGATTCTTGACCCCTTTTAAGCCTCTTGGAGTCATCACATCATTAAGACAAAAGGCCTAACACCATGTTACTTCTTTAGGTCATATTATGGAACCTAAGGCACTAAATAACTTTCCATAGTTCTAAAATTCTTCCAAGGCTTCCCTTCATCTTCATTCATCAAATATGACTCAAGAATGGCCTTAGAAAAATTTAAAACTCCCCCCACCTATACAAACAAGCCTAGGCCGAGACATAGGCTTCCTTTGGGCTTCTTGGAGTTCTCTTGGTTTTCTTGAAGGAAGAGGCTTGTGGGGAGCATCTTAGGTGTCTCAAGAACTCATTTAAACTCTTACTTAGACCTAGGAATCATCATACCATTTCAAAAATTAGAAGGTGCACTTAAAACCCTAGATTTTGCATCTTGATTTCTAATGCCTATTTCTTAGTTTTCTTTGCATATTCTTACTCCTCTCCATCCAATATCTAAGAATCATGCTTGGTTGGGTTTGAAATTTAACTCCCTAGGGCAGAACACATATGGGGCGAAATGGAGAAGAAAGGCCATGGAAGGTATCAACCATAAGATGCATTTTTACCTTGTTTTCTTGCTTAGTTTGGCTTAAATCTTGATTTCTCCAAGCTCCTCTCTTCAAATCCGAACTTTCCCTTGAATATCTCCCTTGAATCAGATTTATAGATATCACTTTAATCCAAGGAAAGAAAGGAGCATGAAGGAGAGGTGGTGGAGGTGGAGAAAAGTAAGGAAAATTGCCATGAAAACATACCTTAAGCTTGGCTTTCTTCCTCCTTCTTCTTCCTCTCTTGGGCGCCTCTCCCTTAGGGTTCTTCTTCTGATTTGGGGCTAAATTTTCTAAAGTTAAATGAGGGAAAATGTGAGGCACTACATATATATAGGTAGGGAAAAGTGACTTTTCCAAAAATTCTAATTTCGCCCCACATACTTTGCATTTCGTTTCTCCCTTGTTTTAGCTCCTTTTTGAGAACCGTCTTTTCCATTATAAAATTTAGGTTCCCAATTAAGAAAAATGGCTTTAGAATCACTCAAATTGGAGCTAAAACCTTTTCAAATGGACTCGTCAAAGTTTAGGTGCACTGACATTGGAAAACGTCCACCAGAGAAGGTTTAACTATCTCGGGGCTTTCCATAGTTTTCAAGGCCTCTGAGAACCCTGGAGAACTCAAAACTTTGGTTTAAAAAGCCCTCCATACTCAATTCTAGACCACACAAGTTTTAACACAAAACCTTGTACTTGCTGGTGAAAACCTTGTACTTGCTAGTGAAAATCTTGTCAACAAGGTCTTGGAAATTGCACTACAGACTACAGGATCTTGTCAACAAGATCTTTGACCTCGATGACAAAATCTTATTTTAGCCCATAAATTAACTTAGTCCGCTGCCATACTTTATGCTCTACATACATTCTAATGGTTGCATAACATAATCTCTCATTTTCAAGGAATCGGATATTACATCTTAACCATTTTTATGGGCTCTTGGCTTATGCTCACCATGGCTAAGGGTTATTGGCTTCACCACATTTAAACAAATCCAAGTAAACATACTAAGCATCATTTGAAAACATGTTACCACATCATGGTACCATGGAATAAAAGAACATGCTAGAATACTTTTCATGGTTTAGAATACACATACACACATTCAAAGATAAGGTAAGCATACATTCATACATAAAGGAAAGTGGAGAGAGCTACCTTTGCCATATAAGCACACTTTTTCTCTTAGAAATGCACTCCCTTTCTCAGCCACACACTCACAATGATGGGAGACTTGTTTCTCTTGGCTTAAACACATGAAATAGGAACTAATTATGCTCTTGGAACCATTCTCAAAGCCACCTATCTACTTGGAACTTTAACTTTGCCTTATGGTTCATTTATGGTTCCTAAATGCACCTAATGAAGTAACATTCATCAATTGAGTTCTAGACTCTATTCTTTCCTTTCATTTATGACTCTTGAGTCCTTTTAAGTCTCTTAGAGTTATCACACAATTAAAACAAGGAGCCTAACTACATGTTGCTTCTTTAGGTCATATTATGCAACCTATAATGCCATCTCACTTTCTATGGTTTCTAAATTTTTTCCAAGGCTTCCTCTAATCCTCTTCCATTATATATGACTCAAAAATAAGCTTGGAACAAATTAAAACTTCCCCTAAGTGCCTTAACAACTCTAGGTCGAGACTATGCATCTTCTTAGCATCCATGGAGCTTGTTTTGTTTTCTTGATGGAAGATACATATGAGGAGCCTTCTAAGGATCTTAGGAGCTCATTTGAACACTCATTTAGGCCTAGGAATTATTGTATTAGATTAGATTTTACAAGGGACACTTGAAACACTAAAGTTTTCTATCTTGAAATCTAATGGCTAGTTTGTTGTTTTCTTTGCATATTCTTATTCTTCTCCCTTAAATTCCTAAGATTTACCCTTGGGTCTGCCTAAAATCCATGCCTTCTTGAAGCTCCCTATGTTGGACAGACCAAGGAAAGAAGGGGAGAAGAAGTAGCTACCATAGGAATGAAGATTTACCTTGTTTCCTTGATTCTTCTTACTTGTCTTTCACTTTCCTTGGCTTCCACACCTCAAATCCGAAATTTCTCCTCTATTCTGCACTCAAAATAGATCCAAGAACTTTAATAAAATCATAGGAATGAAGGGGAAATGGAGGAGAAGAAGTTTGCTAAAGAGAAAGCATGAAAAAGCTAAGAAATTCCATACCTCTTCCTTGTTTTTCTCCTTCTTGTGTGCCTCACCCTTAGGGTTCTTTCTCTGATTTAGGGCTGAAACAAAGTGAGATAAATGAAAGAGGAGGTGGGGTGCCTCATATATAATATAGGTAGGTTAGGAAGAACTTTCAAAAATTCCAATTTCATCCCTGAGTCTTGGCATTTTTGTTCCTATTCGTTTTACCTGCTTTTTGAGAACTATCTTTTCCATTATAAAATTTAAGTCCTTAATTTGAAAAAATTCCTTTAGAATCACTCAAATCAGAGCTAAAGCTTCCCAAACAAATATGTCAAAATTTAGGTCAACCGACGTTGGAAAACATCCACCAAAGGGGTTTTAACTATCCTAGGGCTTTCCATTGTTTTTAGGGCCTCTGAGAACCCCGAAGAACTTAAAACTTTCATTTAAAAAGCCCTGCTGTGTGAATTCTAAAATTTTCTCAAAATTAAGAAAATGCCATTACGTTTTATCAACATTTCGTTATAATTCATTTTTTTATTCTAGCTCCATTTTTCTTTCTGTCTAAGCCTGGGATTCTCATTTTTAGTAGTCTAGAATGCTATTTAAATTTTTCAAGACCTTAACTAATTCATTTCAGGAGACTTGTTTTGAAAACATATCCATTTCTGTGATTTGACGAAAACCGAACATTACATCTTGAAAGCATGTAAAAGGGGGTTTTAAGTGCACTTTAAGTCGCCAAAAGTATAGTTAAAAAGTCAAAGAAGTCTAAGAGAAGTAGTTCTAAGTTTTAGATGTTAATGATACGTTTATGTGATATTTTAGGACAAGATAGTGAGACTCCATCTCATTGTAAGTGTAGAACCAAGAAAGAAAAGGAAACAGAGCCAAAAACAAAGCAAGAAAGTTAGAAGTTTTATTAGGTTTCTATCACCTATACAAGGTAGATTACTCTTCCCTATTTAGTTGCATGTGGACTTGTTTAAGTTTGATATGCTTTGTATTGTAATGGTTGTCTCCCACAGTATATGCTATATTGCATTGCATCAATTGTATGTCATGTTTTACATGTTATGTTTAATGAGATGAGGTTATAAGATAAAGAGTGGTAATGGAAATGAACATAGTAATTCTCCTAAGCCTAAGTGTAATACCTCCCTATATAACGCCTCTCTTACTACTGATGCCTCATATAGGACTTAGAATAGCCATTGAAAATTTGAACTGATGAAAATTTTCTTCCCCAACATATGTTTTCTGAACTTGCTCATACAATTTTACTATTCATTTGGTCATTCCCATAATATTGTTTGACTTTGAAAACAATCAATTAATTATAGAAAAATCATATGAGGTTGGTTCAAGGCTTTAATTCAAGCTCTCTAAGTCCTTTACAAGGAAAAAATACTTACTCAACAGAATACTTATGAATTTGTATAAAAATTGGATAATTTTTACCCCTCCTTCAACATATTATTGTATTTATATTGATTTGTCCTTACATGAGTGCGTGTATCTTTGCATTCTAGGCATGCTAGCCATATTCTCTTTACGTAAGAGTCAAGTATATACATGGCTCTCTATTACATATCTGAGTACCTTATAACACCATAGCATAACTTATACACACAAGAATTCAAGATACTTAATTACATGACCAAAATGTGATACACAAAAGTAAAGTCATTGGTTTATGCCTCCACACCTTTTGCCCTTTCTTTGCCTAAGCTTGGACCTAATATAAGTTATGTTTGGGGTGAGATTATGAAATCTTAGTAGTAGTAAACTAATCTCATCCACAAGCAAGCATGTAAGTACATAACATAATGCCAATCAAGGTATCACATACTACATAGTGATGCAAGGAATTTCATACAAGGCCAAGCAATATTCTAGCATACATGTCTCATCATATAGCATCAATGCCATTCAGTACAACATAATACTCATCATTATACCAACACACAAGCTTAAAGAAAGAGAAAGGAAAACTACTACCTTAGAAATCTTGCTCCTTAAGCTTTAGGATTCAGCCCACTTACTCTTGGAGTTTCAAACAATTATCAAATCCTATAATCATAATGATAATTCATTATAATTATCCTAGGGACCTAAAATTCTAAAGTAATATAGCCCTTTTTAATTTAATAGGAACATTGGAATTGAAAAAATCTAACTTCTTCCCTTCCACTTGACTATGGCCGAATAGTATATATTTCTTGGCCAAAATTTAACAATTTTGTTCCATGAGTTTTGGGGGCTTTCTTATAGGTATTCCTAACTAAAAGCACCCTTTTTAATCCATTAGAAAGGATAAAATTATCAAATTCCAGCCCTAACAACACGTTTTGTCATTACATAAGCTAGCTCCGTTTTAGGTCTGAAAGTGAGTTTCTTTGGTTCTAAAAATTCCATAGCCTCTTCCTTTATGTTTTAGGGCATGAAATTTGGTATACATGACTTTAAGACATTGAGAAAACACCATAAAAATTTTGGGAAAATTCGGACAGCATCTCCCCAACATTTTCATTTTCCCAAAAATTTACAAGCTTTGTGTTTTTCAAGGCTCTAATAAACAACAAAATGGATGAGCTCATGTGCCCTCCATAGCCAATATATAAACTCCATTCATAGGCCTTCATATTCAACATATAAACTCAATTTCTAATGATCCATATTCTGTCCAAAAGTGACTCATAACTAGGGTTTAACAAAACTAACTTAAAACATGTGATTTTCAAGTGCGAGGTAAAGAAAACTTACTCTTTAAGCTTAATCCTTGCTTCCTTTGCTTTTCTCACTCTAAAATCCTTTCTTTTCCCACTTAGAGCAAAATTCCACCTTGAAGAAAAGATGAATATGCAGCTGCCCTTTGGAGAAAATGGTTGGAGGATGGAGAAGATAAAGAAATTTGGTGAAGAATGGTGGTAATTTTGCTTGGTTTCACTTCTTCTCACACTTTTTCTCCCTCTCTCTCTCTCTTCACGGTTTTCTTTCTTTCTCCCTTGGGTGTGGCGTGAAAATGGTGGAATGGAGGTGAAGAAGATGAATTTAATGAAGTTAAATGGTCACACTAAATTTGGACCCTTGGATCAACCTTTTCAAGATCAAATCTTAACCTTCCATTCCTTTTTCTTTTGATTTTTTCTAATTTCATAATTACATATCTTTTTCCAAAAGTTCTTGGCCACACACTTGGAAGCCTTTTCTTAGCCCTTAAGTCATCGTTAGTAACCATGGTTAATTTCCTTAACTCAACCATGGTTAACTTTTAACTTAACCATAATTAGTTTCTAACTTAACCATGGTTAGTTCTTTAAAACAACTAAAATCCTTTTCTTCTTTCTTTTTATTTTATTTTATATTTATATTTGGGTTTCATCTTCTCTAAAATCCTAATTATACCTTCTCTTCTCTTTTGGGCCTTTAGAATCGGCTATTGGGCCTTACAGTTATCTAAAAATCGGTATCCAGGCCCGATTAAGGTTTTACAGTACAATACCTACCTTTAGACTTTCTACAATTTATAAATATGATTTTCTCTACTTTCTGGCCATGCTGAGCTTCACACATGGATCAGGGTCATATAGGTGTAATTTTCACCATTCTGTATTATGATTGTGCTATAAAATTTTTATTTGCTGCAATTTTGAAACTCCTTCAGGATTTCCTAGCTTTTTAGCTATTTCTATTTTTATAGTTGTTATAACTTTTTTTTTCTATTTTGCTCATAATTTTTGATCGAGCTAACTAGATCCTGGACCGGATCTTGCCCGGCCATCTGGATAACTTGGCTTCATTAGACCTGTATCATCAATTGGAGTTTAACAATGGGTCACGAATTTATGAGATTCTTGCCCAATTTTTTGATATTCGTGCCTAAAGCTACGAATATAGGGTGAAACTAGAGTTCCCTAAACTTTCGGGCAATTTATACATCTTGCCCTACTTATAATTTTTTCTTTGCATTTTGGTCCCTAACTCCTTTATACTTGACTTTGGAGGCTCTTCGAAACCTTTTTCTGATCTCTTTTTTTTCATCTATTTTAGCCCCAATATTAGGGCACTTCTACCCTTGACTCATCATTATTTGTAGTCTAAAGATTATTTTAATTTTATTAGACCTTAATTTACTCTATTTGGGGGATTTCCTTTTGTATCCGATGAATTTCGTACGTTGAAGGAGAAACCATATGCTACGTTTCTCGCATTCCCTTACGTTTTCTTGAATTTTCAAAAAATCGGATGTTACACTAAGAGAAAAGCTTAAGCTAAATTGAGATTGATGGCTATGAAAGAGTATGTAGTAAACATTAAAGCATTTATAATAGTTTTCCATGACCATGTCTCATGCCATCAAAGAACATGCTTATATTTTATATTATAATATGCCTATAGTATCAATTTCTTATCTTTTCTACTTTTAATAGTGAAAAATATCGAAATTTGTCATACTGTAATATCTTAGTACCATATTTCTCTATTCAAGATGACTTACATACGTTCTCAAGGAAAATCCAATAAAAATCCATGGAAATAATGAATTTATTTGCATTACATTAGGAGTTAAATTTTCATTTCGCATCATATGGGCCTTGTGAATTCCCCAACATCATTCTCTAATTATTTTCTACTTATACAAGTCATAAATGCTCTAAAACATCACACAATCCACAAGTATAAGACCAAAACTCTCAAAATTAAATCATTTCTCACAGATTCCATAGTGGCAGTTTTCTGGGGTAACTTTAAAAAAATCATAACTAAATCTAAAAAAAGTGAAAAATCAAACAAACCATCACTTTTTGAAAATCTATGGATGTTAACTTTACACTAAAAGGAATTTCAAGCCACAAAAATTTCATCTGGGCCACGTTTGACAATAGAAAAAGTACGACGGTTAGACTACTCAGAATACTGATATATCTTACTAATGTAAAATTTGAAAATTCATAATTAATTCCAAAAAAATCAAATTTGTGGAAAGTATACCAATTTGGAAATTTGTGGATGTTAGATAGAAGGGAAAAATAGTTCCAGATCAATTAAAGAGCATTCAGACCTAGAAAAATGATGGAATAGTACTAGAGGTCTGACTAGATGCCTGGAATAGAATAGAAACTTCAAAAATTAATGTCTTCCTCTCTAGACATCTAATTGAGGTGCTTCTAGTTGTCACAGGCCATTGGGATAGTCTAGTTTCACTCTGTAACATTTCATAACAATTGGACATTGTTTGCCCCATGAATGATAGAGTTTCATTTTGGACCAAATGAACAATAGTATTAACAAAAACTAGAAAAATTTTTAACTTCAAAAATTTGCCAAAAATTCATAGACCTCCAAATATTTTGTACTTTAGCTTCCCAAAAAGCTCTTAATATGCTCTATATCCATGCCAATTTTTAGACTAAGGAGAGTTCATTTGGACAAAAAGTGACACAGCCTCACAAATTGGCCAATTTTGGCTCCTATAATGCATCAACTTGGTCCAAATGGCTTCTATTATAGTTTGGCACCTGTTGAGAAAGTTTAAAAGCTTGAATACAACTTGTAGGCACTGCCTAAGTGGTCCCAAATACCATGCATCTCAATTTGGCTATCCCACATCCATTATTACACTAACATCCCAAGCCATCAAAGGGGCACTTTGCATAATTCAATCACTTTGTTACCATCTAACATTTATACAATATCCATACATCATTTTACATTTGTTCAAGGTCTTAAATCTCAAAAATAACATATATAAGCTTACTTTAACATTCAACTATAATTAGAATTACATAATTAACAAAGTATGACATATTAAGCTCCTTGGCTTGCATTCCTTTAATCTTGAGCACCACCTAGGCATTTTAAGAAGGAAGAGGGAAGGGGAATGAGATTCATGGAATCTCAATAGCTCACACATCTATTCACACACACATTCAAGGCATATACATATCAAGTGCACAAATATGGAAAGTGAGACAACCATAATGCATGCAAGATTATAATTTCCATGCTACCAATTCACACTAAGTCAAGAACATGCTCTAGAGCCTTTTAGTTTTGCCTCACCCCATTTCTAGGACTTTTGGATTTGTCTCACTCTTGGCCTAGGGACTTTTGACTTGGCCTCACCCATGCCATAAGACTTTTGGCATCTCTTCACCTTCATTAAGGGATTTTTGGCATCACCTCACCCTTATGAGCCATTTCCACAATCAATGATATTCAAGACAACACATTGATACCAATGCAATCTCAAGACATCAAGTGGCATGTTCTGATATGAACCAGACTCATGTGGGGAAGGATGCTCGTGTGGAGAAGGACTTGATGATAGATGGCCCAATGACAAGAGGAAGAGTTAAGCGTCTACAAAGAGCAATTGGGCTTCAATTTGCTAAATTAGAAGCCCATAATGTTAGTGCATGCATTGAGGAAGCAAATGAAGCCTTAATCATGCTTATTCAAGCCCAGGTTGATGCTTAAAGAGCCCATTGAAGATAGATGACGTGAATAGTACTTCAAATGCAAGATGTCCAGCCCATTAGTATTAATTAGTTTCTATTAGGCTGATTATCTATCCTTTTCTATTTTTAAAAAGATTTGATTTTGTATCCCTATTTTTTAGATCTTTCAGTTAGGATTATGTAGTTAGTTTCCTACTTTTCCTCTAGTAGATAGGTTTGAGCTACACTATAAATATATGTAATCTGCCTTCATTTGAATCAGATTGGAAGTAGTAGAATTATTGAGTGTTTCTCTAATTGTGAGAATCTTATTTTTTCTTTGCTCTTGTGAAACCTTTGTCTTGTCAACCTATCTTTAGGTTGGTGATTCAAGTTCGCAAAAGCCCCCAATTCGTGCTTCGATCCAAGTGTGTCGTTGTGTGGATTGGTTTATTGTGTTCGTGGTTAGGCGCATTGTCTAAGTAGCAGGTTAACGTTCTTATAACGTTAGTTGGCTATTTGCTTCCGTCGGGTCTCGAACCATCATCTATCCATCAACCTACGTCGTGAAGATTGGGCCACCCCTTGATTTCGCATCATTTGGTATCAGAGCTTCAGTTTACACGGTAGGTTGTCTATCATACATTCATCATCCACCATTCTACTTCTTTTCTAGCCTCCATATTTTTTTTCCCTTTTCCATATCCATTCATTGCTACCTTTTATTATAAAAAAAAAATACTAAACTTTCTACCTTCCCTTGTTTCTAGATTTGATCCTTAGTGTGCAAGATTTGGTTTTTTATGCTACAAGAGCCATTCATTTTGTAATATGGAAAATTTTTGTTCTGGACGTGTTATTTTTGCCTTATCTATTCAACCCCTTTCCTTTTGAGATTTTGGACGATTAATAGGTCAATCCTAAGTTTCAGAATCTCAACTTTCATTTCGTTTTAGAATCATCAAATTCGGAGTTCTCTAGAGGAAGTTATTGTTATTTTTAGTGGTAACGTTTTCTGATCTGTTTCTTATTGTGTGATCTTGTGATTCTCTTTCATCTGATCTAAAAAAAAAAGAGGCAAAAAAAAAAAGGAAAAGGAAAAGGAATAGAAAAGAAAAGCAAAAAAAAAAAAAGGTTAGCAAAAAAAAACGAAAAAAAAAATTGTGATCGGATTTCTTTCATTTGTGATCAGCATTGTTTCCTCTTCCATTTGTTTCCTAATTTTTTTGATCCACTTTCCTATTCCTATATTGTTTCCTTTTATCTTGTGATTGTGGACTTTCCTATTGTGACTTCAACTTGTTTCCTATTCCTTTGATTTGAACTTTCCTAATCTAACCCTCCGTTGATTTCTCATATCTTGGGTTTTTAGAATCATTGTAATTGGCTCTTTGGTATTTTAAACTTGATTTTGCATTGCTAAGTGGTTAAATCTTCCCTTTTTCATATTGGAACCCTAGCCTAACCAAACCCTAACCTTTACTTGTAACTTGTATGCGCCAATCACAACTTTTCATACCATCCACCAGCACATACTTTGGTGAACCGAGAATTGGCAGTCCTTGATCACTTGACAAGGTCTTAGGTAACATAAAAGCTTGGGATTTGATATTGAGAGGTAAAAGGCAAGAGTGGATAAGATCATTGTAGAAAAAGCCAATAAGAGAGAGTAAACACGAGTGAGAGTGTTATATCTCAATTGAGTGAAACACGTGAGGAAATATTTGTGAGGTCCTATATACTTTTGTTTCTTTTTCACTAACATAGCAGATAATCGAGAAAAAGGAGTTGCACATGAAAGTGATAATGATGATCAAAATTCATTTGGAGTAGCGCCTTTGCAAATGAAAGCTTTAGTGAGTCATTTTGAAAGGATGCTTGATAAGAAGTTGGAAGGACTTCATGAACGCTTAGATCGAGTGGAGAGTAGAACCTCTAGCCAAAGGACTACTACTCAAGCTAACCAAAGACAAGCTCATGCTGCATGCCCACAACACCGTGAATATGCGGAAGACATGGAGAGCCATGATGAAAATTATGAAGGAGAGGAGACTCAGCCAAGAAGAAGGCCACTCAACATACAAAGAAGACCCTTGAGGAGGCCTAGAGATGAAGAAGAAGGCCTTGGAGGAGTCAAAGTCAAAATTCCTTCCTTTCAAGGCAAGAGTGATCCAGAAACATACCTGGAGTGGGAGATGCGTGTAGAGCAAATCTTTTCATGCCATAACTACTCTGAGGGTAAGAAGGTCAAAATTGCTACTCTTGAGTTTACTGATTATGCTCTTATTTGGTGGGACCAAATGTAAAAGGAGCGGATTAGATACGGAGAGCACCTCATCTCAACATGGGAAGAGATGAAGGCTATCATGAGGAGACGATTCATTCCATCCTATTTTCGAAGGGAACTTCACAATAAGCTTCAACGCCTCACTCAAAGATCCAAGAGTGTGGATGAGTACTACAAGGAAATGCAAATAGCCATGATTAGAGCTAATGTAGAGGAGGATCCAGAAGCAACAATGGCTCGTTTCTTAGATGGGCTTAATCGTGACATAGCCGATGTTGTGGAGATGTACCACTATGTTGAGATTCATGACTTAGTCCACCAAGTTGCGAAGGTGGAAAAACAACTCAAAAGGAAGAATATTGCAAGGAAGAACTCCAGTTCAACTTCTTTCAACTCATGGAGGAACAACCCAAAGAAAGATATTCCCTTTACTTCAAATTCAAAGAAAGAAGAAAAGCTGGCTGCACCACCCAAGAAGGTTCAAAGTGGGCCTAATCCTTCAAGAAATCGAGACATAATATGCTTCAAGTGCCAAGGGAGAGGACACATCTCTAGTGAATGTCCTAACAAGCGAACCATGAATATCAACAACCTTGGTGAGTGGGAAACTGAAGGAGAAACAACAGAGGAAGAAGAAGAGCTATTCATGGAAAATGAAGATGGAGAGTATGCAGAAGAAGGAGAACTCCTTGTAACTAGGAGAGCCCTTAGTGCCCAGATGATGGCAGACGAAGATAAACAAAGAGAGAACTTATTCCATACTCGTTGCCAAATCCAAGGAAAGATATGTGGTGTGATTATAGACGGAGGAAGTTGCTGCAATGTGGCAAGCACTGAGCTAGTGGAGAAGTTGAATTTGTCTACTTTCAAGCATCAACGGCCTTACAAACTCCAATGGCTCAATGAATGTGGAGAATTGAGAGTAACCAAGCAAGTTAAGGTAATGTTTTCAATTGGCAAGTATAAGGATGAAGTGCTTTGTGATGTTGTACCAATGAAAGCATGTCATATTTTATTAGGTAGGCCTTGGCAGTATGATAGACGTGTTACACATGATGGTTTTCTAAATCATTATTCTTTTGTACTTAGAGGGGAATCTATAACCCTCCTTCCTATGTCACCAAAGCAAGTGTTAGAAGATCAAATCAAGAGAGAGAAGAAAAGAGAAAGTGAGTGTGTAAAAGTGTCTGAAAAAGAGGAGAGTAAAATTGAGAAAAGAAAAGAGGGCAAGCCAAGAGAAGAGAGAGGAAAAGGAGAGAGAGCTAAAGGTAAAAGAGAGAAAGAGGGAGAAAGAGAGAAAAGTTTGTTAATAGCAAGAAAGAGTGAGATCAAACAAGCTTTGTTTTCTCAACAAAACCTCTTAGTAGTTATCTATAAAGAGGCTATGTTGAATACTAATGACTTAACCTCTACTTTGCCTAGTCTTAGTATATCTCTTTTGCAGGAATATGGAGATGTCTTTCCCGAAGAGGTACCACCTGGGTTGCCACCAATTAGAGGGATAGAACATCAAATTGACTTTATACCTGGAGCACCTTTGCCCAATCATCCAGCTTACCGAGCTAATCCTGAAGAGACCAAGGAGATTCAAAGACAAGTGCAAGAGCTGCTGGAAAAGGGATATGTGAGGGAGAGCCTTAGCCCATGTGCAGTACCAGTGTTGCTCGTGCCTAAAAAGGATGGCACATGGAGAATGTGCATTGATTGTCGAGCTATCAATAATATAACGGTAAGATATCATCATCCTATCCCTAGGTTAGATGATATGCTTGATGAATTAAATGGCTCCACTATCTTCTCTAAAATTGATTTAAAAAGTGGCTACCATCAAATTAGGATGAAAGAAGGAGATGAATAGAAAACTGCATTTAAGACTAAACATGGACTTTATGAATGGTTAGTTATGCCTTTTGGTCTCACTAATGCACCTAGCATAGTTATGAGGTTGATGAATTATGTCTTGCGTGCATTCATAGGTAAATTTGTGGTAGTTTACTTTGATGATATCCTTGTGTATAGTAGGACTTTGCATGAGCATGTAGATCACTTGAGACAAGTCCTAGGGGTTTTAAGAAAAGAAAGATTGTTTGGCAATTTGAATAAGTGTGATTTTTGCACTAATAAAGTTGTTTTTCTTGGTTTTGTTGTGAGTGCTGAGGGGGTTGAGGTTGATGAAGAGAAAATCAAAGCCATTCAAGATTGGCCAACCCCTACCACCATCGGACAAGTGAGGAGCTTCCATGGACTTGCAAGCTTTTATAGGAGATTTGTGAGGGACTTCAGCTCACTGGCAGCTCCTTTGAATGAGTTGACAAAGAAGAATGTTCCATTCAAGTGGGGAGAAGCTCAAGAGAAAGCCTTCCAAACCATCAAGGAGAGGCTCATACATGCACCTTTATTAGTCCTTCCAGATTTTGGTAAGATTTTTGAGGTTGAATGTGATGCTAGTGGAATTGGCATAGGAGGTGTACTCATGCAAGAAGGTAAGCCCATTGCATATTTTAGCGAAAAGCTAAGTGGTCCTACTCTTAACTATCCTACATATGATAAGGAGCTATATGCTTTAGTTAGAGTGTTGGAAACTTGGCAACATTATTTGTGGCCTAAAGAATTTGTCATACATTCTGACCATGAGGCTCTAAAACATATTAAGAGCCAAAACAAATTGAATCGAAGACACGCTAGTTGGGTTGAATTCATTGAATCTTTCCCATATGTGATTAAGCATAAGAAAGGTAAGGAGAATATTGTTGCTGATGCACTTTCACGTAGGTATGTTCTTCTTTCCATGTTAGACTCTAAGGTTCTTGGTTTTGAGTTCATCAAGGAATTATATACAAATGATGTTGATTTTGGAGAAGCTTTTAACTATTGCAAGCCTGGAGTTGGTTGGGACAAATTTTACTTGCATCAAGGATTCTTGTTTTGTGTTGATAAGCTTTGCATTCCTAATTGTTCTCTGCGTATGTTATTGATGAAGGAAGCACATTCAGGAGGTTTAATGGGACACTTTGGCATTGTTAAAACATTTGATATCTTGAATGAGCATTTTTATTGGCCTAAGATGCGTAGGGATGTTCAAAAGTTTGTGGGGAGATGCGTTGTATGTCATAAAGAAAAATCTAAATTAAATCCCCATGGACTGTATACTCCCCTCCCTATTCCTAGTGTACCTTGGGAAGATGTTTCCATGGATTTTATTGTGGGATTACCTAGGTCTAAGAGGGGGAGGGACTCTATTTTTGTTGTTGTGGACAGGTTTTCTAAAATGGCGCACTTCATTGCATGTCATAAGGTTGATGATGCTTCTAATATTGCTAATTTGTTCTTTCAGGAAGTTGTGAGGCTTCATGGGATTCCGAGGACTATAGTGTCAGAGCGTGATGCTAAGTTTCTAAGCTATTTTTGGAAGACTTTGTGGAGCAAGTTTGGAACTAAATTGTTATTCTCTACTACTTGTCATCCGCAAACTGATGGACAAACTGAAGTTGTTAATAGGACACTATCTTCTTTGTTACGAACTATGGTTAAAAAGAACCTGAAGAATTGGGAGGAGTGTCTCCCACATGTCGAGTTTGCATACAATAGGGCTGTTCATTCCACTACTAAATATTCACCATTTGAGATTGTATATGGTTTTAATCCTCTTGCACCCATTGACTTAGCTCCTTTGCCTTTGCAGGAAAGAATCAATATGGATGGACAGAAACGTGCTGAGTTTGTTAAGCAAATCCATGAGAAAGCAAAACAAAACATTGAGAGGATGACTCAACAATATGTAGAACGTGCTAATAAGGGACGAAAGAGGGTTGTCTTTGAACCAGGAGATTTGGTTTGGTTGCACCTTAGAAAAGAGAGGTTTCCTGACAAAAGAAAGTCTAAACTTATGCCTCGCGGGGATGGGCCTTTCCGCGTGCTAGAAAGAATTAATGATAATGCCTACAAGATAGATTTACCAGGTGAGTATGGTGTAAGTGCTACTTTTAATGTTTCTGACCTTTCCCCTTATTTTGGTGCAGACTTTGAAGAGTCGAGGACGACTCCTTTTCAAGAGGGGGAGGATGATATGAACCAGACTCATGAGGGGAAGGATGCTCGTGTGGAGAAGGACTTGATGATAGATGGCCCAATGACAAGAGGAAGAGTTAAGCGTCTACAAAGAGCAATTAGGCTTCAATTTGCTAAATTAGAAGCCCATAATGTTAGTGCATGCATTGAGGAAGAAAATGAAGCCTTAATCATACTTATTCAAGCCCAGGTTGATGCTTAAAGAGACCATTGAAGATAGATGACGTGAATAGTACTTCAAATGCAAGATGTCCAGCCCATTAGTATTAATTAGTTTCTATTAGGCTGATTATCTATCCTTTTCTGTTTTTAAAAAGATTTGATTTTGTATCCCTATTTTTTAGATCTTTCAGTTAGGATTATGTAGTTAGTTTCCTACTTTTCCTCCAGTAGATAGGTTTGAGCTACACTATAAATATATGTATTCTGCCTTCATTTGAATCAGATTGGAAGTAGTAGAATTATTGAGTGTTTCTCTAATTGTGAGAATCTTATTTTTTCTTTGCTCTTGTGAAACCTTTGTCTTGTCAACCTATCTTTAGGTTGGTGATTCAAGTTCGCAAAAGCCCCCAATTCGTGCTTCGATCCAAGTGTGTCGTTGTGTGGATTGGTTTATTGTGTTCGTAGTTAGGCGCATTGTCTAAGTAGCAGGTTAACGTTCTTATAACGTTTGGCTATTTGCTTCCGTCGGGTCTCGAACCATCATCTATCCATCAACCTACGTCGTGAAGATTGGGCCACCCCTTGATTTCGCATCATGTTCTTAAGTCACAAGAGTACACACAAGCACACAATGACATACATATGCATACAAGAGTGCAAGGAGAATGAGGTGGAGAGCTACCTTGAACTTATGCAAGCACTTCTTTGCTTAACTTCTTCCTCTTTTTAGTTTCACAAGAGAACTTAGGTGGGTTAAGATCCTCTTAGCCTAAACATCATAATTAACACATAATTATACACTTGAAGCAAGCCAAGATACCAATTTCATTCTTAAACATATACTTGATTCTATAGGTGGCATAATGGTTCCATAACTGGCTTATTGAAGCAACCTTTATAATTCAAGTTCTAGGTTCCATTCTCTTTTCATTTCTAGGCCTCTTGCCATCATTCAATGTCATTGGAGCCATCACACATTCATTTACAAAAGCTTAATTACAAGTTGCTTCTTAAGGCACCATTATGGACACCATTGTCCCATCTTCTAATCCATGGCTCCTAAATTTTTTGCAATGGTTCCTTCCATCTTCTAACATCATATGAAGTCCCAAATCAAGGCTAAAACAAATTAAAATACTCTCTAGCTGTAAGAACCTTGCTTGGCTAAGACACTCTCCAAGAATGGGGTTCAAAGAACTTTTGAATTTTTCTTGATGGGAGAGCTACTTGGGAGGCTTTCTGGAGGTCTTAGGAACTTAATGGAACACTTATATAGCCTAGAAAATTCATGTATTAAATCACATTTTACAAAATCCTAAAGAGTCCTACACTTTCCTAACTTGATTTTCCATTGGTTTTTCTTACAATTTCTTGGCATATTCCACTTTCCCATGCCTTAAAACCCTAGTTCCTTTCTTGTTTTTGGATAGAACTCCCTCCCCTCTCATGGTTTTATTCTTGGGTGAAAATAGGACAAAGGAAGAACAAGAGAAGGAAACAACCAAAACAAGAGTTTACCTTAGATTCAAGCTTGGTTTCAAAAGTCTTTCTCCTTGGTTTTCTTCTCCTCAAGAAACTTAAACTGTCCCCCCTTGTTTTGGACTCAAAATAGAACCAATTCATTCAAATAAGCCATAAAGAGAAAGCTTGAAGGGAGGAGAACAAAATTAGAAGAAGAAGAAGCATAAAATTCCTTGAAATTAACTACCTCTTCTTGGTTTTCTTCCTCCTTTCTCTTCTCCTCTTGTGCACCTAAGAGAGAGCTTCCTTTTTCTATTTTTTGGGTAGAGGGAGTTGACCTAAAGAACTGGGAAGAAAGGCATGAAGTGTGTGGAACATTCAAGAAGCAATCTTTTTTGAAAATTCTAATTTCATCCTTTCGTAATGGCAATTTCATTTTAGTTTCGTTTTAGCTCCTTTTTTAGAACCATCTTTTCCATTATAAAATTTAGGTTTACAATTTAATAAAATGCCTTTGGAATCACTCAAATTGGAGCTAAAACCTTCTCGAACGAATCCGTTAAAGTTTAGGTTCACCGACATTGGAAAAACGTACACCGAAGGGGCTTTACCGGTCTCGGGGCTTCCTATGGTTTTTAGAGCCTCTAAGAACCCTGAGCAATTCAAATTTTCCATTTAAAGAGCCTTCTTGTGAGATTTTTCAAAAATTATACATATTTACAAAAATGCCACTACATTTTGTCAATTTCAAAATATTTTTTTTTCACCATCCTAACTCCATTTTTCTTTCTATCTGAGCCTAGTATTATTATTTTTAGAAGCCTAGGACACTACCCAAATTTTTTAGGACATTATCTAGCTCATTTCGAGGGACTTTCTTTTATACCACTCATTTCATCGTTTTACAGAATTTACCATTCGTTACAACATTAAAGGTTCAAATTTTCCAAATTGACATAATTATATGACTTCATAATATAAATCCCAAGATTAATACTAAACAAGTATGTTCAATATTGAACATCATAAAAAGAAGCATAAATTTTGGATCTTAATCCATATGCTTTAGACTACTACTTTTACACACTTTCATATATTAGACACCAACATCAAAAAGTCATATCTTGGGTTACAAAATTCCAATTCATAGAAATTAGGTGTCTATGGAAAGGTTAGGACATAAACTACATGTTGTAAAAATTTCAAGCCAAAACAAGTTCATTTAGGATATGAAAATTTAATGGAACAATAACTGCTATTGTTCTCAGACATATATTAGAACTAGATCTTTGAACATGTGTATCTTTTCTTGCACAACTTTGTTTTGTGTAAACTCAGTGGCTATGGAAAGCTTATAATGTTAGCTATATGCCTATAAAATTTTATGAGTATTAGAGTTCATTTGACTTCTCAAATACATGAAAATCCAAATCTAACTATATGAACAGTGCCCAATAATTTCTACAATTTTCAGCCAACTTTAGAAAATTATAATAAATTCCATAGGTCTTCAAAAATTGTGTTCTTTAGCTTTGTAGAAAACTCTAAATAAGCTCTAAATTTAAAATAAGGGTTCTAAATTCAAACGACTGGTTCCTTTAGTGTTTATAATTTATACTTAGACCATTTCTTAGATGCCTTAAACCATGCTTGGCCAAGAGCTATACTAAGGATGGCCTTCTTGGAGTTTCGTTTATTTCTCTTAGGGAAATGGCATTTATAGAACTCCTTGATCTCTTCTTTACTCAACTTTGCTCTTACATGGATTGAATTATCATTCTAAAGCCTTATACTTCCTAAGGTACAATCAAAACCCTAGGTTCTCATTTATGCATTCCATGGCTTCTTAGTTTGTTTTAATGGCAAAACCTTAATCTCCACACTTCAAAACCTCACTTCCCATCATGGTTCAATCAAAACTAACTCCATTCACCTCTCTCCTATGTTGGTTGAACCTATGGAGTTGTGGAGAAACAAGGAAGATCAATTTTTCTATACCTAAGCAAATCATAAAAGTTTTAAATGAAGATTAATATGGCATATTTGTTTCCATTGGAAAAGCTTCTTCCTCCAAGTTTTCAGCCACAAAACTCCATCTTTCAAGAAGCCAAAACTATGCGAAGAAAGAGGAGAAGGAGTAGAAACTAGTTTGTATAGACATTATAAACAAATTACTCACAATTTCTTACCTTTGGTAACTTCTCTTTCTTGGTTACTTGGTGCTTCTTGGGACGTCCTTGGGTCTGGTTTAGAGTCAGAAATTTTTGGCTAGAAGTGAGGGAGAAGAAGTGGGGTGTGATTTATATAGGGAAGGCTAGGGTTTTATGATTTTTCAATATTCCCATTTTGCTCTTACACTTCCCTTTTCTCTGTTTGAACTCATTTCAACTCCTTTTTGAGAAGCGTCTTTTCTATCATGAAATTTAGGTCCTCTAGTTTATTAAAAACATTTGGTTTTAGATTTATAGGATTTAGAACAACTCCAAATGATTTGGTCAAAATTTTAGTTAACCAATAACCTAAATAACACACTAAAAGGGTTTTAACCATTCTGATGGTTTCTATGGTTTTCTAGGCCTCTAGAAACCCTAGTGAGCTTAATTTTATCATTTAAAACTTCCTCCTTTGAGTTTTCAAAAAGTTACCCAAAATTATGATTTTGCTACCATGTTTATCCTTTAATTTGTTCAATTGTTTTGGCTCTAATTTTGGGCCATCCGTAGTTTCAAACCCTCAATTTTAGATACATTAATTATGGTTCTTTCCTTAAGGGACCTTTTCAATTATTAAAACATGGAATATTACACCATGCATACTTGTGTTATTCTTGCTTAAGTATCTCATGCATATTTTAGGAGATTTAAGTATAACTACTAAAATTCTCCTAAATCTCATCCCCATCTCTATTTTCCACTAATCAGTGCCAGGTGGAAGTTCAGTGCTAGTAAAGGAATAGGAAAAGAATGATGTTTGGATTTGGAAAACTTTATGAATGTTTTGTGCCTAGTTTTGTTGTCATGTACAAAGAATGTATATGGATTATGTTTAACTCCATCATGATGTATTATGTATACTAGAATATTGTTAACAGTAATGTAACTCCAGTTTAAGTTTTTTAGATTTAGATGATGTCTTATGCCCAGGTTGTGATACATGATAACATTATTATCTATATTTTCTATGTCTCAGGGCCAAATATGATCATTTTATTGGTTTGGATAGTTAATTTTATAAGAGGAAACTTTCATACCCTAATTAGTTAACCTCTATATCCTTATATCCAAGTTTGATTTCACGAGGTTTTACATAATTCCAAAGAAAAAGGGAATAAAATAATAACATTTTCTTGCATTGTGTAGTACTTTAAAAATTCAAATTTTGCTCTATGGGTCCCGTGAACCCATCAATAACATTCCCTACTCATACTTCATTGATACAATTCATACACATCATAAAACAATCCATGAACCACGAATTTGGAACTAAAAACTAGAAAAATTGCAATTTACTCGCGAGTTCAGAATTCAAGTTTTTGGCACTAATGTTGGAAAATCATAATTAATTCTAAAAAAATTGAATTCAAGCAAATGATAGGTTTCTAGAAAGCTCCAAATGTCCTTTATAGTTTAAAAATCATACTAGAAGATAAACACCCAATTGGACCACCATTAACTTCAGAAAAGCTCGAAAGGTCTGGCTGCCCAGGTTTGCCATCATAGGTTACTGGTATGAACTTCAAAAATTTATAACTAATTCTAGAAAAATAAAAACCTTACAAACCATACCATTATGGAAAGTTATGAATGTTAAATTGAGGGGACAAATAATTTTAGATCGAAACAAAATAAATTAGCCTACAAAAACTGATGGAACAATAACCAAGGTCTAACTACATCCCTGATACTGATCTAGAACTTTCAAAATTTGTTTCTCCCCCAATATAAATCCAAATGAGGTGCTCTTAAGTGTTATAGAAAGTTTACCATATCTAGTTTATGCCTGTAAAATTTTATAACTATTGGACACCATTTGACCCATTAATGTTTAAGGAAAAGTATCTGACAATTTGCATAGTAACAATGCCAATTCTGTCAAAATTTGCCAACTTTGAGAATTCACCAATAATTTTCTAGAGATCCAAATAACATTTACTTTATTTTTCCAAAAAGCTCTAGATAAGAATTATATGCATGCTAGATTTTAGGTCAAGAAAAACTCATTTAGTTAGATGTTGACATATCTCACAAATATGGAAAATTTGGCACCATATAAGGGTCAAAATTTGTCCAAATGGCTTCTTGCTTCTTCTAACACCACATGAGCATGTTTGGGAGCATAAACACAGCATATACAAGCTTTCCAAATGGTCTAAACTATCATGCATTAAAAACTCACCATGCCATAAGCCATAATACACATTCAAGAGTAGTCCTCCAAGTACCCAAAACACATATTCTCATTGATTGGGTTCCAAATTTGGTTCATACACAACATAAGCATACTTTTACATTTGCTCAAACATTTACATCTCAAAAATAATATGTACATATACACTTTGACATTTCTTTATATCAAGAACTATATTAATGGCAAAGTATGGTTTATCAAGTGCCTTGGCTTCCATCTTTGGCTTCTTGAACTCCACCTAGACATGGTGAGATGGGAAAGGGAAGGGGGTGAGATTCAAAGAATTTCAATAGCTCATTCACTCATTTAAGTAAACAATCAAGGCATATAACATATCAAAGTACATAAGTAGACATCCAACACCACTAAGAATCATTCAAAACATAATTTACATGCCATGAAAACATATCAAAGCCAAGAACAAGCTCTAGGGACTCTTAGTCTATTCTCATCCCATTTTTGGGACTTTTGGATTAGCCTCACCCTTGGTCTAAGGACTTTTAACTTGGTCTCACTCATCCATGAGACTTTTGGCCTTGTCTCACCCATGGCTAGGGACTTTTAGCTTCACCTCACCTATTTCAAGGGACTTTTGGCACCACTTCACCCTTAAGAGCAAATTTCACAACCAAAACATAATTTAAGAAACATATTGGTACCAATGCAACAAGGCAACATCAAATGGCATGTCTCATCATGAAAATGCACATACAAGCATACAATGACAATTGCATACCAAGAATGCAAACAAGAAGGAGTGAAGAGTTACCTTAAAGTAAAACACAATTCTTCCCTTGGTTATTCTCTCTTCTTTTCAGCCACACACCCACAAGTAGATGGAGCTTGATTTCTTTGGCCTAGTACAACAAATAGGATCTAATTAGACTCTTGAAGCAAGCCACAACATTAAATACACACCAAGGAAGCACACTTGGTTTTATGGTCATAAATTAGTTCCATAAAAGGGCCTAATGAAGCAACTACCATAATTCAAGCACTTAGTGCCATTCTCTTCTTATATCTAGGTCTCTTGACTCCATTTGGAATCCTTAGAGCCATCGTACACTCATTTCCAAGAGCCTAAACACATGTTGCTTCTTTAAGTCATAATATGAAACCTATAGCTCCAACTCTCAATCTATGACTTCTAAATTTTTTTCAAAGGTTCCTCTCATATTCTTCCATCACATAAAGTCCTAAACCAAGCCTGAAACAAATTAAAATGTAACACCATAATATCTTAACTCCAATTCATCTCCCTCTAGGCTTGATTTCATATGATTTTCAAAGAAAATGACTAAAATCGTAGTGTTTTACTACTTTTAAGTTGAGGTTTAACTGGTCATATTTTGCCCTGTGGATCCTGTGAACCCATCATTCACATTCTCTCCTCTAACACCATTTATACAACTTGTACATAGTCTCAAACAACTCATAAACCACGGATATGAAGCCAAAAACTAAGAAAAAGCAATTTCTCAAATGAGCCCAAAAGTCAGATTTTTGGCTCTAACTTTGGAAAATCATAACTAATTCTAGAAAAATGGAAATCAAGAAAATCATAGCTCTCTGGAAATTTTTGGATGTTAACTTCACATAAAAATAACTCCCAACCATAATCTCAGCGTTTGGACCATCTTTGACATCGAAAAAGACACAGAGTTCCGGCTATCCCTGATACTAGTGCAGTTTACTGTCATGAAATTTGAAAATTCGTAATTAATTCCAAAAAAATCCAATCTAGGCAAAATATATCAATTTAGAAAGATACAGATGTTAACTAGAGGAAAAAAATAAGTACAGATCATTTCAAGAGCATGTGGACCTCGAAAACTGATGGAATAGTAACGAAGGTCGGAAAGCTTCCCTGATGCTGATACAGAACTTCAGCAAGTCGTTTCTCTCCCTACAGACCTCCAATTGAGGTGCTTCTAGTTGGTCTATGAATGACATGAATTCATTTTCGGACTTATTGTACAGTACCCTGACCAAAACCATTAAAATGTCCAAACTTCAACAATTCACCTAATATTCCCTAGACTTCCAAATATTACCCACTTTAGTTTCTCAAGAAGCTCTCAATAGACTCTAGAGGCATGCCAAATTTCATATCAAGAAGAGCTCATTTGGTCATACTTTGATGGAGCTCACAAAATTGGCGATTTTGGCACCCAAAATGGTTCAAAGTGGGTCCAAATGGCCTCCCACATGCTCTAGCATCTCTTGGGCAAGTTTGAAAGTACAAACATAGCATATATGAATTGCCTAAATGATCAAAATCATCATACATTTCAAATTCACTATGCTACGGAACAAAATACACCAGTACATGTAAGCCACAAAAGGGCCAAATTCTACATTCTCATTACTTTGGCTCTTTACACAGTTCATACATCACTTATACATATGTTTACATTTGCTCATATATATACATCCCAAAAATAATAGGTACATATTCATTCTGGCACCTCTTTACAACAAAAGAACTACACATTTCCTTAAGCATTCTCAATTAGACTCCTTGGTGTGCACTTGCTTCTCCTTGAGCTCCACTTAAGATGTTAAGATGGGAGAAGGAAGGGGATGAGATTCAGGGAATCTCAATAGCTCATACTCATTCAAGAAGAAATCAAGATATATAAACCAGTCAGAGCATGCAAACAAGTCACAATGATACAATATATGTGTTTCATGCCATGAATAACATAACAATGCCAAGATTAAGCTCTAGCCTCACCCAAGCTTTGGGACTTTTGGATTGGCCTCACCCTTGGTTTAGGGACTTTTGGCTCCACCTCACCCATCTCAAGGGACTTTCGGCACCACCTTACCCGAGCAGTTTCCACAATTCATATCATCAGCATATCGGTACCAATGCATCAAGGCAACATCAATGGCATATCTCATCATACAAGTACATACACAAGCATACAATGACTATTACATATCCAAGAATGCAACAAGAAAGAGTAGAGAGCTACCTTATCGGCTAATACAAGCCTTCCCTTTCAATTTCTCTTCTCCCTTCTTGATTTCACACTCACAACTAGATGGAGTTACTTCCTTTGAGCCTAAGCACAACAAAGAGCATGGGATTATTCTCTCATAACTCAAATAAGTACTCACAAAGCTAAAGGGGCTCTTTACCGAAGCAAACCCCTACTACTCATGTAAGAAACTAAGGATTCTCTCTCTAGAATTCCACTCACTCTCCTTCCTCACTCAAGCTCTTAAAAAGGAAAGCAAAGAAGGAGAAATGAAGCTACATGAGCTCTACCCCTTCCTCAAGAGTGGTTTTCCACTTTCTCTCTTCTGAACCAAACCCAAATCAACTACTAAATCATAGAAAGAGAGGGCAAAGAGAGAAGAATAACATGCTAGGGAGAAAAGCTATGGAAATCTCAAGATTGCTTACCTCTTTGCTTGTTCTCCTTCCTTCTCTAGGTCTCTCTCTCTCTCCACAGCCCTTTTCTCTCTCTTAGTCGAAGCTTAGGTCGGTTTACAGAGAAAGGAAGAGTTTGGAGGCTTTAAAAAGTCAAAATCTCTCTTTTTACGCTTTTCTGGACTAACCCTCGCTACGGCGAGCTCGTGTCAGTCCCAAACCTCTGCCTTCGCTATAGCGTACGCTACGGCAAGCTACACCCTGATTTTTGTATGGGATGCCTGCACTCGCTATAGCTAGAAGCATTTTCGCTATAGCGAGAAGGCACTCTCGCTATAGCTAGGCTATATCTAGCAGAGGCGAGAGGCTTCTTTCCTTCTCGATAGCAGGGTTTGGAAGTTCCAGCCCAAGAACAGCAAGCAAGAGTCGTACTTAGAAAATTTTCAGCTTTCGAAAATTTTCAGTTTTTCTTTTCTTTCCCTTTTCTTTTCTCTTTTCTTTTCTTTTCTTTTTCTGGTTGTTACATTTAAAACACTTCCTACCCCTCCCAAGTACTCTAGCCCAAGACATGAAGGGCATTTAGAGTCCATAGAGTTTCTAATTTTTTCTTGATGGAAGAGGCACTTGGGAGGCTCCCTAGGGGTCTAAAGAACTCAAAAAAATACTTACATATACTAGGAAATTCTTGAATCAAAACAAATTTCACAAGATGTTCAAAGATCCCTAGCTTCCTGTTCTTAAAATTCAATGGGTTTTCTTCCACTTTCTTTGCATTTTCTAGGATCCCATACTCTAAATCATAGGATTCATACTTGTTTTAGGTTAGAACTTCCTCCCCTTGCTCGCTCTCAAGTTGGCCAAACCAACACACACAAGAAGCAAAGATACATAGATATCTACCTTGATTCCCTTGCTTTTCTTAAGAGCTTCCTTCCTTGCTTTAGCTTCCTTCTTAAAATTTAAATCTTCCTCCTTTGAACCAAGCTCAAAATATATCCATATCATCCACCAAAACCATGGAAAGGGAGAGGAAAAGGAGGGGAAGAGAAGTTATAAAGGAAGAACTAAGAAAAGCTTTAAATTCCTATACCTTTTGCCTTGCTTTTCCCTCTCCCTTGAAGCTCTCCTTGCGCATCCTTCTCCCTAGCTTCTTTCTCTATTTTAGACAGAGCCATAAGTCAATTGGAGGAGAGAGCAAGTGGGATGCCTAATATAAAGAAGAATGGAGAAGAAATTGTCCATTAAAAATGACATTTACATCCCGCGTTTATGGCATTTTCATTTTAGGTTCATTTTAGCTCCATTTTGATAACCATCTTTTCCATCACAAAATGTAGCTCCTCAAACTTATAAAATAGCTTTGGAAGCACTCAATTTGGATATAAAACCTTCCCGAATAAAGAAGTCAAAGTTCAGGTCAATCGACATTCAAAACTATACACCAAAGGGTTTTAACTGTCCCGAGGCTTCCCATGGTTTTCAAGGCCTCTGAGAACCCTAGAAAGCTCAAATTTTTTGTTTAAAAAGGCCTCTTGTACATTTTCCAAAAAAGTGTCCATATTTACGAAAATACCATTATACTTTAGGCAAATTTTTTGAACCACTCTGGCTTCGGTTTCTGGGCAACTCAAGACTCAAATCCTTATTTTTCATTATTTAAAATTTTATCCAAATTTTATTTAGCCTTAAATCATTCAATCCAGGGGACTTGATTTTTAAACTAACTCATTACGATGTTTTTATAAAAAATCGGACACTACAAAAACTGTCAAATTTTCCTTAAAGTGTTATGCATGTTGTACTTTTATAATTAAAATTTAATGGACATGGAAATTATGAAAAAGGCAAGTTCTTGTAGTTTTGAAAATTTGGATCTAATATCTTCTTTCATTAGTGAATGGACTTATTGTTGACCCATAATAATTAAATAAGAGCTAGATAACTAAGGTGTTAGATATGCCCCTTAGCTTTAGCCATAAACCATAAATTCATTATATAGTACATAGCTTAAAAAATTAGTACAATCATCATAAAACATGTTATTAAGCAATCAATACATAACAATGTAGTCAAGCTCAAAAATCATCATGCATGAAAGGTAAGGGAGAGTAAGCTACCTGGAAATAACACAAATCGATGCCAAGTGTCATACCTTATTTTATAACCCTTTTCCTACTACAATTACCTCATATATTAGATAGAGAAGTCAACGGAAACCTGAACTGATAAAAAATTTTTATTTTAAAACTTCCTCATACAATTTCACTATTCATTTGGTCATTTCCAAATTCTTATCTAACTTTGAAAATGCATACTTAATTATAGAAAAATCATATAAGGTTAATTCGGGGCTCTACTTCAAGCTCTCTAAACCCTTTACACAGGAAAAATACTTACTTAGTAGAGTACATATAAATTCATATAAAGTTACCCCTACAACAAATTGGACAGTTTTACCCCTCATTGGTCATATTATTATTATTATTATTTTGCCTTTATATAAGCAGATGCATTTTTGCATTTTAGGCTCACCAATCATATTTTATTTACTCAAGGGCTAATTATATTCATGACTTTCCATTCCATACCTGAGTACCTTACAATATCATAACATAACTCATACACGCAGTAATCTAAAATATTTAATTACATAACAAAATGTGGTGCATAAAAGTAAGGTCCTCGATTTATGTCTCCACATTCTTTGCTCTTTCTTTGCTTGAACTCAAACTTAGCATGGGTTATATTTGGGGTGAGATTATGAAATCTCAGTAGTAGTAAACCAATCTCATTCACAAGCAAGCATGTACGTACATAACATGATGCCAGTCAAGATGCCACATATCGCATAGCAATACAAGGAATTTCATACAAGGCCAAGCACAATCTAAGCATACATGTCTCATCTTATAGCATAAATGACAACTCGATATAGCATAACACTCATCATTATACAAACATACAAGCTTAAAGAAAGAGAAAGGAAAACTACTACCTTAGCAAACTTTGCTCCTCAATCCTTGGGACTCGGTTTACTTGCTTTTGGAGTTCCCAAAATAATATCAAACCCTATAATCATAATGATAATTCATTACAATCAACACACAAACATTAACTTCTCAAGTAGGATGACCCTTTTAAACTTAACGAGTCCATTGGAATTGGAAAAATCCAACTCCTTCCCTTCCCATTCACTATGGCCGAATAGTATGCATTTCTTGGCCAAAATTTAAGAATTTTATCCCATGAGCTTTGGGGGCTTTCCCATAGGTATTCCTAGCTAAAAACACCCTTTTAAATCCATTGGAATGGATAAAATTATCAAATTCCAGCTCCAATAACACGTTTTGGTCATCACATAATCTAGCTCCGTTTTAGGCTCAAAGTGTGTTTCTTTGGTTCTAAAAATTCCATAGTCTTTTCCTTTATGTTTTAGGACTTGAAATTTGGTGTACATGACTTTAAGACATTAAGAAAACACCATAAAAATTTTGGGAAAATTCGGACAGCATCTCCTAATACTTTCTATTTTTCCAAAAATTACAGTCGTTGTGTTTTCCAAAGTCTCAGCACATAACAACAATAACTAAGCTCATATGGCCTTCATGTTCAACATATAAACTTCATTTCAAGGCCTTCATATTCAAAATATAAACTCCATTTCTAATGATTCATATGCTGTCCAAAAATAACTCATAGCTAGGGTTTAACAAAACTAGCTTAAAACATGTGATTTACAAGTATAAGATGGAGAAAACTTACTCTTTAAGCTTAAACCTTGCTTCCTTTGCTTTTCTCACACTAAAATCCTTTCTTTTCCCACTTAGAGCAACATTTCACCTTGAACAAAAGATGAATATGTAGCTGCCCTTTGAAGGAAAAAGGTTGGAGGATAGAGAAGATGAAGAAATTTGGTGAAGAATGGTGGTAGTTTTGCTGGGTTTCACTTCATCTTCCACTTTTTCTCCCTCTCTCTCTCTCTTCACGTTTTTCTTTCTTTCTTCCTTGTGTGTGGCGTGAAAATGGTGGAATGGAGGTGAAGAAGATGAATCTAATGAAGTTAAATGGTCATACTAAATTTGGACCCTTGGATCAACTTTTTCAAGATCAAATCTTAACCTTCCATTCCTTTTTTTCTTTTGATTTTCTAATTTCATAACTAAATATCTTCTTCCAAAAATTCTTGGCCACACACTTGGAAGCCTTGCCTTAGCCCTTAAGTTATGGAGAGTAACTATGGTTAATTTCTTAACTCAATCATGGTCAACTTTTAACTCAACTATAGTTAGTTTCTAACTTAACCATGGTTAATTCTTTAAAATAACTAAAATCTTTTTCTTCTTTTCCTTTCATTCTATATTTATATTTGGGTTTCATCTTCTCTCAAACCCTAATCATATCTTCTCTTCTCTTATCGGGCCTTTAGAATTAACTATTGGGCCTTACAACAGTCTAAAAATTAGTGTCTGAGCCCAATTAAAGTTTTACGGTACAATACATACCTTTAGACTTTCTAAAATTTATGAATATTATTTCCTTTACTTTCTGGCCATATTAAGCTTCAAACATGGGTCAGGGGCCCTTAACCTCAATCCTCATAAATTTCAGTGTCAATCGGACACCCGGGTCTATAGGTGTAATTTTCACCGTTCTGTATTATGATTGTGCTATAAACTTTTCATTTACTGCAATTCTGTCCCTGAAACTCCTTCAGGGTTTCTTAGCCCTTTAGCTATTTTTATTTTTATAGTTCTTACAACTTCTTTTTTCCATTTTGCTCATGACTACTGATTGGGATAACCAGATCCCGGACCGGATCCCACCCGGCCATCCAAACAACTTGGTATCATTGGACCCGTCTTATCAAACTGAGTTTAACTGTGGGTCACGAATTTCTGAGATTCTTGCCCAATTTTTTGATATTCGTTCTTAAAGCCACGAATAGAGGGTTAAACTAGGGTTCCCTGAACTTTAGGAAAATTTATACATTTTGCTCAGCATATAACTTTTCTTTACATTTTAGTCCCTGGCTCCTTGTACTTGACTTTGGAGACTCTTCGGGACCTTCTTCTGATCTCTTCTTTTCTTTTTTCATCTATTTTGGCCTTAATTTTAGGGCACCTCTGGCCTCGACTCATCATTATTTGTGGTCTAGAATATCATTCTAATTTTATTAGACCTCAATTTATTCTATTTGGGGGACTTCCTTTTATATCCGGTGAGTTTTGTACATTGACAGAAAAACCATATGTTACATTTCTCACGTTTCCTTATGTTTTCTTGGATTTTCAGAAAATCGGATGTTACACCAAGCTCTTCTTGACTTCTTCTTGATCCCTCCTTAGTCTTACACCTACAGTGGTATATGTCTCCACTAGTTTGCCCTAAAAACATCAAGATTGGCACACATGTTATCAATCAAGGTCCATACTTGCTTAATTTTACTTTTATGACTCTTGAACTATGACTTAGACCACTCAAAGTACACTTGGAACACTCATTCTCACATTCCTATTAGGCATACCTTTTAATGGCTTTTACATCTTGTATTATGTTTATTTTTATCTCAATTGGTGGCATAGAACTTTTGAAATTCCTTTAGGATTTACTCCTTTAACTTATCCTTCACCTAAGCTATAGCTTAAGGATTTCACTAAACATGAAACCTAGGCAAACTTAAGCCTCTAGAATTCACAATTCAAGCCATAAAATTTCATATTTACCATTCATATGGTCATTGACACTATTCATTTGTTATTTTTGCTCTTGATAATCTTAGAATTTATTATGTCAACTTAAGTCTCATAGGGTAACTTTCAAGATTCAACTTTTAGGCCTCAAAGTCTCATTATATATGATCTATATGACTTCAATAGAACTCATTAGATCCATCACAAACCTGCTTAGACATGCATAAGACCTTGTTGCTACATTTAGGCATTTTTGAACCTTAACTTTTCACCTCTTAAAATATGATTCCTAAATTCATTCCAATGCTTCCATTAGTATTCATATATCATATCTAGGGCATCTAAATCCTTAGAATCAATGAAACAACTCCTTAAGTGGTCTGTTCTCTATAAGGCTAAAATGGTGCTCCTTAGTACCCTAACTTTGAGTTCTTGAAGATTTAAGCTAAACCAGGCCTAGATTCATGATCCTTGCATCTTAAAACAACTAAATGTTAGCCCTTTCCTTGCTTAGGATGAAAATACTCCCTTATGGTTCTAACTTGTTATTTTTCATGATTCAATACAAACTAATGGTAGATATAAAATCCTTATAGCCTAAAATCCTTGAATGCACAAAGATTACATGAAGAAAACTCTCCCTTGTGACACCTTAACCTCTAGCTCATACCCAACGTGCCCTTTAGCCCATATGGGCGGTGCGAAACTCATAAGGGAGACACTTTCTCTACCTTATGCTTACTTTCTCTATGGCACTATGTGTGGGTAGAGCTCCACTTAGAAGTAACATGGACCGGTTGAGCTCTCTCTATGCTTCCTCATGGTCAATTACTCATTTGAGACTTATTGCAATCCCAAACATATGCTTTAAGCTTGTGGAAAGCAAAAAGGGATTGGAGACATGCATTTTCGCTATGGGCAGATTTTGCTCCTTTTCTGGGCTAACTTTGGAAATTCATAACTAAATGCAGAAAAATTGTATCTACATGATCTGGGTCATTATAGAAAGTTTGAGACGTCTACTTCATGCTAAAAATACTTAGAAGTCTCAATCTCTCACTCATTCTGCGTTTGACATCGAAATAGTTCACTGGTCAGAGGGGGCTTCTTTACTGTCACAGTTTACTGATATGGACTTTGAAAATGTCTAACTAATTCCACAAAAATCCAATGCTCATAAACTCTATCTCTATGGAAAGATGTGGATGTTAGCTAGAGGAGAAAAATATCTCTAGATCAGTCCACCAAGCCAATTCCCCGGAAACCGATGAAACAGTACCTCGGGTCTGGTTGGGGGTCTGATTCTGGGCAGGAACTTCGAAATTGCATAACTTCCTCTCTGGACCTCTAAATGAGGTGCTTCCAGTTCCTACAAGTCACTGTGACCATCTAGTTTCTGTGTATAAAATTTCGTAGCCATTGGACTACGTTTGCCCCTCGGATGACATGATTTCAGAACTGACCAAATGAACAGTGATTTTCTGAAATCCGAATTTCTGATGTCAACTTTGAATGCTCATAGAAAATGCTATAGACATCTAAATGACATGAACTCTAGCTTCCCAGAAATCTCTAAACATACTCTAGTTCCATGTCAAATCTCATGGCTAGAAGAGGTCATATGGCTATTCTATGACATCATGTGCAAAAGGCCATTTCTTGGCCAAAAGTGTGGCTAATGGGGTCCAATCTTAAGTTTTCTACTTCTATGACTCTTTGAGCACATGAGAAAGCATCTATAGGAGCTATCAATCATGCCTCAAATGTCTAATAACTTAGATTGGGGAAACTCACTACCCCATGCCCACTTATGCACCCTTATCTACTAAGCTACCATTGGCTCTTTCTCATTCAACCATGCTATTTCATTCGTCATAAAGCTCATTCTCATACATTCATCATGAATACATACATTGTCTTATAATATTTGTACATGCTACATCATATACATTATTTACATCTCATGTACAAGTTACATATACAATGTAGTACAAAACTATACACTTTTCTTCATCTCTATCCCTAGCCTCATGCTTGTTGGTGGTTGCTCCCATCTCTTATCTCACTTGGGCCACCTGACATGGTTGGATGGTGGAGAGGGAGGGTGAGATTCGGAGAATCTCAGTAGTTCAACTCTCATTCAAACATACATATATTGCATGCAACAAGTCTCATTAAGCATGTATGGCATGTTAGCATGTAAAACATGATAGAAAACGTTTAAACATGTGAAATGGCCATGGATAACATTCATGAGTTCGCTGAGTACTTGGATCGGCCTCACCCCTTCCCTTATGGCTTTTGGATTTGCCTTCCCATACTTTTAGAGGTACTTAGACTCACCCTTACTCTTTGGGAGTCAACCTCACTTTTGGGAGACATGGCTCAACCAACTTAGGGCTTCGGCTCATCCTCACCTTGGCTTCAGGGTTATTGGCTTTTCCATTTCCTCAAGCAAACCAAACAATCATTTAAAACATCAGCTCAATCATATCACATAATCATGCTAACACACTTCTCATAGCTCATATCATTCATACACACAAGCAAGACAATGTAAACACACAATTATGCATGAGAGAAAGCGGAGAGAACTACCTTTGCTAGCTATTCTCAATTTGCTCTGACACTTGACTCCTCCCTTGTTGGTTTTCACAACAACTTCTAGATGGGAGAGTTCCTCTTGAGCCTAACCACACAAAAGCATGGAATTAATACTTTACTACTCATTTCTTAAGCTAGGGATCACTTCTAAGCAGCTCTACTGAGCTTCTCACTCTAGGTTTCTTCCTCACTCTAGGCTCCATGAACTATCCCTCTCTTTCTCAACTCATAAGAAAGGGGAAAAGCAAGAAAGAGAAGACTATCTACTTCTAATCTCTCTCAAGAATGGTTTCCCACTCTCTCTCCTCTGAACCAGACTCAACCCTAACCATTTTCTACCATTTAAACCGTGAAAAGGAGGGAAAAAGGGGAGAAGGCAACTTACTAAGAGGAAGCCATGAGAATCTTACCTTTCTTGTGCTTTCCTCTTCTCTTCAGCTTCTCTCTCTCTCCTCCGCCCTTTTCTCTCTCCTAAGACGAGTTTGAGTCGGTTAGAAGAAGAAAGAAGAGATTTGGAAGCTTTTAAAAAGTCAAATTCTCTTTTTCTCGCTTTTCTGGACCGCTCTCGCTATAGCGAGTTAGTGACCTCGCTACGGCGAGCTCGTGTCTGTTCCAGACTTTTGTCTTCGCTATGGCGTCGCTACGGCGAGATCGTGTCTATTCTCGACCTCTGCCTTCGCTATAGCGTCGCTACAGCGAGCAACTCCCTGGTCTCTATATGGAATGCCATACTCGCTATAGCTAGGAACAATTTCACTACGGCGAGCAACTTACTGGTTTCTATATGGAATGCCGCACTCACTATAGCTAGGGACATACTCGCTACGGCGAAGAGGCATTTTCGCTATGGCGATTCCATATCTCGCTATGGCGAGAAGACTTAGAAAATTCTCAGCTCTTCGAAAATTTTCCAGCTTCTCTTTCCCTTCCTTTTTCTCACTTCTTTTTCTCTTTTCTTTTTCTGGGTTATTACATCCCTCATCATTTTCTCTCTCATGGCCAAAAATTTAGGGCCAAAAATATCAAAATTTATCAAATGTTCTAGATAGAAACTTACCTTAATGTAGAGTACTCTTTGTGTAGATAAATTTCCACTAATTGGGATTCCAAAAGGAGCACTTTTTCTCTATTAGGCCAAATCTGAACTTCCTCCTATCATAAAGAAAAACCCATCATTAGAAGGCTATCTATATGTAGAATAATCTTTATAACTGATCAAAGATGAATGTAGGTCATTTACTTACCTAAATCTAAGCTTAAATTCCCTCACTCCTCTCTTATATGTGTGATAGTTGTTGCTAAGCAATCTCAAATAAACTAAGTTGAATGAAAATTTATAATATAGCATGCAATCTAGATCGTTCCACATAGAAATGGATTCTAATTATTTGAAAAAGCTTTCCAAGTATTAAGAGAAACCTAAAAGTTACCAAATTTAGGGGGTTTTTGATTAATTCAATTACCTAAAACTTAAAATGAATTAAAAATGCAAACTACTAACTAAAATGCAAGAACTAAATAAGCAGGCAATGGATGAGTGGCTAACTTTGGATTTATCCCTTGATGTTCATTGTACTTACTCTAATTCAATTGTTGATGGTTTAGGTCTAAGAATTCCTACATGTGTTCACACTAATTTATTTTGAGTTATCACATAAGATGCAAGAAATTAACAAATCAATATTGATTGAAACCTAAACTCCACATTAATTCACTAATGCTTGCGATTAAGCTCATTAAATAGTGAAAAAGAATGATTAACCAATCAAATTAGCCTTTAAACTTTCATCCTAAGAAGTTCAATTAACCAATCAAATTCCAAGGAAACTTCAATTTAAACATTCAAGAACAAAATTTTCAACATGCATTTTGTAATATCTCATTATAATGAAAGCCATAAACTAAGGATATTACAAAAGGAAATCCCCTAAATTGAATGATTAGAGGGTAAACAAAATTAGAGTGATAATCTAGACAACTGAAAATAAGGATACAAGGCTAAAGGTGCCCTAGAATCGGAGCCAGAATAGTTAAACAAAATTAAATGAAAAGTAGTATCATTTTTGGTAATTTTGGGAAACTTTTAGAAAACTTAAAGAAAGGATCTTTAAATGAAAAAATTGAGTTTTTCAGGACTCTTAGAGGCCCTAAAAATCATAAGAACCCCTAGAATGGTTAAAATCTCTCGGGTATGCAATTTAAAGTGTTGGTTGACTAAAAATTTGATTGATTTATTTGAAAAGATTTTAAATCCAATTTGGGTGAAACCAAAGGCATTTTATGAATTAGAGAATCTAAATTTTAAGATGGAAGAGATGATTCTGGAAAAGGAGTTGAAATGAGTCCAAATGAAAAAAACCAAGAAAAAAAGACAAAATTAGAATTTTTAAAAAGTGTTATAACTTAACCTAGCCCTTTATAAGACACATCTCATTTCTTCTCCTCCTCATAACCAACTTTGCTCTGCCTCAAACTAGATTCTTAGACACCTTGAAATGGTGCACAGGAGGGATGAAGAAGGGAAGAAAAAACTAAGTAGAAAAGTGTAAGAAAATCATGATTTTTCATGCTTTCTCCTTCTTTCAACTTCTTCTCTCTTTGCTTATAGTTTTGTTGATTAATTTGGAGCTATTTCATAGCTAGTTCAGTATGAAGAGGAGAGAAATTGAAGAAGAGATTAGAAGCAATTGAAAGCTCCTTAGAAAAGCTAGAAAACATGGTAATTCTCATAGCTTGTCTTGCTTCCTCTTGCTTACTCTTCTTGTGTCCATTTTTAACCAACCTAGGACCATCAAAGAGGGAAGGAATTCAGGTCATAGCAAGATAGGAACAAGGGTTTTAGAACATGAGAAATAAGAATATGCAATTAGATTTAAAAGAAAAGTTTAGAATTCAAGTTATGTTACCTTGGGCTCTTGTTACATCTAGCAATTTTTTAAGCTTTCTAATGATAATCTAGCTTATGTAAGAGTATGTATGAGTTCTTAAGAGGTCTAGGAAGATTCATGGAGGCCAAATTCCTTAAAGAAAGTAACAAAACTCTATGGGTCCTCCACCTAGGCAATGTCTCAGCCAAGAGAGGGAAGGAAAACCTAAGGAGATATTTCTTTGATTCCAAGGATAGAAATGATCTAGATATGATTAATAAACACCAAGGGAAGCATTAGTTTGAATTTAGAAGCCATGGCTTATGAGATGAAAGTTTAGGTTCCTTTTTAAGGTATAAAGAAGCAACTTGAGTTTAGACTCCTTGAATTGAATTAGAGATGACTATAATGAGTTTAAATGGAGTTATGAGACTTAGATTGAATGAGAAATTAAGGCCAAGATCATACATTCTAGGGGCTGCTTCATTATGCTCTTATCTGGAACCATAACCATGCCATAAGTTATGACAAGCTTGCAAAGAATTTATGTGAGAATAGAACTTGTTCCAATGATGTAATTGTGTCTCATTGATGTGTCTAGGCCAAGTAAATCAAGATCTTCCTAGGTGTGTGTGTGTGAGAGGCTGAGAAGGGAAAGGAAAATTCCAAGAAGAAAACTTGTGTTCTTTGACTCAAGGTAGCTCTCTATCCTTTCTTTTATGCATTTCTTGAATGTTTAATTGTCATTAGATGCTTGTGTGTGTGTTTGAACCATGAGACATGTTTATAGCCATTGAATAAATGTTATGGTACCATTATGCTTGTTGAAACATGTTTTAAATACAAGATGGCTCATAATGGGTAAGGTTATGCCAAATGTAATATCTGGTTCTTTGAAAATGAGAGAAAATGTGAGAAACGTAATGTATAGTTTCTCTGTAAATGAACAAAATTCACCAGATACAAAAGGAAGTCTCCCGGAATGAATTAGTTAAGGTTCTAAAAAATTTGGGAAGTATTTTAGACTCCTAAAAATAAGAAATCTAGGCTCAGACAGAAGGAAAAAATGAGCTAGAATGAAGAAACAAATTTGAACAAAAAGTTAACGAGACATAAAGGCATTTTTGTCATTTTGAGCAAATTTTGGAATTCACACAAGAGGGCTTTCTAAATGAAATTTCTAAGTTCGTTAGGGTTTTCAGAGGCCATGAAAACTATGGGAAGCCCCAGGACAGCTAAAGCCCCTCCGGTGGACGTTTTCCAATGATGGTGAACTTGAACTTTGACAGATTTGTTCGGGAAGGTTTTAGCTCCGATTTGAGTGATTCTAAAGGCATTTTACTAAATTGGGAACCTAAATTTTATAATGAAAAAAAGGTTCTCAAAAAGGGAGCTAAAAGGAATTAGAAACGAAAATGCCAAGAACGAAGGGCAAAATTAGAATTTTTGAAAAGTCATCCTTGAACCTCCCTATATATATGAGGCACCCCAACTCCTCACTTCATTTAGTCACAATTGTTTTTGCCTTAAACCAGAGAGAAACCCTAAGGATGAGGTGCACAAGAGGAGGCAAGAAGAAAAGGAAAAGCAAGGCAAGAAAGGTATGAAAATCTTAGTTTTCAAGTACTTTCCTTCACCAAACTTCTTCTCCTCCTTCTCCTCTTTCGTTTCATGGTTTTATTGAGGTTCTTAGTGCTGTTTTGAGGTCAGAACAAGAGGGAAAAATTCGGATTTGAAGAGAAGAGGCCAAGGAAAGTGAGAAACAAGCAAGAAAAGCCATGGAAACAAGGTAAAATCTTCATCCTATAGTAACTACTCCTCCCCCTTTCTCCTTATTTCGCCCCATATGTAGCTACAAGAGGGCTTGAATTTTGGGCATAACCAAGGATGAATTCTATAAATTTAAGGGAGGAGAGTAAGAATATACAAGGAAATTCAAGTAAAAGCCATTGATTTTCAAGATAGAAAATTTAGAGTTTCATGGGTCCCCTTGAAAATTTGATTTGATGTAATTATTCTTAGGCCTAAATGAATGTTTCAATGAGTTTCTAAGATCCCTAGAAGTCTTCCTATATGCATCTTCCATCAAGAAAACAAAGCAAACATCCATGGAGGCCAAATGCTACATAGTCTCAACCTAAAGGGGATGAGACACCCAGGGAGAGTTTTAAATTTTTCCAAACCCATTTTTAAGTCATGTATGATAAATGAAAATGAAGGGAAACCTTGGAAAAAATTTAGAAGGCCTAGAGAATGAATTGGTGTCTTAGGTTTCATAATATGACCTAAAAAAGCAACATGTAGTTAGGCTCTTTGTTTTAATTATGTGATAACTCCAAGAGGCTTAAAAGGATTCGAGAATCATATATAAAAGGAAAGAATGGAGCCTAAAACTTATTTGATGGATGTTGCTTCATTAGGTGTATTCTTGGAACCATAAAGTGGTTAATAGACCAAGTTAGTGTTTAAGGAAGATGTGTGGCCTTAGAATTAACTTTATGAACCTAACTAGCTTCCATAAATTGTGTTTAGGCCAAGAAAAACCAATCTAATACCTTTGTGTGTATGAGGCCGAGGAAGGGAGAGCAAATTCAAGAAGAAAAGTGTGTGATTGTAACCAAGGTAATTCTCTCCACCTTCTTTCATGCTGAATGTGTGCTTGCATTGTCTTTGAATGTATGCAAGTATGTTTTAAGCTATGAAAAGCATTTTAGCATGAACTCTTTTTCCATGGTACCATGATGATGCATTATGTTTTCAATTGATATTTATTATGTTTATTTGGGTTTGATTGAGTGTGAAGAAGCTAAGAATCTTTAGCCATGGTGAGGATGAGCCAAGAACTCTTAAATTTGGTTGAGACAAAGTAAAGAGTTTCCCAAGAGTAAAGTTGAGTCAAAAATCTCTTAAAGAAATGGGTAAGGCAAGTATAAAATCCACAAATAAATGGGTGAGGCTAATCCACTTACTTGGCAAGCCTATGTATGCTATGCATGACTTGTTCAAATGTTAAAAATATCTTTTAAATGATTGCACATGTCAATATGTTCATGCATGCATTTGTAAAACTCGTTTTGCATACTTTATGTGTGATTGAGAGGGAGATGAGCTATTGGGATTCTTTGATTCTCATTTCCTTATCTCTAATGTCTTAACACGCTAGGTGAATCAATTGAGCAAAGTAATGGAAGCCACCAAGCCAAGGAAAAAGAGATTGACATCAAAATGTATGAAATGGCTTAGTTATGTCTCTCCTGTAGCCATACACATGGCATATGATGTAATCCCATGATGAAATTGTTATGTAATCATATGAACATATGTAATTACCTAAATGTATGATGTATGAATGAAATTTGCTGCCAAGTGTACAAGATAGCATGTTTGGGGTATTGAATGGCAAGAGCTAGCATGTGAAAATTTGTGTATTCATGGAAGTGGAATGGCCAAATTAAGATGCATGAGGTTTTGAACCACTTGGGTGGTTCATACAAGTCATATTCATGCTTTTAATCTTACCCAAGAGGTGCCAAACATCAAAAAAGGCCATTTGGATACATTTGATATCTCATATGGAGCAAATTGACCATATTGGTGAGCCATACCACTTTTTATCCATATGAGCTCTCCTTGGCCTAAAATTTGGCATGCATCTAGACCTTGTTGAGAGCTTTTGGAAAGTTAAAGTGTAGAATTTTAGAAGGTCTATGTAATATTTGATGAATTTTCAAAGTTGGGAATTTTTTTTTATTTTGGTTCAGTGCACTGTTCATTCTGGTCCAAAATGAAACTTTGTCACTCACAGGGCAAATGACGTCCAATTGCCACAAAATTTTACAAGGAGAAATTATACCTTCCCAGTGACTTATGTCAACTAGAAGCACCTCATTTAGAGGTCTAGAGAGGGAGATATAAATTTTTGAAGTTTCGGTCCAGTACCAGGCATTTAGTTAGACCTATGTCACTATTTGATTAGTTTTTGAGGCCTGAACGTGCCTAGACTAGTCTAAAGTTATTTTTTCCCTTTAGTTAACATCCGTAGCTTTCTAGATTGGTATAATTTGCATGGATTAGATTTTTGTAAAATTAATTAGACATTTTTAAAATTTATAGCAAAAATCTGTATCAGTACTAGTAGCCAGTCGAACTTTTGTACCTTTATCGACGTCAAACGTGGTCCAGATGCTATGTTCATGACTTGAAATTATTTTTATGTAAATTTAACACTTATATCATAGAAGTTATAGCATGCAGATTTTGATTTTTTTTTTAAATTAGTTATGATTTTTCAAAGTTAGTGATAGAAAGGTGAAGTTTTTGGCCAAGGCTACACTACAGAATTTTATGTGTTTCTTACACTTGCACAAGTTCTAAGGCACTTTTGGTGATGGGATTGCATTGTATCTATGTAATTAAATATGAGAATGTGATATATGAGCTTACATGGTCCACGGTACATCAAAGGAAAAATTTATGCATATGCAACGTAAGAAAACTCAATATTTTAATGCCATTGTTCTTGCTTCCTTGTGTAATGTTTGACATGAGACTTAAAATTAGCATGATGCAAAGCTAGAAATCTATGGTGTTACACCAAAAGTCCCTTAAAATGGGTGAAGAAAAGCCAAAAGTCCCTAAGAATGGATGAGACAAAGTCAAAAGTCTCAAAAAGAGTGAGGCTAAATCAAAAGTCCCTAAAAGTGGATGAGGCAAATCAAAAATCTCCAAAGAAATTGGGTAAAGCTAAACCAAAAGTTCCTAGAGCCTATGTTTGATTTGAATGAATTTATGTGACTTGAAAAATGATTATGTATGTTTACTATAAGCTTTCATTGCATGCTTGCATTTTTTGACATGAACATGTACCATGTATGTATTCTTGAAAGGGTAAAAGAGCTTTTGGAATTTTTTGAATCTCACTTTTCCCTATATTATGCCTAACCATATCTAGGTGAGCTATATGAAGTAAGAAATGGGAGCCAAGTAACTTAAAGATGAGACTTTGACAATAGAATAGAAACTTTATGCATTTAGATGTCAAAGTTTGTATGTATATGAATTTTATGAGATGTAAATCATTGAGCACAAGTAAAGGTATGTAATTACGATGTATAAATCAATTTTGGAACCAAAAGTATGAATATGTGAGTTTTTGACATTTATGAGCTTTGATGTACATGTGTATATGAACAACTAGGAAGGTAATTTTGAGTTCTATGATGATTTGGACCATTTGGAATGCTTCTATATGTTATGGTTATGCTTTTAGATGTACTCAAACGGTCATGGTATGGTTAGAAGACCATTTGGCATCATTTGAACCCTTTATAATTCCAATTTTTACCATTTTGAACCCTTAAACCAACATCTAACCAAATGGATGATTTTTTGCATTTGGCAAAAATATAGGTCTCATCTAGAGCTTTTCACAGAGCTAAAGAGCACTATTTTTGGAACTCTAGAGAATTTGTTATGATTTTTCAAAGTTGGTCAACTTATGCAGAAACTATCATTGTTACTATTTATGTGGTCAGTTTAGTTTTCTATATCACTTAGGGGTCACATAAAGTCCAATTCTCATGAAATTTTACAAGCATATAATAGACATGATAAGCTTTCTATAGCCACTGAGAGCACCAAATTTAGAGTTCTGTAGGGAGAGAAATGAATTTTTAAAGTTTCTGGTTTGCTGTAAAGTGACCACCAAACCTAAAGTACTATTTCATTTGTTTTCATGGGACAATGTGGTTCTTTTGAGCTGAAATTTTTATGAAAGGTAGATGATATATTGAGCTTTCCAGAAAGCTATAGTTTGCATGATTTGGGTTTTTTAGAATTAATTATGATTTTCCAAAGTTCATATCAGAATATGGAATTCAATGGGAATTTGCCAAGTGTAATGTGATTTTGAAATGTATGCCTTGGACCCTAGTTTTAAGCTTCAAATTGTTATATTTTTTATTGAAGAAATGTGTTAGGGATGGAAAATAAGTTTGGCAAGCTAACATAGTCCATTAAGCCAAGAATGAATTATTTTAGCTTTCAATGATGCGAATATCCGCTGTTAAAAGTGCTAAATTCATGAAAATGAATACTTTTAGCTATTTGTGATGTAAAATAATTGCTAGCTATATATAGTGTTACACATTTCATCAAATACTTTGATTGTCTAAGCTAAAAATTATAGCATCTAAACCAAAAACTATGATCTATTAATCATAAAAAATCTCTTTTAATTGATGTTTAACTAGTCACAAATTATAAACAACACCAATCTCATTCTAACATAGACTTAACCAAGCTAATAGAAGAATAAGACAAAGTGCTAGAAAGAGAGGAAAAGAAATGTAGAAATCTTAACCAAGTCCTTAGATGATCTTCATGGATTCAAGTTCCACATTAAGGTCTTTATCCAAGCTAGCCACAAGATGAATTTAAGCTTCCATTGATTGAATATAATAGAGGAAATTAATGTGTGAAGTTTCAGACATAGAGCTCTTAAAAGAGGAATGAATGATGTTCTTGTGCCCAGTAATAAACCTTTTGTGAATCTCGAATTTGTGGGCCTAGACATGTAATTGAATCTAAGAGTCTATCAAATATACTTATTAGTGTGAAAAGTCCATGCCAATCATCCTTCCATGTGAGACTTTCAACATCTTTTCCCATGCTTCAATGTGTGACTAAAAGGTAGCCTGAGAGTGAGTCCTATCCATGTGAAAGGCAAATGTGTCAATTTTGCATGAAGCTCCATGCATCAAGAAAACATGGATAATCCATGCCTTTATGCATCATGTGAGAATCATGTGGCATCCTTCATCCATATGTGTCAATTCACATGCCTCCAATCTGATTATGTGTCAATGTCTATGTGTTTGAGAGTTTAATCCCTGCATGAAGATGTGTCCCTTATAATATCCAGTTTTTCGAAAATGAAAAAAAAAACATAAGAAACATAATGTATAGTTTCTCTGTAAATGAACAAAATTCATTGGATACAAAAGGAAGTCCCCCGAAATGACTTAGTTAAGGTCCCAATAAATTTGGGAAGCATTCTAAACTCCTAAAAATGGGAATCCCAAGCTCAGACGGAAAGAGAAACAAAGCTAGAATGAAGAAAAGTAAAGGCATTTTTGTCATTTTAAGTAAATTTGGAATTCATATAGGAGGGTATTTTAAATGAAAGTTTTGAGTTCTCTAGGGTTCCCAAGGGCATTGAAAATCATGGGAAGCCCCGGGATAGCTAAAACCCTTCTGGTGGACGTTTTCTAATATCGATGCACCCAAACTTTAATAGATTTGTTCGAGAAGGTTTTAGCTCCAATTCAAGTGATTCTAAAGGCATTTTACTAAATTGGAAACCTAAATTTCATAATGGAAAAGACGGTTCTCAAAAAGGAGCAAAAATGAGTTAAAAATGAAAATGCCAATAACAAAGGGCAAAATGAAAAATTTTGAAAAGTCCTTCTTAAATCCCTTATATGTATGAGGTGCCCTTCTTCTCCCTTCATTTAGGTTGACCAAATTCTGCCCCAAAACCAGAGAAGAGAGCTAGCTCTTAGGCGTACCAAGAGAAGAAGCTTTGGAGGGAGAAAAGGCAAAGAAAAGGTAAGGATTTCTTGTTTTCTCTTTAGCAAATCCGTCCTCCTCCATTTTTTCCCTTCTTTCCCATAGAATTTTTGATGTATTTGGGGTTGTTTGAGGTCAGACCAAGGTGGGAAAATTCGAATTTGAAGAGAGAAGGACAAGAAAAGTGAGAATCAAGCAAGAAAACAAGGAAAAACAAGGTAAATCTTCCAAGGGTGAATCTTAGCTATTTTGCCCATATATTTAGCTACAAGAGGGCTTTCATTTTGGGCAGAACCAAGGGTGAATCTTAGGAATTTAAGGGAGGAGAATAAGAATATGCAAAGAAATTTAAGTAAAAGCCATGAATTTGCAAGATAGGGAGGCTAGGGTTATGATTTTTAAGTGTTTATATGAGTTGCTAAGACACTAAGAGAGTTTCCTACATGTTTCTCCCATTAAAGGAAGTAAAGAAACTCCAAGGGTGCCAAGAAGAGTACATGCTTCAGCCAAAAAGAGTTCATGCACTTAGGGAGTGTTTTAATTCCTTCTAAGTTTAGTTTTGCATCATGCGTGATGGGAGAAAATGAGAGGAGGCCTTGGAAAAATTTTAGAAACCATAGATAGTGAGATGGCCTTATATGTTCCATAATATGGCTTAAAGAAGCAACACCTAGTTAGGCTCCTAGAATTGATTATGTGATGACTCCAAGAGGTTTAAATGGAGTCAAGAATCATAAATAGATGGAGAGAATGGAGCCAAGATGATGTTCCCAAAAAATTGCTTCATTAAGTGCACTATGGAACCATAAAAGAGCCTTATGAGTCACCTAGCTTTTCTAGTGATTGTATAGCCTTAGAATTTGATTCAAGAGTATAATTAGCATCCATATAATGTGTCTAGGCCAAGAAAAATGATCTCCACCTTCTTGGATGCGTGAGGTCAAGAGAGAATCAAGGAAAAAGTATATAAATGTAAGCAAGGTAGCTCTCTCTACCTTCTCTCATGCATGAATGTGTGCTTACATTGTCTTTGAATGTATGTATATAAGTTTTGAGCTATGAAAAGTATTTTAGCATGAGCTTTTATTCCATGGTACCATGATGATATTTTATGCATTCAAATGATGCTTTATATACTTGCCTTAGTTTGCTTGAGTGTGGAAAAGCCAAGAACCCTATAACCATGGTGAGGATGAACCAAGAACCCTTAAAGTTGGTTGAGACAAAGTAAAGAGTCCCTCAAAAGTGAGGTTGACTTCCAAGAGTAAGGTTGAGTCCAACCAAGAACCTCTTAAAGAAATGGGTGAAAATGGGTAAGGTAAGTACAAAAGCCACAAGTTAATGGGTAAGGCTAATCCACTTACTTGGCAAGCCTATGTATGCTATATATGACTTTTTCAAATGCTAAGAATGCTTGCACATGTCAATATGCCCATGCATACATTGGTAAGACTTGTTTTGCATCCTTTATGTGTGATTGAAAGGGAGATGAGCTATTAGGATTCTTTGAATCTTATTCCCTCCTCTCCAATGTTCTAACATCTTAGGTGGACCAAGAGAACAAGAAAATGAGTGCTAACCACTTGAGAAATGAGAGCATGACATCAAAGTGTATAGATTTTGTTTCTTTAAGGCCATATTAATGGCAAATGTTATAATCCATTATTGTACATGTCCTATGATGTTATGAACATGTATAATTATGTTAATGTAACATGTATAAATGAGTGCTAAGGTTATATGTATAGAAATGTGCATTTTGGACATGTAATGGCAAACTAGTATTATGAAAATGTATGTATAAATGGAAGTGGAATGGCCAAATTGAGATGCACAAGGTTTAGGACCACTTGGGCAATTCATACGAGTCATATTTTTGCTTTTAAACTTGCCCAAGAGGTGTCAAACATCAAGAAAGACCATTTGGGCACAATTGGTATCTCATATGAACCAAAATTGACCATATTGGAAACTTATATCACTTTTTATCCAAATGAGCTCTTCTTAATCTAAGATTTGGCACGCATTTATATCTTGTTGAGAGAATTTTAGAAAGCTAAAGTACAGAATTTTTGGAGGTTTATGGAATATTTGATGAATTTTCAAAGTTGACAAAAATTCTGAAATTGGTTTAGTGCATTGTTCACTCAGGTCTAAAATTAAATTATATCATATATTTGGCAAATGATGTCCAATTGCCACAAAATTTGATAGGGAGAAACTAGACTTTCCAGTGACTGGTGACAACTAAAAGCACCCCATTTAGATGTTTAGAGAGGGAGATATGAATTTTTGAATTGTCTATCTAGTATCAGGCATCCAGACTGACCTAGGTTACTGTTTGGTTTTCGAGTCCTAGACGTGCCTAAACTGGTCAGAAGTTATTTTTTGCCTCTAGTTAACATCTTTAGGTTTCCAAATTGGTATCACATGTATAGATTGGATTTTTTTGGAATTAATTGTATATTTTTGAATTTCATAGCAGAAACCTGTATTAATACTAATAGCCAGTCGGACCTTTGCACATTTTCGAATGTTAAACTTCTTCTTTGTTATGTTTCATGGCCTAGAAATATTTTTAGAATAAATTAAATATTTGTAGCTTTCTAGAAGAGTAAAGAATGTATGATTTCAAATTTTTTAGAATTAGTTATGATTTTTCAAAATTTGTGACAGAAATGGCAAAATTCTGGCCGAGGCTACTATCATGAATTTTATGTGTTCCCTTACCTTGCATGAGCTCTAGGCAATTTTGATGATGGAAATGAGTTATATCTATGTCATAAAATATGATAATGTGATACATGAACTCACATGGTCCACATGACATCGAATGAAATTTTATTTCCTATGCAACACAAAAGTATTCACTTTTTGATGTCATTTTTCCTTGTCTCTTCGTGGAATTCATGGTCATGAGATATGGAGATAGTATGAAATAAGATAAAAATATATGGTGTCACATTTATTAGTATTAGAGAAAAGTTCTAGACTCTCTTAGGTTGGATTTGGCTTGAGGATGTAGCAATAGGCTATGCAAAGGCTTGTATAGATATGTGAAGCCTTATATGAGACATTTTAGGTGTGTGAAGATAGTTTGTGGCTATGTTTATGATAAGTAAGTTGTATAATGGTTTTGGAGTAGATAGTGAACATCAGAAATGGTTGGCCTCTAGAATAGCTTGAGCAAAGCTAAGTGATCCGAAAGCTAGGGCTCTATGAGATATGATAGCTCACTGGGATCAGTGATAAGCCCTAGATATAAACGATGATTTTGTTGATATGAAGGGGCTTGCTAGGGAGAGTATGTGAGGCCTAATTCTCCTAGTGGTTATACTCAGACTATTTTAAGATGTCTTGCGTAATGGAAAGATGAGTAGTGATGTAGTGTAGTGTGAGATGAGACTGCAGCTGCATAGAACCAGTTTAGAGGGGAAATGAGAAAGAGAGTTACCCCCTAGCCACAACACCCAATGTCTAGATAAGTTTCAGAGCCCAAAAGGTTAATCCTCTTAGGCAAGAGGTTTGAGTTACAAGCTACATCCTTTAGAGCCCGATAGCCCAGAGGTGACAACTAGTTATTCATGAATGAAGCAAAAGGTAGAACCTTCTAGCTTGATCATGGGCTAGATATAGAGGCAATAAGACTCAGGTTAGTAGCTAAAGATCAAATTCCAATTCATGAAAAAGCGAGCCAATCAGAGACCGTTAGCCACAGCTAATTAACTACTTAGCCACAGCTAATTATTCTAAGAAGCAACGAGGCAATCCATAGGATTCCTCACCACGACCAATACTCATACAAGAAACTAGGGTAAACCCAAGGCTAATTAGTCACGACAAATGATGTGCTAGCCATGGTGATTGGCAGTATAAATGTCTTATTGGTTATATTTAGTCCAACCTGAGAAATGAGTTGATAAGAGATCAGACAACCCACAGAGAGAGGGAACCCCTAGAATCAGTAGAGAAAAAAGAGTGTTAAATAGTTACGGAAAGTAGTAAGAAATTAGTGGGCCTAGCAGTTGAGACTGAGGAAAGAGCTCAGCATAGAGAAAGTTAGACACAAGGATGATAAGGTTGTTGAGAAGCGCCTTTAAGGCATTGACTCCAACTTAGGGTACTACCCTGTGAGACACTAAATGACATAATGTTAATTTAGCCTTAAAATTTACGTAAGATAAGGCTACCAGTACTGAGGCACATAGTGAGTGGCCTAGAAAGTTTAGAAAGCACCTAGAGATGACACCTAAAGATGAGTATGAGTAGCCTGGTAATAGAAGCTCAGAAGACAATGAAGATATCTTAGAAAGCACTAAGTTATTGTAAGCTACAAGTGTAATGAGATAGGCAACTTAGACTAAGTATGAGCTAAAGCCTACAGGAAGTGACTAGTAGCATCATCCAAGCGAGATGAGTAAAAAGAGAAATTAATCTGACCAAAAGCTCAGTGAAAGTTCTTCCTAGATTGAAAAAGCAAATATAAGACATCTTGAGTTGGGGAGACCACTTAATAATGGTTAGAAAATTTTCCTAGATAGACCTCCCTTGAGTTGTAAAGTATAGTGATAAAGGAAGTGAGGAAGAGCTAAGAAACTTGCTATAGAAGAGATGCCCTCACTTTAGTAACGATTAAATGAGTAAATTGAGCTCAGAAAGGTAAATAGATAGGGGTCCAATAGCTAGCTAGATGAGTTTCCTAATATGAGAATGATTTAGAGTTAAGGCATATGAGTGATTAGAGTACCCAGTAAAGCATGAGCTTTTAGTAAGGTAGAATTTGGACATTGAGAGTATGTGTCTTGGATTAGGTTAGTAGAACCCTAAAATCAGTACATTGTACTCTTGGAGGATGAAGCTGAAGAGGTTAAATAGGGAGGAAGCCTAGCTCTGATCTAAATGTAGAAATGAGTTGAGACAAACAATTAGTGCCTTAGTACCCTCAGGGAAGCTCGAGGGAGCTAGAGACTGCCTGAGAAGGCAAGTCTTGCATTATACAAAGAAAGAAGGTAAGTTGAGAGCGCCATAGAATGTAATTCTTTGGATTTCATGAAATAGAATTCTTTTTATCGAGGGACGATTTAGTTAAGAGCAAAGCAAGAGTATGAGAGAAAGTAGATTCCCTTAATGATATAAAGAGTGAACAGGTAAAGGAACCTAGGAAAAATGCAAGTGCTCTTGAGTGTAAAGAAACCTGAACTGGCAATAGAGATAGCCAGTAGTAGAGCATCCTTTTTCCTAAGTAAAAGGATAGGAAAGGTAAAAGGAAAGAGAAAATATGATAGTATTCAAGCTGAGGACATAATCGATTAAGAATAAATATCCAGTTCATGCGCTTGAGTACTTAAGAAAGCATACTTGTCCTTGGCATAGATGCCCTTCTCACATGATGGTGCTCGAAGTAAAAATGGTCAGGGCAATGTGAGGTGATCTCAGGATGAAGTAAAGAAAGAATCTTATTTTCCTCGAGTATCCTATGAGAGTAGGGTAGATAAAGAAAAGTATGAGAGGGATACTTTAGATTATTGAGAAACTTGTAATATATTGATGATAGTGGATTTGAGCTTAGTCATAAGACGCTTATATATTAGTGTTTAATGTTATGGTTTACTTGCAACAACGGTTACATGATATTGGGTCTGGCCAACTTAGTAGTAATGTGACTTGAGTGCATAGCAAACGATGGCATCAATCACCAAAGTGTCCCGATACTCAAAAGGTATTCTAGCTAGTTAAAGAATGAGATAAGTTAAAAAAGAGAAGTAAAGGGATTCCAATAGTATCAGAATGATGGTAAAAATATGCAAAAAGGAATCCCTATTAAAAAAATAGCAACATATAAAAGAATATGCTAATA